>JBAMIE010000087.1:16647-31722 GCA_037177295.1 Kaempferia parviflora
AAACCGAAACTAGAAGGAGGTTTAGGAGTGAGAAGCCTTTCGGAGGTGACAACGACAATCTCTTTGAAGTTATGGTATAGATTTCGGGCACAAAATACGCCTTGGGCAAAATTTCTGACTAAAATGTATTGTGGGGCAACTTCACCAGTGGTTGTGTCACTTAAAGGAAATGCTTCTCCTTGTTGGAGGAGGATGATGAAAATCAGAGCTCTGGCGGAAAATCATATAGGTTGGACAGTGGGTAATGGCCGGATAAGGTTATGGCATGATGAGTGGCTGGATAGAGGACCCCTTTTTCATTTTTGTGAGGTTATAGGGAACCAAGAAGCTGTGGTTTCGGACTTTATGGGAGAAGAGGGATGGAATGTGGACAAATTGAAGGAAGTTTTGCCGGCTGCTGTGGCTGTAGAGGTGACCGAAATGTTTGTTCATCATGAAGGTAATGATAGGTTGTTCTGGAAGCCATCCTCAGATGGAAAATTCTCAATGAGGTCGGCTTGGAATTGTATTAGAAGTCATGGACAGTTTATGAGTTTGCGGGCTGCAGTTTGGAGTACTCTGTTAAAGCCAAATATTTCAATCTTTGTATGGAGGTTCTTATTGAAAAGAATACCTGTGGACTCTGTTTTACAGAGGCGTGGGGTACATTTGGCATCTAAATGCCAGAATTGTGAGGAGGTTGAGTCATGGAAGCATTTATTCTTTTATTGCAGAGTTGCCATGGAAGTTTGGAGTTACTTTGCTCAGCGATTTAGAGTTAGTGATTTTACTAAATTAGAAAGGTGGAGGGTTGGTGAAGATTGGATGAAGCAGGGACATATTCGGGAGGCTCTACCTTTCTTGATCTTTTGGTTTTTGTGGGTGGCACGTAATGATTCAAAGCATCGTGCTATTAAGATATCGGCACAGAAAATTATAAGGAGTATAGTTCACTATGTGCTAAAAGGAATGGCTGCTGGTTTGATTAAGAATGTGCATTGGAAGGGGTTTTCCACAGTGGCTTCAGATTTTGGTTTGCAGGTCCATTTGAAGACTATAAATACTATTAATGTGGTGCGTTGGCTAAAGCCAAATATGGGCAGCTATAAACTCAATTCTGATGGATGCTCGAAAGGAAATCCTGGTTTGTCATCATATGGTTTTATTATTAGAGATCATAATGGCCAAGTTATTCAAGCTATGCATGGTGTTATTGAGGTGGGATCAAATATTAAAGCTGAATTGTTTGCAATGTGGAAGGGTTTAGAATTGTGTGTAGCGAATAATTTTCTCCCTGTATGGTTGGAATCTGATTCTTTGGCTGCCCTACACATCATTGGGTCAGATTATTGTTGTTGGGAGCTGCGAAATTTGGTATTCAAGATCAAGAAGATAGTTTTTCTTTATCAGGTTCGGTGCACACATATTTATAGAGAGGCTAATGTGGCGGCTGACTATTTAGCAAATAGAGCATTCAAGTTTGCTGGGGAGAGATTATTGGACAGCAATTCTATGGATAGGGAGCTGGTGGGGATTTGCAAATTGGATAGATTGGGCTTGCCCTATATACGGCTTTCTTCGAAGTATGGTTGATGGCTAGGCTTTGGATATGGTATTCTTTATGTCTTTATGTCAATATGGGTGCTCGGATATGGAGTTGCAGGGGAATTCTTTATGGGTTTCACTATGTGATACATTATATTTTATGGTCATGAAATGGTCATATATGGAGGGATTTCTTGGTGTTGCTTATGGAAAGTTGCAGTGTATCAGCTTTGAATCATTTCTGAAATACATGTTTCATCGGGTGACTGATATGGTTTTCTTCTTAGAAGGTGTGGTGTTGTTTGACGTTTTGTTGCAGGGGTTTTTTATTCGAATACCAGGTTTCTGTTTCCTGGTATTTGCTGAAGAGTCTGATGGCTTTTTAGAATATCTGGTAGTATTGTGTGGGAGGAATTATGATGCTTGGAGTTCTTGTTGTGGGATTGGTTGGCTACTGGTCGTGCAGGTCGTATAATGTATGTAGTTTATGCAGGTTGTGGAGGCTGTGAAAGTTGTGCAGGATTTCAGATATTTGGCACAATGTGATGCTGATCTAATTTTGGCTCGAAGTGAATGTGCAAGTTTGTGGTCGTGCAGTTTATGCAGTTTATGAAGTGATTGGGCTTGCCCTCCATGTATGCAGTTTGCTGTGGTGTGCAGGCAATAAGTGTTGATGTTTGGCTTTGATTAGTTGTCGTGTGGTCCGTGGATTACCTGTTGGATTTTTGGATGTAGAGTTTTTACAGTTGCTGCAAGTTGGTTTGAAGCTGGTGGATTTGGTGCAGTGTGAAGAAGCTAGTGCTGCTGGATTTTACTGTTTGGAAAGTGATATTGGGTATATGACTTGTCAAGCTGGTTTCACTCTTATCTTTTGTTGAACTTTAACAACGGTGGAGAGTGCAATTGCTGGGTTTGGTTTCACGCTGGGTTTCTACTATGGTTGCTGCTTTGGTACAGTTTGAAAGGAATAGATTGGTGATCAAAAGTTTAGTGTATTCAATGCACAGTGGCGGCTGGAGTTTGCAGTGGATGCCATATCTGATTTTGGCACAGTTTCATGTGCCTAATTATGAAAGTTTCATGTGGCACAATTTGCAGTGGATGCTGTGACAGGAGTTGTCGTTAGAGTTTCTTTATTTATTTGAGTACACATGTAAATGAGTGCGCAAAAGTTACATTTTTGAGTTTGTAAAGTTGATAGAGTTTTGATTATCTTTATTTTGAATTCAGTGTAAAAGTTGGAGTCCATGTAATAAGTTATATTGGAAGGTCAGGTTTGGCCCCCCTTCTAATATGGGTCCTTTTTTATGATAATGACATACCACTTCTCTTCAGAGGGAAAGTTCAAGGACCTATGCAGGAACTACAAGCCCAGGGGCCTCTGTACTCCGGTCCATAGGATCTTTGGATGATTCGGCTGAGGGGGAGGAGGATTTTAACTAAAAAAAAAAAATATATGCTTGTTTCTTTGCAAGATCAATTGTTGATGAAGAACCTTCTACATTTTGAGAAGCAAAAGGAGATAAGGAATGGGATTGGCCATGGATGTTGAAAATTTGAAATAATTGCTCTTATGACTAATCAAACGTGGAGTCTTATTCATAATCCTCCAAATGTACAACCTATTTCTTGCACGTGGGTATATAAAATCAAGAGGAAAGTCGATGGTAGTATTGACATATATAAAGCAAAGTTGGTTGCTCAAGGGTTTTATCAAAAATAAGGTGAAGATTATGAAGAAACATTTCGCCCATGGCTAAGATGATTTCAGTTCGTATGATCATATCTTTGGCGGTTTTTGATTGAAAACTATAGCAACTTGATGCAAAGAATATCTTCTTATACGAAGAGCTTGATAAAGATATTTATACAGAACAATCATCAAGTTATTTGTCTAACTTGCATCCTGATTACATTTGTAAACTTAAGAAAGCTCTCTATGGACTCAAGCAAGCTTCACATGCATTCTATGGTTATACTTCATCAAATTTAGATTCTAGCTTATTATATTTGTTAAAAGAGAAGAAGATCTATATATAATTGTTCGTTTATATGTAGATGATATGATCATAACCGGAATGACAAAGTGGAAGTTGAGCAACTTCAAGAAGAGCTTGTTATAAGGTTCGACATCAAGAAACTGAGGGAGTTGCAACATTTTCTTGGTTTACAAGTTATGAATATAGACAATGAAATTTTTATCACATGACAAGGCTATTCCAAGAAGTTAGTTGAGCGATTTGGATTAAATCAAAGCAAACAGTATTGTATTCCTCTTGATCCAAGTATAAAGCTAAGGCGTGATGAAGGATCACTCCTTCCGGATCTTAAACCTTATCGTGCTCTTGTTGGAAGCCTTTTATATCTGACTATTACGAGGACAGATATTTGATTTTTAGTTGACTATGTTAGTAGATTTATGCAATCTTCAAGAAAGCCTCACTTAGAAGCAGCAAAGATAATTTTAAAATATGCGAATTCAACATCAGACTTGGGCTTATTTTTCAAAAAGGTCAACAGTAACTTAGGTAGCTTCACAAATGCCGACCTTGGTGGAGGTTCGGATGATAGAATATCTACTCCAGTTATGTTTTTGTTTATGGTGATACAAGTGTCTCTTGGTGTTGCAAGAAATAAAATGTTATATTATTATCAACTAGCAGAATATAAAATTATTATATTGCTGCATATCGCCACAAAGACTTGTACATGCTTCTATACATAAGCCAATTGCAATTTTTGGAGACAACCAGAGTGTTATTAAGCTTGCAAATAATTTTATATGTTATGCAAGGATTAAACATATTGAACTTAAACATCATATTCGAAGCAATAAAAGTATTACAGACATATTCAACAAAACACTTCCTAGAAGACAATTCAAGTTACTTTGAAATAAGCTTGGATTAATTGCTAGAAAAAAAATGATTAACCAGGCTGACGAAAGTTTCTCACCGGCCACCAGGGTACATCAGAAAGTACTCACGATGGGCGACCCAGCAGCCCAGCATCTCTTAATTATAAGTCTCATTTGGAGGAAATCCCTGTAAATATGTTGTAACTATGAATCGAACCCTATTCTATGCATGGAAGGCGCCTTCAGCTGTGAGGGTCGCCCACGGACGGCGCGCACGCGCGTCACCCAGGATAAGAAAAGTTTATATATATGTGTGTGTGTGTGTGTGTGTGTGTGTGTGTGTGTGTGTGTGTGTGTGTGCGCGCGCGCGCGCGCGCATTCCAATTTAACACGACATGTTGAGTCAATCTTTAATTTGATCTAATTTTGAAAATACCTAAACCCTAGTTTAAGTATTATATAGTAACCTGTTACTCAAGCCTCACATTGTAACAAAGTGGTAAACTATGGTACAGGATAGCCACCTAGCTGAGTGGGTACTTGACCCCAAGAGCATACGCTCACCGAGATTCAACCGCATGCTTTACGCGGCAATGCCTCTACCAGGTACTAACCTGGATAGCCTATGGGGTAAAACCCTAGTTTAACTATTGGTAGGATGAAGAGGGGAGAGGGTGGAAAAGGGGAGGGGGATTTTGTCATCTTCTTTGCTTTATTTTTAGAGATCAAGAGGGAGGATAGGAAATGAAGGATGTCTTGGGCTGGCCATCACTATGAGTCGAATGTCACCTTAAGTTCATCACATCAACACTTTTGAGCCCATTGTTGCCTCTAGGCTTAGCCATCACCTTGAACCTACGATGCTCGAGCATATAGGATTGTCTCCTCCACTTACCTTGACTCGTGATACCCCTTAGAACCTTGAGCTCATTGTATCTGTCGTCACCTTGAGCTCATGACACCTACCATCGTGTTGATTTCACGTCTCATCATCTCCTTGAGCCAGGTCATACCCATTGACACCTTTAGAAGTAACCATAGTCTTTGATTATATCACAATAACAATGCACGTAGAACCATCACTCGTGAGCTCTTCTAATGCTTGAACTCCTACAATCGTAGATCTTGCTAGTGCACACCATCAAATCTCATTATAATCGAGACATCATCACTTGGAAGGATAAAATAAATTTGAAATTTTTTCTAATTTTTGCTGCTACAATGCCACACTACCCTATTTTGAATAGGCACACTTCTGAAAACAAATTCATGAGACTATCAAAGTCGAAAAAGGTGTCTCTTCATAGTTGGAACTATCCTCTATAACCTATATGAGGACAAACAACCCCTAATAATGGAGAGTGGATGATGGATAGGCAGGCCAAATTATGCCCTTTCTTACCTTGTGAAAAAACATGCGGCACTGCCACAGCCACTTTGCAACTATCACCACCACCCAAGACCACGACCGAACCAGCCGTCATGGCTAGTTCTTGGCAGGCTCGACTTTCTCAATTGTCTGCAGCCCCAGTAACAATCACTTCATTCCTTGCTTCTTTAAATCTTCCACATTTTAGTTATTGTCAACGGAACACTTTGCACCACAATTGTAGCAATTTGTCCTTCCCTTTGAATCAAATCAAGAATACTTTTCAACCACCTCTAGTGAAACGAGTACTATTCATAAACTCTGCAATGTTCTCAACCAAAATAAACTTGTCCATGTAATGTCAATTCTTGTTTCATTGAAGAAAAATTAATATTGATGTCTAGTCCCACCAACTGTTATAGAAACATCAAATCATGCCCAAAACTTTGGGACCTTGATCAATAACATAAAAAAGAATTTTCCTTTGCAAAATTAAATTTCAAGTGGGCTTATAATTAATATCGCATACGCGCCATTCTATATATATATAAAGACAATTAATATTGCACCAAACAATTAATATTTTACAAAGGTATGTTTCTAGAGCATAGTAGGTTAGATGATTAAAGTTTAGTTGGACTGAGGGCGAATAGGAGCTCATGCAATTAAAGTACCATACGATGATACTGGGCTGGGTCAAGTCATTTTGGCCATTGTGGAAACGACTTCTTGTGGATGGGATTGGCTCACCTGAGTTAGACACAAGCAGTGTGTCGCTCTAAGGTAATTTCGAAGGTGATCACTTTGAGGTGATTGTAGCATGGTCAAGGTTCTTAGTGTAGCTTGCCTAACAGGCGATTCCTTTTGTCTCTTTCGCTCTATGAAAGATGCTAAATCTATGTAACTTAACTCTGCAAGTCTCTCAACTGGATTTGTAAACATTTGAAAGCTATGAAAGAGATAATTTTGCTATTGAAACACCACCTTATATAAGCCTCGTAAGTGTGATTTTTTCCCTTAATAGGCGAGTGATTTTAGCACTTCTAGATTTACCCTAATGGCTGATGGAAAACTTCCTGAGACCAGACCAGTCACCCTAAGATTAGTCGGCGTAAACTTAATACCTAATGCCAACAAAAAAAAAAGAAAGTGAGTATGATTTCATGCATGGCTGGCTATCAAATGTCTCATACCCTGTCTTCCACTGTACATAACTGAATACCAAAGACACGCCTTTCATTAATCATATGGTCTTGGACCATTAGAAGAAACTGACCTAGGTGAAGCCTGCAGCCGGACAAAAATACTTTGCATCTCTTTCAGATAGCTGGATGCGTGCTCTTAACTCCATCTATAAACCAATAATATTTAAAAGAGAGCAGTTATATGATTTTCAAGTATCAGTCTGCGTCTGGAAATTAAGTCTCCTTTAACTTGGAGTTTATGTATTAATATCTTATTATAGGTTCTTAGTCATCTTCTGGGTTATACATAGAAATTGCTAGCTCCGTAACACCTAATATATTTTAATGAATTTGTTATTATTTAGTAATTATTCGGATTTAGTTGTATTCAACTTAGTTTTTAGCTAGAGACAATTTTAGGACTTGTTGATCGATGATAGTGAGCAAGAGAAAAATAGATGAAATGCGAAGCCTAATAAGTAATACAAGATTGAATGTGTTACCTTTATCGGATGGTGAGTTTCAAACTACGATAAGGCTAAGCAATTTAAAAGGGTAAAAAGTACTCTTACGTTGTGGGAGTTTCTCTAACAATTAAGTGGGAATATAAGGAAAGACTAGATTGGTCAAATTTTTCAAAGTCATTTCGGGTTAACCAAATCCTAATTTCATTTCATTCACTCCCACTTTGATCAAGTTTCAATGAGTTCTATCAATTTTCCAATGTAGAGAATTGGCTATTTGTCAACACCATTCTGACTCGGGCAATCTATATAGGTATGGACCGTTTCAAGAACTACATTTATGATAATTTTTGAATTATATCATCATTTTTATTCTTGATGATTTGGACATGGTTATGATCAAGGTTTAAAATTTAAACACGTGCCGAGGTTTTGGTTCCAAATCAGAACGATACAATTTCGGTATCGTATCGTATCATGCCGTGCCAATACGGTTTCGGAATTTTTTTTATTTATATATAGTAATTATTAGATAAATATATTTATGGTGTATATAAAAATAAGTTGTATATTTATTTTGTATAAGTTCTCAATTATGAAACAACTTAATATTATTAAAAAAATAATTAAATATAATTTTTTTAATAAAAATTAATCTATCAATAACTTGAATTATCAATAATTCAAATTAAAATTGATCTATATAAATGTTAGTTTATATATAATAATTTTATAAATTTACTATTTATTCATTTAATTAATCTAAAGAATATATATTTTAAATAGTAAAATATATGAAAATATCAATTAAATAAAATATATATATATCAGAATATAAATTTCTTTTTTAAAAAAAAATTTAAAGAAATTTTAGAATTTTTTACAATTTTAAAATTAAATTTAAAATAATAAAAAATTATATTAAATATAAATCAAAATTATTATAATTTTTTTTAAATTTTTAAATGAAATTTAAAATATTAAAAAATAAATTTTTAGAATATTAATTAATAAAACTTATTAAATTATTTTAATTTTAAATATATTTTTTATATATTTTATTAGGATAATTTAATTAAGGGTTATAAAAGTCTGTTAAAAAAATGATTAACCAGGCTAGTAACATCGAGCCTGGGGCGACCGGCCCAACCCTACGGAGGTTCCCACTGGCCACCAGAGTAAATTGGGAAACACTCGTGGTGGGCGGCTTAGAAGCCCAGCATCCCTTAGTTGTGAGTCTCATTTGTAGGAAAAATCCCTGCAATTGCACCATAGCTGGGAATCGAACCATGAGTATCTGGGAGACAACTAAAGGCCCTTACTACTGCACCATAGCCCCGGACTCTATTCAAAATATCACATATACCTTGGGAATTATTTAAATTAATTAAATCAAACGAAAAGGAAAACGAAAAAAGAAAATCTCGCGATCGATCACGATTCCGGGATCGCGGAGGGGGAGTCTGGCGACCCTTCCGGCGCCGCTGGGGGCATCTCGCGATGCCTTCGGTGCCTCCGGAAGCGTAGATGCCTTCGGTGCTGAAGGCATCCCAGGATACTTCCGGCGCCGCCAGAAGCTTCCCGCGACTCTTCCGGCGCCGCTTGCGATGTATCGAGACGGGGACACCTTCAGTGCCGATTTCGTAAAAACTATCCGTGTCAGATGGCACGGAACAAAATTTTATACCTTAGTTATGATTTCATCAGCCACATAAATTTTATTGAAAATTTAGAGTTAAATGAAGATAAATAGTCGGCACCCGAAACATCGGGTCCCTTCTGCTTGTTACTGAGCTTTCCAAATGTATTTACCAATCCTAATCCTAGTTCCAAGACTTATCAAGTCTGATCTATCAACCCTCGGAGTTTTGAGAAATATCATAAATATGGGTGCTTAATAATTACTGACTTATTTAGTTTAACAAGCAAATACACTGATCTTTAGGGACAAACAAATCTAAAAAATGCTCTGAATGTATGAACCATACAAATTAGATAACTGAAAAACTCAAGGTACTAATTTCTGTTTTTTTTTTTTTTCTAGTGAAGTGGAAGACAATGAGGATAAAAAATATCTATTTGTTGACAGAGAAAGGGACCCAGCAGGTGTGGAAATACGGAAGGTGAAGATTTCTCCGATGCCCGATCGGGCAGCCTGACCCGATTGCCTGGCCCACCTTGGTCTGACCGGTCAGCTCAACTGTTTTCAACAACTCGTTAAGCTTACCCAGCTTGATCTGCACCCTGACTAGTGTAATTAACCTGAACAAACCATTGGCCCACTCAGCCCAGTCAGATCAATAGGCATGCTCGATAGATTTGGACCAATCGGCCTGCTCGTCCCATCCAGCTTGTTTGACCTAACCAGCCCAACCGAAGTAACCAAATTGCCCAAAGAGTTCAATCCACCATGCCCATAATGTATATAGATACAGAGATAGGTGATTGAATAGTTAAAATATGATTTTTTTTAAATAAAAACAAAAATGAAATCAACAAAGTAATATTATTCCTTATGAATAAGTATTTGAATGAATAAGGATTACAGTTTTATAAGAATTGATAGGCTAAGATCATTTTTATAATCAAACAAAGAATTATTTATTCCAAAAAAAATCCCAGAATAAAATAGCTATTCCTATAAACTCAAAGAATAAAAAAAAATCTTTAATACATTATTAGTAGACAGGAAACAATACATGGTAAAATGGAAAGGTAGGTCAGACATCAGGTTATAAGTTTGGTTGAACTTCTGCTCTATATTGAAGTTTATTGGGAATGAATTTTTTATATTTTTAATTACATGATCAAATTTAAGAATATCATCTTTTGTATATTTGAACGTATACGTACATTTATGCTTCCTATATAACATACATATTACAAAACAATGTAATACAATGCTTAAGATTCAAATGAATATTACTATTACTTCAAAAGATCACAAAATTTTAATTGGTGTCATTCAGTTGAATTTGTTTTGCATAAAATAATATATCTATGTAAGACATTTTGTGGTATGATAATGCATAGTGAAAGATTAACAAGCATATTGATCACACAAAAGAAATAAATGAATAACGGAGAAACTAAAAAAACAAAGAATTGAGAAACTAAAAAAATGTTGCTAGGTACATTAGCACATACCTCTATGTGCTTCTTCTGCTCTCCATTTCCTCGTTTAGCAATCCCAACTGAAGACCTCTTCTGTTCTTATACGATTATGAACAATTAAAAATCACAGTAGGCATTAACACTTTGGGCCAGACTTTGATGAGATCATAGTCGCTTTCTGCCCTAAGACTAGCTCTTCAAATTTGTAAAGAAGCCACACACCTAAAGTGAAGAAACATTAGTGGAGAACAGATTCATGGTTTATAAATCAAGTTAATGATTTCATACTTCACCTACCTCAATGCTGCATCATAAAAACTTCAAACATATTTCTCTCATGAGATTTTTAATGCACTTGAACCATATTTCTGGAGATGAAAGAGCTATATTCTAATCTCAAACCTTTGGAACTTAAATAACATTTCAAGGGATGATATTCCAGTCTCAAACCAAGCTTACCATCCTTATTGCAGCTGAGCCATTTCAATTTTAGTCCTTTCATTTGTTTATCCTTTTTGATTCTGCAAAAATTCCACATAATAAAATTGGGGGGAAAAAATATGTTCAACTTTATTCATCATCAAGCCAAAGAATTTTGACATAATTTTCCTTTCCATGCTTATTATTATTACCTGAAAGGTGTTTACTTCCACAGGGTAAAACAAAAACTTGTAGTAGCTAATTCAACATGGATGTTCATTTTCATTTCCTCAATTATATATTAAGCAAGTTATTATTTGACAATCCCTGCATTTACATGGTACTCAAAGATTACAAGATTTATATTCCAAGATGAAAATTTCATATTAAGGATTGATTAGAAAATTTTATGATCACGTCATATGATATTAAGCCTAGGCAATGTGGTAAACCACACAACAACCAACAACTTAGTCTTATCCCACTAGGTGGGGTCGGCGCATTGCGGTAAACCACAATCCATAAAAATGCAAGTGCACATGTGAGCATTTAAACTACTTGAACAATGATTTTTTTTTTATGAGGTAAATTGAAAAGGTATGTAATATAATGGATCAAATGCATCAGTTGATCATTGGTCATATTTTCAAACCATATCTATAAACTAGATTATCCTCTAATTGCAGAATTTAGCAAATACACCATAATCCATGTGCTGACATTAATTCATCAATAATTTACACTTTTTATTAACATAATTAGGATGTGAAAGCTTATTTCTTGATTCTTCCAATTAAGTAGCAAGACATGTTAGTGTTATTAGTGAAGATTTACATATGGACAATGAAATAGGAAGAATGAGATGGAAAGATTTTAGCAATGCAAACATTGCAAATGAGAAATGAACATAACAATGAACATTAGATTATTGGAGTTTAGATCATCCCATTCAATTCAAATGGAGCTTGCAACTCTATGTCATTATGGCTTATATAAGAAGTTCTTCAATTTATTTGGTCTACTGAAAAATGATTTATATATCTATACATGACACTCTTGGAAAATAGTTGATTTCCAACATCAAATTGTTTTCTGTCTCGGGCATTAGATTATACTTGATGAGAACAAAGAAGCATATTATAATGTATTATCAGGTTAACCTGTCTTCTTTTAAACAATTTGTAGTGTTTGTGCATAAACTATAAAAGTACTATAACGTGGTAAGCATGCTCATAAGTTATTTATTATCTGTCTTCGTTTACGTTAATACACAGATTGCTGAAAAAGGTTCACGATATATATCAATATCAGTTCATCTAATTCAAGATTAAGCTATAGGACTATCTATATTAAGTTGCATGAACATCTTGTAATAATTTCCATGCTTCAAAGCCTATGATCAATCCAAGTCTAAACAATGAAATTAAACCATTCTACTCTTCGATTGACAATAGATGGCTCTGCCACAAAGAGATATCAGAATTTAATCAAGGTACAATAATAAATAATGTTAAACTATTGTTCATCAAACGATATAAGTGGTGAATTGCCTAACCTCATAAAAGTTAAACTAGAAAGCCCAAGTATAGTCTCGAAAATGACACAAGAGATCGAAACTAGTATATCATTTACTGACCATGAACTTACAATTTCTTTTGATCGGCTGTCAAATTGGATTGTTTACAATGTAAGATCTAACACGAGAAAATTGGCAGTTTTAGAATGATGAAAACCTATGAAGGAACAATGAATGTTTTGTCCCTTATGACATATGCTGACATGAATCTTGGTGCAACATTGCATGTCTTAAACTTTCAATAGAACATATTATTGCTTCACAGTATAGAAAGCTTCAAGAGGCATAGGACCATTGAATTGCATTCTGTAGTATGATCAAGAATCCGTCACCCAGAACAAAGTCACAATACATAGGTCAGCTTTCATTCTTATGAAAACTGCAAGCGCATTTTCTCCAATTGTAATGGCCAATCACCTCCAAGTAATTGAGGATTCAATTCCATTGCCAATTGAATATCAAGTGAAGTAGCACAATTGCATCTATTTGATATTTGCACTTGATCCACTCGCCGTAAACTTTTCATATTAGGTAAAGCACTTCCATCCATTTGACTTATCCTATGTGAACTGCACCTTTCCCTAGCTAGGTCCATACAAGGCTTGATCAACCTCTTCAGAAATGCATCCATTCCACGATTTAATGCATCAGCACAATCAACCGACAAACCAAGGCCGCCAACCTCCAACTTACTCTCCAGCCTATGCTTCAAGGCCCTTGAATCTGGTAGTTCAGAAGCGTGATGACAATTGTTAAATTGTTTTTTCTGTCCAATCCGCAAGCTTGATTCAAAAGCACCACGGAAAGATTTCCAAGGAAGATCGCCAACAATTGCTGGAATGCCAAGAGGAGGCCTCAAAGGACTTCTACTTTGCACAGTTGGGCTGTATCGAAATTGATCAACCTCTTCCCCATCCTCCACGGAAGTTAGTGCTTTGCTACCAATAGATATCAATTCCCGGGCACTTTGCTGCTCTTTTGACTTCTGTAGATCACTAGAGTTAGTGACTTCTTGAACATGTCCTGGTGGAATTTTCCCATAAGGCCCAAGCAACCTAGATCGGTCAGCTAATTTACGGTCCCTACTGTTTATGGATCTTCCTCTCCGAGGAGATGTAGGAAATGTTTCGCCAAGGCTAGACATTTTGGATGTACGTGAATTTCCAGTAAGTGTCTCTCTGCTAGGTGGACCAATTCCAAGACCAGCATTGCTAAGGATTGATCTGATGAACAAATTATGTAGGGCAAGATTTTCCTTCCCGATAATCCTATAACATAACTTCTCAAACTCCAACTTACTGAGTCTCAAGTTGAGTAACCGCTTAAGGTTATAGAAGTACTTCTCCGCTCTTTGGCGCCCAAGCTTCTTATACAGCTGAGATTTGAGCTCAGCAGTATCAATTCGGGAAAACTGCTTGCAAGTTGACATCTTTTATTTCTGAAACTCCAAGTGAACAAGCAAGTGACGTTCATAAAATCCTGATGAAACAAAGTTCAAGTCTTCCCAAGTCCATTAAGTCAAATGGATATGCTGTATGCACAAAATGCAAAGAAGATTAGGAGATAAGGACAGAATCAAACAATACTGAGAAAATAATCAATTATAAGAAACGAAATCAAAACAAAAAAAACAGATATATGTAGAGGGTTTGAGCATATTTTTTTCCGCAGAACCCAGTAAACTGATAGTGCAAACAAGCTATCATCTCGATTTCATAGATGAAACGAAATATCGAGATTAAAACAACAGAAACAGCGACACATTGGTAGATTTATCAAGAAACAACTGATCTTTTAAAGAAGGAAGTCATATTGCACAAGGAACCCTACCAGTGAGCAACGGTGGCAGCAACCGAACAAAGGACGACCAGACCAAGAGAAAACAACAACAAATCCTAGTAAATTGGCGAGATGAAAACGAATGCAACTATGAAAAATCAAACCTTGTTGACGGAAATTATGCCGATCTCGCACTCGATCGCCGAAATTGGGTTAAAAAGTATAAGAATTTGCTCGCATTTGTCTATAAACTTACTTTATAGGAGCACTTTTTCAAGGAACCGCCCAAATATATTATTTATCTAGAAACCTCCTTTCTTATTTACCTTTCTGTTTGGCTCACCATTGTAAATTGAAGCAAAGGACTATACTGAAAATATTGAACTAAAAAACAGTCCATTAATTGATGATTAATATTACGATTTAAAAAAGTGATATTCGTTCCATTAATTTCAGTTTGAATATTATGATTAAATGCATTTTCTAGAATAATATTACACGGACAACCAATAAGTTTTAATGGAAAATTAAGAAGAAAAGAAGGGAAGAATAGCAATTTGTGAAGTTGGAAGGTCAACTTTGGAGAGCACGTTTCCCTGAAGGTCAAACCAGAAGTTGAACTTTGACCGACTTCTGATCAAAGAGTATTTCTTTTTTAATAAAAAAACATAAATTGATTTTAATTTTCTATGAGAATTTCTCAGGGGGTGCTTGGTTAATTGAAGGGTATGGTAATGGAAATGGGATTGATTGAAGTGGGGAATGGGAATGAAGGAGTTTTCATTCCC
>JBAMIE010000087.1:54556-67357 GCA_037177295.1 Kaempferia parviflora
TTTATTAATAAAATATGATACAATATTGTCCTCGCCAATCAACACATGATTGGCACTAAGGGCTAACACTAACACTTTTGTGCTGAATGTTAACTCTTTAGTCCAAGTTGCTTGGCTTTCGTCTTGGCAGGCTCATAGGATGTTCTTCTAGAGGATGGCTCCGTGTCCAGTCGGGTCGGTCTGCTCTATCAGCTTGTTCTGCTCAGTCACCTCGATCTGCTCAGTCAGCTTGATCGGCTCAGTCAACTCGGTCTACTCGATCGGGCTGCTTATTTGATTGACTTGATCATCTTTGACTTGGACCGCCACTCCAACGGCTTCCTTGACTCTGACCCGACTTCGAGAGACCTACCTTATACCTACTTGACTCTTGAACGACCAGGCCTTCTTGCCAGATGCACCATTTGGAGTTCATTCAGTTGTTATGTTCTACAGACCCAATTGAACTTTTTGTCAGATATCAACATATATAGTCTTCCTGCCAGTTATCAACCTAATTAACTGGACTTCAGTCTGGTGTTAGGTCTCAACAAGTCTTTCAGTCTCGTACACTTAGGCTCCGTTTGGTAGGGGAGATAGGATTAAGATTAGGTTGATTAGGATATGATTGGGGGTAGGATTAATAATTACTCTCTATGCCTAGGTATTATAAATTCTACCTCTAATCAACTCTAATCCTACCCTAATCAACCCTACCAAATGAAATATTAATAACTTTTTGAAAACATAATTCTAATCCTATTATCCCTACCAAATTGAGCCTTGATAAATAGGTTAGACAAAATAACATCTAACTTTAAACCATTTATCATTCATTAGAATCTTAATTTAATTGTTAATGTTAAC
The DNA here is from genome assembly GCA_037177295.1 of Kaempferia parviflora. NCBI lineage: Eukaryota > Viridiplantae > Streptophyta > Magnoliopsida > Zingiberales > Zingiberaceae > Kaempferia > Kaempferia parviflora. The sequence continues at coordinate 55,403 of JBAMIE010000087.1, forward strand.
TGCACCAAACGTTGGATATGTGATTTGAGTAATATCAAGACTTACATGGTTCAGTAAAACGTCATTGTTTCTTCGTCAATCAGGCGATCGATCACCATTTATCGCACAATGACTCGTGCCTTAGTCTTCGTTTTATTTTCACTTCATATATCAATTCACTATCTATATATTATTCTTTTTTGGGCGTAGTGGTTGGGCGAAGGCCCTTTTATTCAAAAGTTAACTCTTAATATGCATTCAAAGCAACAAGGAGTCCAATGCATGAATATACAAAAACTAAGGTTAAATGGTCGTTTTCCATCCATTTGGTTCCCTTGCAACTTCGTCTTACTATTTGGTCTCGACATTGTGTTCTCTAGTAATTAATGTGCTTATGTCGAACCACTCATTATTTTCAAATAGGTTTGCCAAGAGCCATGAAACTAAGTCCTTCGATGGATAATTGCCACACTTGCTACCTTACAAGATTTTGAGTTACTAACTCCATTGGCCCATGCTACCTCATTGTCAGTTGACATAGAAAGCCCAGTTGTTAGGCATTTCTACCCTTCGCATGTCGTCTAGTTTTAGGGTTTGTGGTTGCACCACAAAGGCCTTGAAATATAGTGAACTATCCACAAAAATATCATACTAACTTAAATATATTAATGATATTGTCATTTATAATTGTCATGGATATTAGGGATAATAATTTCTTACGAATCAGATGGAGAATTTGATTTCCAACCTGAATGGAAGAGAATATAGAAGGATTTTTTTTATCCGATTAAATAATCGAATAATCAGATATGAATATTAGTGTGTGTACATATATTTTGATGTTTAAATTTTGTTTATTGAATAGGAGTGACTATAGATGTTTAATATGTTTTTTAATTATGGTTTTCTAAATATAATATTAATTTTAATATTCTTTTGTTGAACGATGGTAATTAGATCAAATTAAGAAAACTATTAGTATAGAGAATATTTAATCTGGTACTAGGATAGATATCCTATTCAAGATGAATATAATAAATAAGGATAAAAATGGAGGATATAAAATTTGACCCAACCATGACCAATTATAACTTAAATATGAAACGAAAAGTTTACTTATCAGCTACTAACTTAACTAAAATTTCAATCATATGATATCTATCAATCATGCACAATGATATTTTCTACTTAACTATTTTTTAAAAATAAATATATATGATCTAAATTGAATAAAACTTAATCTTAATATTAAGTTACATTATATTTAAAAAAAAAATTGAATCCATTTAATTCAAAATTGTTGACGTCCTTAATATGAATTTAGATTGATAGGTTGGTGAAGGAAAGAAGAGTTGTTTGATCTCACCAAACCCTCTTTATACTAAAATATATGCTCGTGTGAATATATATAAAATGTTTGCCTCACCAAACACATTTCATGTGCCCTCCTTTAGACTTCCAATCTACCCACCAAACTAAACTAGCCTTGTCTATGGCCACAATTAGGTCACACCTAAGTTAGATTTTCGAAAACAAGAAACTCATTTGACAATGAGTTAACACCTTCATAACAAGAAAAACTTGAACTAAAAAATAAAATATGTTTTTTTAAAAAAGCTTTTATAGATTTGTAGATATTTTCACCAATATATGCTATATTTTTACCAAGAAAACTTATCAAAGTCAATTTATTTCGGAACCATTATCATTTTTTTAAAACATTAGAGCTACCTTTTGATTACGTATCAAAGTTTTGATTCAGTTCGGATCTACCTTTCCTATCTGCCTCTACTCTTTATCTAACCCAAAAGAATTTATTATTATAAATCCTTTGAATGCTACTTTTGACCTATTTAAGTAGTACCCTTCTTTTGAATGATTAAAAATACTCCCAAAGCATGATTGGAGAAGAAAGTTATCATTCAAAAGTTGAAAGGCAACTAACAAATTGCCTTTTTAGTCAAAGCAAATCTTTAACCTTCAAAATAACATATTTTTCCCCCTAAACTTGTCTTTACTTTCTAAAATGTTAAAAATTTAAGTTTCCCTTCCTCTTCTTATTTCTTTTCTTCTATGAAAATAAGTGAAATGGAAACTTTAATTATTTCATTTGCTTTAAATTAAGCAACTAAGTTATTTTTTTAATCTTTGAGGGCAAAAGATAAAGAATAAACATTGTTGGGTCAAAGTAGAAAAGTAGAAAACCAATTTAATATTTTTTTAGGAGATGAATTAGATAATTAATTATAAAATAGTTGGACCAATCCAAATGCCGTAGCTTTGCAAATGCCTCATTTGGACCCACCTAATAATTTATAGTTGGACAAATATCTCAATAAAGGTAAAATCATTTTAATTTCTTATTACAACAATGAAGTTTATTATTGAGATTTATCCCTTACTATATAAATATCTATATTTAAATAAATTTTATCTTATTTTATTACTCTTAACTAAATATTTTTTAATCTTTTTCCTCGTTTGATGTACATGTTTATCATAATTTCACATCACCTAATTAGAACATTTATTGATCATCTAAGTACATACTCATACCATCTTAAATATGTATCTCGAAGTTTTCTCTCAATAGATGCAATTTCGATTTTCTCGCTAATGCAATCATTTCTTATTATGTCTATTCTTGTATGTTTATACATATACCTTAACATCTCCATCTCTATAACTCTTATCTTCTATTCATGTATTCAAGTCCAACATTAAACTCTATATAACATAACATATCTAGTGCGATGTTATAGAACTTTCCTTTAAATTTTAAAAGTTTTTTACGATCACATAAAATATTCAGCGTTCTCCTCCATTTTAACCATATTGTTTATATTCTATATAGGATATCTCTCAACTCTCTATCGTTTTACATTCGCCGCCGGATTAGAAAAAAATTAATTACAAGTTTTTAAATAGAATTTGATGGGTGGTCATTTGAATTTTATATGATTACAGTGTTGTTAGTGGAAAAAAGCAAACTTAAGTCAAAAAAACATACATGGAGGGTCAACCACGCTGTCACATGCATTATATATTAAAATAAATAAATAAATAAAATATTCGATCAATTCGAGATTCAAATGTTAATTAGATCTAATTTTTATTTAAAAAGGTTAAAATTTTGGATAAGACTATTCAAACTAATCAAATGAATTCGAGAGATAGAAATAAAATAAAAAGAAAGTAGTTTATTGATAAAATGTTAGAGAATATGGTTAAAACTAGATAATCTTTGGCGTGAAATGGAATTTTCCTTTATTTAACATAAAAGCCCAAACTAATTGCAAATTTAGCACATATCCACTGATCAAAATGCTGTCCTAAATAACAAAGGCGTGCTTCACGCGGAGCAGTCGTCCCCTCCCCTTTTCTAACGGTCCAGATCTAATCCGACTTTTCATCTAACGGGTCAAAGTGCTTCTTCTCCAGCTATTGGCCATGTCGCAGTCTTTATATTTCTAGACCAGTTCCTCTAAATCCAAATCTCGAGCGAAGAAGAAGAAGAAGAGGCGGAGGCATCGAAGACATGGCCGCCTCGTCCACAATGAACGCCGCCGGCGCTATCGCCGGCCTCGCCGTCTCTAGCCGCAGCTCCTCGTCCGCCTCCCACGCCGACCGCCTCGCCGTCCCCGCCTCCGCCGCCGGGTTAGCCCTAAGCGCCCGCTCTCTCGTTGCCTCTTCCTCCTCCCTTCGATACCATCAGCACGGCCTTCCCCGCACCGCCTCTCGCCGCGCGATCGCCGTCAAGGCCTCCGCGGTCGAGACACTCCAGACCGCCGCCGCTGAGGCTCTCGTCGAGCAGTCCATCAACACCATCCGGTTCCTCGCTATCGACGCCGTCGAGAAGGCCAACTCCGGACACCCCGGCCTCCCCATGGGATGTGCCCCGATAGGACACATCTTGTACGACGAGGTCATGAGGTATAACCCGAAGAACCCTTACTGGTTCAACCGAGATCGATTTGTGCTCTCCGCCGGCCATGGATGCATGCTCCAGTACGCCTTGCTCCACCTTGCTGGCTACGACAGTGTTAAGGTTTGAGCTTGTAACCTTTTCTGAGTTTGACTTCCAGATTTGATGTGGATATTACCGAGCACGCCGGGAGCTTGACGTTTATGCATATTTTTTTCTTCTTCTTATCATCGACTAGTTAGATCGGAATTTTGTTGGATCTTGGTTGTTGATGCTTCTTCTCGTTGTTCTTTATTTCAATTATCTCTGTCTGGCAACTTCTGAATTCTCGTTACTACCCCTTTTCCTTAGCTATTTGTTCGAATATTTGTTTGCTTGCTACTTCGTTTGTCCTTTTATCAGAAATACTGACAAAATTGTTTTTCTTCTGTTCTAAACCATGGCATGTTTACTATTTTTGAAGTATGAATCTTAAGATGCCAGCACTTTTCCCAATTGATCTGTTTGATTTAGTGGCGTTTGCGTTTACCAGCAAACTATCTGATCTGTTTTAACCAATTTGGTTTTAGATTGAAGACATACAACAGTTCCGTCAATGGGGAAGCAGAACACCTGGTCATCCTGAGAATTTTGAAACACCCGGAATTGAAGTTACCACTGGTTGGTTTATTTGATATGTTTATCATTAAGGAATTATTGCTCATTCTAGATCAATCCTTCCCTTGCTTCCTTTAATTCATTACTTTTAAGAGTTTAAGATACTGATTGGTTGTCATGAAATGATAAAGGGCCACTCGGTCAGGGTGTTGCCAATGCTGTTGGTTTGGCACTTGCTGAGAAACATCTAGCTGCGCGATTCAACAAGCCTGACAATGAGATCGTCGACCATTACACGTAATTTCTCTTTGCAACCAATTATTTCCTTGTTATCTTGCCTGGTTCATTCATTTGACTGATTTGATACTATGTTTCAGATATGTTATACTTGGGGACGGTTGCCAAATGGAGGGTATTGCCAATGAAGCATGTTCTCTTGCTGGCCATTGGGGTCTTGGAAAACTCATTGCATTGTATGATGATAACCACATTTCTATTGACGGTAACACGGAGATTGCATTTACAGAAGATGTTAGTGCTCGTTTTGAGGCTCTTGGATGGCATACCATCTGGGTAAAGAATGGAAACACTGGCTATGATGATATTCGAGCTGCCATTAAGGAGGCAAAGGCAGTGAAAGACAAGCCCACACTTATCAAGGTTTGTTGAGCTTTTTCTGAGCAATAGGAATGTGGCTAAGTAGTTGTGTTTACTGTGGGATTCAGAGTGTTGATTGAGTACTGTATCCTTTCAGGTGACTACAACAATTGGATTTGGATCACCAAACAAGGCTAACTCATACAGTGTACATGGAAGTGCATTGGGTGCCAAAGAAGTCGATGCAACTAGACTAAATCTTGGGTGGCCATATGAGCCTTTCCATGTACCTGAAGAAGTCAAGAAGTAAGCAAATATGGAATCCCTATTCTACTTGTCAAATATATTTAAACCTTCATATATAAAATTTTCTTTATGTATTCTAGTCATTGGAGCCATCATATCCCCGAAGGGTCTGCTCTTGAAGCCAAATGGAATGCAAAGTTTGCAGAGTACGAGAAGAAGTACAAGGATGAAGCTGCAGAGCTAAAATCTATTATATCAGGAGAACTGCCTGCCGGTTGGGAGAAAGCTCTTCCGGTGATGCTACTTTACTTTATTACCTTTGTTCTTTTTCCTGTATTCCCGTAGGCAATGTGATTTTATTTAACCCAAATGCTTTTCTCCTTCTCCAGACATACACCACCGAAAGTCCTGCAGATGCTACCAGAAACTTATCACAACAGAATTTGAATGCACTAGCTAAAGTGCTTCCAGGACTTCTTGGTGGTAGTGCTGATCTTGCTTCTTCGAACATGACTTTACTTAAAATGTTTGGTAACTTCCAAAGGGACACACCCGAAGAGCGTAATGTTCGATTTGGTGTTAGGGAACATGGGATGGGTGCTATCTGCAATGGTATTGCCTTCCACAGCCCAGGCCTTATTCCATATTGTGCCACCTTCTTCGTCTTTACTGACTACATGAGGGCAGCCATGAGGATCTCAGCTTTATCCGAGGCAGGAGTCATCTATGTGATGACACATGATTCGATAGGTCTAGGGGAAGATGGTCCAACCCATCAGCCAATTGAGCACTTGATAAGCTTCCGAGCGATGCCCAACATTCTCATGCTCAGGCCTGCTGATGGGAATGAGACTGCTGGGGCCTACAAGGTTGCAGTGCTCAACAAGAAGAGGCCATCGGTTCTTGCTCTCTCTAGGCAGAAGCTTCCTCAGCTTGCAGGGACATCAATTGAAAGGGTTGAGAAGGGTGGATATGTCCTTTCAGATAATTCCTCCGGTAACAAACCAGATCTGATATTGATCGGAACTGGTTCCGAATTAGAAATCACAGCCAAGGCTGCAGATGAACTGAGGAAGGAGGGCAAAACTGTACGTGTGGTATCTCTTGTTTGTTGGGAGTTGTTCGATGAGCAAACAGTAGAGTACAAGGAGAGTGTCTTCCCTTCCGATGTCACTGCTAGGATTAGCATTGAAGCTGGAGCCACGCTTGGATGGGAGAAATATGTCGGAAGCAAAGGCAAGGCCATCGGTATTGACCGGTTCGGTGCTAGTGCTCCTGCTGGGAAAATATACAAGGAGTTTGGCATCACAGCAGAGAATATCATTGCCGTAGCCAAATCTCTATAAGCTGAACTTGTTCAAGGTTTATCACAGCAGAGCATATTCTATCTTGAGTTTGAGAATAGTTGAGGAATTAGAACCTGCTGAAGACACTGGCTTTTGCCCCCCTTAATAAATTTTCGAATGTTCTTGAGCATTTCATTCTTATATCTGAAGAAAAAAACTTCTTCATATCTAGGACAGCAGATCATACGTTGCTCTGTTATTTGTCCAAACTTTGAACTTGTGCTTAAACATTGTCCAGGTAAATCTTTTTGTGGTTACTCATTATTTGCTTTCCCTTTCTATTATTATGCTTTGTTTGTATGCATCTATTTCTATAGCTGAAGATATGCATGGCCATATATGACTGAAGATTTAGATTAGGTTTTGTATTGACCACTGGAGATGGTTAGATGGGAATATTCACTCTATTTGTGAGTGGGAAGGCCCTCTCTATTATTGCAAATCCTATGGAATTTTACATTCAAGAGTGATTCGAACTGAATATAATGTTGATTAACTCACATGAAATCAAATTATTCAGAAAATTAGACAATGAACACATAAATGAAAAGGATTAGAAACTAGAAAACGCACATAAGAGGATTACATAACTAGGCAAACAAAAACACAAACTTTGTAGCAACATACCTTAAGCTCATGTCTCTTTCTTAATGTTACAACCAATCTTGTATATTGCTCCATCCTGAGAGTTTGATCTCTATATTGAAAGTAGTATTGGAATCGATATGGTTAACATTGGATAACTCACCGAGCAAGCTCTAGGCTTTTTTTTAGCAATGTGATGTACTTTGATTGGTTGTTTCATTCGATTTAGCTCCTCAGCCACTTCTTTCATACTCAGCCTTTTCTCTCCCTTTGGTTTTAAAGTAAAGTAAGTTCTTGAATAAATTTCATATTAGCTTCCAATTTCACTGGTTGTTCAGGATCTCTAAAACATTATTCTGCTCCTCAAACATAGCAAAAGTTTACATCAAACTACTTTGTTCTTCAGATTCTTCATAATTAATAGCCTTCACATTGATCGGCCTACCCTATTTTACCTTGATTTCTTTCAAGATTTGCTCTGAACAAAAGTTAACTAGTACATTATTGCTTTGATTATGTCAATGGACAATGGACTAATCTTATAATAGAAATTATATAACTCTCTCTAAGAATTGGCTTATAACCACTCCATAACAACTAGTAAAACACTTGTATATGATCAAATCCAAGCATGGTCAATTTGAACACAATGAAGAAAAAAATAATTACTTTTTCTACAAAGTTCTTGAATCGATTATATCAGCATTGCCTATCAAGTCTTTAACCTTTTGTGCTGTAGTTTGATCTTTTATTATATTTTTATTTTCTTTTGAGAAGAATTAGTGTTACTATGAGAATATTCATGTTCCTCTGAGAAATAGTTTCCACGAGTCGTCATCCTTGAACTAAGAAAGCCCTAATTCTTAGGACAAGCTAAGCGCATTAGTCGCGCCACCGAGCATGGCTAGTCTGATACAACACAAGCCGAGTATGACCTTCATTTAGAGGCTCCAATTAGATTTGAACTTTCTCATGTTGTCTAGCTGGTCGGTCACGTCCTTCAATGTAGGTCTTTCTTCTCCCCTTACACAAGCACTGCACTGCTAGTTCTCCAATTCTTTCAATCAGCTCTGCATCTCTTTCACTTGTCACTTGATTGTCCAACAGTTCCTCGTGTCGATCTTCTTTCTTAACCAAAATGTTGTAAAAGGTGATTTGTTCGTCTCAGTGTCTCCGCCAATTTGTTCCTAGGTCAACACAGAGGAGGTAAATCATGGATGACTACTAGCTATTAGTGCAAATGGTTAAAGTATGAGGGAGGTATATGCTCGGACATGCCGAGTTTCGACCTCAAGACCTCATATGATAACCTCTCATACTTAATCATCGCACCGTTCCGAGGGAACCTCTTTCTTAGCCAAAATAAAGCATCATGCAAGACTCATTTCTTCTCTATTTTCTTCAAAATAAAATGCCTTCTTACGTGTCAGTAATTCTAAGAGCATTACACCTAAGCTATAAACGTCATTTTTTTTCAGTTAATTTGCATGTTTGAAGGTACTCGGGGTCTAGGTAACCGTAGGTCCCTTGAACCAAAGTAGCAAAATGGTCTTCATCCTTGGGATTTAGCCTTGAAGCTCCGAAATCAGAAACTTTTGCAGTGTAATTTTCATGTAGGAGGATGTTAGCAGACTTCACGTCTCCATGAATGATTGGAGGCGAAGCCGAAGAGTGTAAATAAGCAAGAGCATCAGCAGAATCACGAGCAATGTTTAAACGCACAGCCAAAGGGAGGTTATCTACGTTCCTGCTGTGGATTAGTTCAAACAAGTTGCCATTAGGGACAAACTCATAGACCAACATGGGAACCTCCACTTCCAAACAACAACCCAAGAGCTTGACTATGTTCCTATGGTTGACTTGGGAAAGAATAAGCATTTCCTTTCCAAATTCTTTCTTTTGTCTCTCATTTATAACCTTTGGCTGCTTTATGGCGACAAACTGATTCCCTCCCATATCTCCTTTGTAAACAGTTCCATATCCACCTTGTCCAAGGATTCTGTTCTTGTCAAATCTATTTGTTGCCCTCTCTAATTCTTCTTTTGAAAATATCTTAAATGCAAGACTTAGTTGTCTCATCTCTTCCAGTAATTGCATGCCTCCATGTTCACTGAAATATCTTTTCCTTGACTGGATAAGTTTTCTTCTCTGATAAATCATACAGATGCACAGGCCAAATACTAGTAAGAAAGTCAAGCTGACGGAGGTGCCTGCGTACCCATGAACATCACATTACGTGAGCATCCAAACTAAATAAAACCAAAATTTGAAAGAACCTTACCTATAGCCGCTTTGGTCGCCAAGGAAAGCTTCTGATTTGGGATGCATGTTCCATTGTAAGCGTTACCGTGTGTACCTTCGGGGCAGTCACAACTATAATTACCGGGCAGGTTCTGGCAGATGCCATCTGAGCATGGATTTCGTTGCAGATTGCATTCGTTGATGTCTAAAATTGAAGTGCAAAAATTACAGTATTAGGCACCGTTACAGTCAGATAGTCAAAACATAATTGAAAGCAGAATAAATTAGACAGACCTTGGCATCCGTTGGAGACGTAAGGATTGCCTTGGTATCCCTTGGAACAGTTGCAGAGATAACCAGGACCATTGGAGGAGTCGACACAGTCGCTGTTATTGCTGATGCAGACATAAGAGCTGGTTATGCTGCGCTTAGCTACCTCACAAGTCTCATTTCCAATGGCCCAGTCCATCACTACCGGAACCCTGCCATTGTTATTTTGCATCAATTGGTTCGTGGTGATGTAAGATGTCTGAAACTGGAACTGATCGGCCTCCAACAAGGAGGCGTAGCTTCATCTGCTGAAGTTCCAAGTATCCGAGTTGTTGAAACGGCTATCAAAGACGACTTCATAGTATCTGAGATTCTTGGGTATGGAAGTCTGGCAGCAACCCATGCCGGAGCAGGAGTCATTGACGATGCTCTGTTCATCATCGCACATGGACACACAGCCACTGCCGTAGTTATTGCTCCCATTGTAGTCGAATATGTAGGCAAGGGTATCGCAGCCGATGACAGTGAACTTGTTGCGGAGATTAGAGAACCTATATGGGCTGCCATCCATATCCAACCACCAGTCTGTGTAAGTGACATTGTTGTAATTTGGATTGTAGCACGCTGCGGATACGGGGTTGAGCATGCGCACTTGGCCCATCACCAACGAAATATTGAGGACCTCAACATCGTCGCAGAATGGCTTCTTGAGGCCACTTTCGATGGTGTTGCAGGTTAGATTGAAACCTCCTCCCAAGGAACAGTTAGCGCCGATGATAGTTTCGCTACGGTTGCAGATATAACCTTGGCTTCCCCCGTCCCAGGAACAGTTAGAGCCGATGGCGTCGATGCCGAAGGGGAAAGGGATATCCACGTCGCCGCATTTTGTCAGGCATCTGCCGTCAGGCACAAAAGATGCAACTGCAGGTAGCTGCCGCAGCAACAATTGTGAGAGTAGAGACATGGCTAGTGCTGCTGCAGCTGAATGCATAACTTCTATTTAGATAATAGATAGGCCAATAACATTCTCATTATATAACATTTGCTCCTGGTATTATCATAGAGTAAGGGTTCCCCTTAGGTATCTGTTACTGGCTCTCATGTATCATTGTCATTCCAAACACACAACAAGATTACAACCGTTCACATAATGCAATGTAAACATTGATCATTCTCAGGTTGAATTGGTGATCAATGTAAACATTGATCACAGGTCAACAAGATTAAGTCAAGTCATGCTTTTGTATGTGGTTTAATTCAGAAATTGCACAAAGAATTGTTTATGTTAAAGCAGCCGCCAGCCTTAGACTGATGTCATAAAGTAAGTCAAGTCAAGAAAATAATTAATTAAATCCATGGTTAATTTTTGAAATTACAGAAACCATTTAAATTGATCATTGAGTATTTGTGGATATCTAATTAATATAATCCATTGAAATCGAGTTTGAAAATACGGTTATGTTTAATATTCTCTCTAATTACTTATTTACTAAATCAAAAATAAATAATATAAATACTGTAGTGATAATTGATCAGCCAGCTACCCATAATCTCTATTACAATGCCCAATCAACTTTATCACAATGCTCGTCCTTGTTGTTTTTTGAACATGTACACCTAGCTGATCTCATCACAATGCTCGTCCTTGCAGTTAGATTGACTTGGTGCCATTGCACCTTTATTGTTGGCCCATCGTGGCAGCCTGCCTTATTATCACACCATTAGCAGAAAGTACCTTTTTTTTTAAAAAGAAAATATTTAAAGTGGATATATAACTTTACCTTGCATATTCAATTATCAAGTACCACTAATTAGTGGTAGACGAATTAGTGGTAGACTAACTAGTCTACCACTAATTAGTGGTAGACTAATTATTCAACCACTAAGCGCACATCCAAGAAGACTTTATCTATATATGTTCCTGACGTGGATTAAATCAAATAAGTGTTTGAAACGTGAATGAAAAAGATGGTGGCAAGTAAGAAGATGACTTCTGAGATTTTAGTTCCATATTAAAAGTTCGGGAAATTGCCTTTAAATCTCTAATGAGAAGTCAAATTTTATATTCAGTCCCCATGTCAGTACAAATTTATTTTCAATACCTGACAAAACGAATTTGTTTGTTTCAACTCCCTAACCCTACTGAAATTACCATATTACCCTCGTTTA
>JBAMIE010000087.1:74869-103744 GCA_037177295.1 Kaempferia parviflora
AATTTATATTTAACTTATTTTGAACCAAGCTTAATTAAACTATCACTCATTCAAACCCCTTTTATTATGTGGACCTTACAGATATACCGTCGGTCACTCCTGAGATCCTACTTAATGTTTTCTCCCAAGCGGTGGCGGAAGACGAATTCTTCCGATCCTTAATGCGCCATCCTCCCAAGGACTTTGACCACCTGATAAGTTGGGCCACCCGCTACATCAATGCGGAGAAAGCCCAGATAGCTAGGAGGAAGGAAGCTCCTAATGTTGAAGCCAGTGGACCGCTGAGCGTAGAGCGTAGCCGTCCGGCCAGCCCAAAGGCCCAGAGGAGTGCAACCTAGTCCGGTCATACATCAACCCCGCAATCCTCATAGAGTTGAGGAGGTCCGCATTCAGGAAGAACTGATTGTAGAGACTTGTCCGTTTTGCAGCTACCGTCGAACGGACACGCATAACACCCAAGAGTGCTACAGATATCGGAGGGCCAATCGTCGATCCAGTAGTCCAGTCCGATCGCGCCGCTCCCGTTCTCCTAGCAGGCCGCTCCGGAGGCAATCCGACCGGAGCGGCCGAGGAGGACGCAAAGGGGATGGGCCGGTCCCCACCAACAGAAGACGGCATAACCAGCCAGGAAGGCAGGCCAAAAAAGCGCGTAATCCTGTCCAGGCGAAAGAGAGGATCTCCAAGAGGAAAACCGCTGAAAGATAAGGTAAGGTGTCAGAGGCGGCTCACCCTTGGCTGGTAATGCATTGATATGTGTGCCAAGGGATAAGCCCCCAATTATAAATAGTGGTCGTTGGTCTCCGACGGAGATACGGAAACACAGTTCTATTACTGTTTATCTACAGTTCTTCTCCTCGAGAGCACTCCACTGACTTGAGCATCAAATTACCAAAGCCGAGGACCTCTTCACCGTGCCACCTGGAGGGGGTGGAAGTTCCCCACGACGACGCCCTCATCATTAAGGCCGTCGTCGCCAATTACACGATTCACCAAACTTTCGTGGACTCCGGAAGCTCAGTGAACATCATCTTCAAAGAGGCGTTCCAGCAGTTGCAGATCGAGAGAAGCCAGCTGCGACCTATGAGCACGTCCCTCTTCGGCTTCATTGTGAACGAAGTTCGTCTGGTAGGCCAGATTGAACTAGCCATTTCATTAGGAGAGGAACCATTGATGCGGACTCGAAGGACCACTTTCATAGTGGTAGACGCCTCCTCCACATACAAAGTAATCTTGGAGCGACCGGCCTTAAATGAGTTCAGGACGGTCGTCTCCACATTTTGTCAAAAGATAAAGTTCCCGATGGGGGACCAAGTCAGCGAGGTAAAGGGTGACCAACTAACCGCGTGCAGATGTTACATAAACATAGTCAAAATTGAAGCGCAGGCCGCCCGAAGAACGCCCACATGGAGGTAAACGTCATACGTGAGAAACCTCCCACAGTTGTGTATGAGGAAAGGGAAGAAGTCCAGATCGATCCCAATCGGTTGGAAGCAGTCACTCGGATAGCCTCTGATCTGGCTCTAGAACAGAAAGCCAAGTAGGTGGCTTGTCTGAAGCGCAACAAGGATGTGTTTGCATGGTCCCCCAAGGAGTTCAAAGGTGTATCCCCAGCAGTGATGCAACACGAGTTGCATGTCTTCCCGGACGATCAGCCAGTTAAGCAGAAGAAAAGGGACTTTGGGGGCTGAACAAAACCAGGTAATCAAGGCCGAAGTTGATCAGTTACTAGAGGTCGGGTACATTCGGGAGGTTCAATTCCCAAGCTAGCTCGCCAACGTGGTACTGTCTCCAAGCCTCAGGGCAAATGGCGAATCTACATAGACTTCCGAGACCTCAACAAGGCATGCCCCAAGTATTATTATCCCTACCCCGAATCGACCAGGTGGTAGACTCCACCGCCGACTGCGAGATAATATGCATGCTGGACACATATCATGGGTACCACCAAGTTCCCTTTGCGCGGGAGGACCAAGAGAAGCTTCATCACTGTAGGAGGGACGTACTGCTACTGGGTCATGTCATTCGGACTGAAGAACGTAGGAGCAACCTACCAGCGGCTAATGAACAAGGTCTTCAGAAGGCAGCTCGGACGGAACAGAGGTATATGTCTACAACATTCTGATTAAGTCGCTCCACTCGTCCGATCTGTGTGCGGATATTGAAGAGACGTGTTGGACGCTTCGACAGTACGGATTGAAGCTCAACCCCTTGAAGTGCTTGTTCGGGGCAACAAGCAGTAAGTTCCTGGGGTACATTATGACATAGCGCGGAATCGAGGCGAACCAAGATAAGGTCCAAGCTATCAAGGACATGGCGCCTCCCAGAAATTTGAAGGAAGCTCAGTGCCTGACTGGACGGATCACTGTCCTCTCCAGATTCATCTTTCGATCGACTGACCTGAGCTTGCCGTTCTTTAAGATCCTTCAACGAGCGAAAGTTTTAATGGGATGAACGATGCGATCGGGCGTTCGAGGAGCTTAAAGAATACCCGCCAATCTGCCTGTCCTCGCTAAGCTAGTAACAAGCGAGCCGCTTTAATGTATTTGTTTGCAACAGAGAACGCGGTCAGCTCGGACTTGGTGAGACAAGAGGGAAGCAGCAGCCTGTGTATTTCTTTAGTTATTTACTAAAAAAATGCCGAGTGCTGCCCACTAGAAGTTGACTTATTCCTTAGTGTTAGCCGCTCGCAGGCATCGGTCGTATTTTCTTTCGGACACTATCATAGTGATGACCAACAACCCGCTCGGATGAGTGCTGGTGAATGTGGAAGCCTCAAGGCGACTAATCAAGTGGATGACCGAACTAAGTAAATACGATATTCAATACCAACCTAGGATGGATATCCAAGGCACGGAGCTCGAAAACATAGACCGTCTGTGGACGGGTCGTCCAGTCGGTTCGGGAGCGGAGTCGGGAGTCATATTGATTTCTCCGCGCGACGACCCGATTCATCTCTTAGTCTTGCTAGATTACAGAGCCACGAACAACGAAGCAGAGTACGAAGCGCTCATCGCAAGCCTCCAAGCAGTGAAGTACGAGGGAGCTGCCCGAGTGGCCATCCACTCAGATTCACAGCTGGCCTCCCAGTAGCTGTCCAATAACTTTGAAATAAACAGTGACCAGCTGCAAATGTATGTGGACACCTTCAACTGGCTGAAAGCCGAGTCTATGAGGAAGTGCTGCAAAAGGTTTCCCGAGCAGACAACCAGAAGGCTGACGAGTTGACAAAGCTAGGAGGGGCTTTGATACCTTGAAGGCTCGAATAGTCGATCGAGCACACAGTTTGTGGGAGATATCGAGCGGCAGGTTGAGGGGGAGATCGGATACAACTTGAGAGCGCCGCTGATCACTTATCTAATGCAGGAGAGCCTTCCGACCAAGCACGAGAAGGCGGGAATTCTAAAGAAGCGTGTGGCTCGATTTACGCTTGTTGGTGATCAACTTTACAAGCGAGCGTTTTCTACGGGCCACTACTCAACTGCATCGAACCAAATGAGACCCCTTACATCTTGGATGAAATGCACATGGAATCGTGTGGGAGCCACGCGGTCGGCCGGTCGCTAGCAAGGAAACTCTTGGCGGGGTACCACCCTGTAGGCCGACTCAGCTAAAATGGTGGCAACCAGCTAGTCTGCCAAAAGCATCAGAACGTGTCTCACCGACCGACCGAGTTCCTGAAGACATTACTCGTGTCCTGTCCGTTCAATCAATGGGGCATAGACATTGTGGAACCTTTCCCCATAGCACTAGCTCAGAAGAAATTCCTACCGGTGGTGGTGGACTAATTCTCCAAGTGGGTGGAGGCAGAGGCCTTGACGACAATCAAAGAGCGGATGGACATTAAATTTGTGGCAAAACATTGTTTGCCGATCCGGAATTCCGCACTGACTTGTGTCAGACAACAAATGAAAATTCCAAGGTCACAAGATCAGAGAGTGGTTCGACAGCTACGGGATTCAGCAGGCTTTAACCTCCGTGGCTTACCCCCATGTAAACGGACAGACTGAAGTCACGAATCGGGAGATTATCTGGGGATTGAAGACTAAGTTGGATCACATGGGTGGCAGCTGCGTGGACGAGCTGCCAAGTGTCCTATGGTCGTAACGAACCTCTCTATGAGAGGCTGCAGGAATCATGCCTTTCCATCTGGTCAACGAAGAAGCAGTCGTCCCAGTGGAGATAAAAGTTGAGTCTGACCGCCATCGACTCAACTACGAGGTTAACGCCGTGCGAACACTCACTGAGCTCGACCTAGTAGACAAAGTCAGAGGAAAGGCAGCCGCCAGACTGACTGCCTAGGATCGTCTGGAAGCGGATCAAGTCGGCTGGCGATCTCGACAAGATTGAACCCAGTCGGCGGGCCCCTATAAGCTTACCAGAAGCTCGTGTGTGGATCTTATTTCCTGCAGGGCGCCTAGGGGAAGGATTTAGACAAGCACGAGCGCTAATTACCTATGACCCTACCAGGCATAGGTGCGTATGTACTCATATTTGTACACTTTTTATGATTTAATGAAGAACGCAGGTTGCTTTTCGATCAAAAGCTACCTATGCCTTGGTGTCGGGTTATAAGCGGGCATCCCCGTGCCCTCCAACCAGCCAACCGGTCAGAGTTTGTCTCAGACTCCTATGATTTAGCGCTAGGTTATAAGCGAGTATCCCTATGCCCTCGGACCAGCCAGTCGGTCCAAGGTTGTCCAAGAATCCTGTGCCTTGGCGCCAGGTTGTAAGCGGACATCCCCGTGCCGTTTGACCCGCCAGCAGGTAAGAGGCTGTCCAGACTCCTGTGCCTTGGGGTCGGGTTATAAGCGGGTATCCCCGTGCCCTTCGACCAGCCAGTCGATCAGAGGCTATCCCAGACTCTTGTGTTTTTGCGCCAGGTTATAATCGGGTATCTTCGTGCCATTTGACCAGCCGGTTGGAGGTTGTCCCAGATTCCTGTGCTTTAGCACCAAGTTATAAGTAGGTATCGCCGTGCCTCCGACTAGCCAGTCGGTCGGAGGTTGTTCCAGACTCCTGTGCTTTAGCACCAGGTTATAAGCGGATATCCCCGTGCCCTCCGACTAGCCAACCGGTCGAAGCTTGTACTAGACTCTTGTGCTTTGACGCCAGGTTATAAGCGGATATCTCCGTGCCTTCGGATCCGCTAGCCGGTCGGAGGGTGTCCCAGACACGTACTTTAACGCTGAGCTATTAGCGGGGTTCCCCCACCTTCCGGCCCGCTTGCCGGTCAAAGATTATTATCTTTTTCGTGCTAAGGCGGGGGCGTGGGGAGGCAGGATGACCGCGCGAGCTGTCGTTCGGTCGGATTCTCTGCTGAAGTTCAAAGGGAACACTAGGAAAGGATATGACAAAAGACAAAGTGACAGAATAAAAGACCATTGCATTATTGATAAGCCCGACTGACGAAGGATTACAAAAGATAGAAGACATCAAATTCCGTCCGTTGAGGCTACAAGTAGGCTTTCCTCACTCCAAGGCGAGGATGGCGCCCGGAGGCATACTCCTCAGAACCGCCTCAATGGAGACGACCGTTGGGGGGACTTTGGTCGCCTTCAGTTGCTACATCGCCCCGTTCGCGCTCAGCCTGACAGCCTTCGGAATGCCGACTCCACTTGAGTAATGAAGTCGGGAAACTTCACATAGCCATGCCGGAAAGCCTTCAGCCGGTCGGATTCCCTAGCCTTGTACACCTCAAGGAGCGCTAGCGAAGCTTTGAACGCTAAGTACTCACTGTGGATCCTTGTCGCCTTGTCGCAGAAAGTCATTGACGAGATCCATTGTTGAAACCCAAGGAAACAGATGGTAAGAAAACACAAGAAGGCAGGAAGGACGGAGCAACATACCGTAGTAAATGACTGGGACGCTCGGGCGGCCATTTCCGGGAAGCTGAGCTGGCGCACCATGTCCCTGCACTCGTAGAAGGACCTCCACAGGCGCCAAGGACTCCCTCACAGGGGCCATCTATTCAGTCGCGGCAGCGGTGTCGCTGCCAGCTATCTGGCTGTCTTCTGGCCCATCTCAGACAGGCCGGCCGGGACGAGGCCTCGGTCGATCAGCTCTTCTTCCATCCGTTTCTTGCGCTCCTCCTTGTTCAGAAGTGCTCCCAAATCGCCAAGGCTGGGAGGTGGCGTGTTGCAGATCTCCTGCAATTAATGATCTGACGATCGTTGCGGCTCCAGAGGCAGTGTGGAACGTGGGACACCTATCCCTCCACGGTGCACCTGGTGAGTCGTACTTCCAGCCTCCCTTGACTAGATTTGAGGGGGAGACTTATGATGCGATAAGGCCGGAAGGGCCCCGCAGGGCCCGAGCGTAGTCAACAGGATAGACAACATGAAGGAATGCGTGTCAGTCGGAGGGGCTCAGCCGGCTGCTCGGTCCTCGGACCCGGTTGGTCAGGCCCGCATGACCCTCTCCCTCAATAGTAGAGGGGGCGGCCCGGTCGGCCAACCTATTCACTGGCCACGCAGCTCAGAGCAAGCGTATCGGTCCTCCTCGAGGAGACAAAAGGGCTCGCAGGCATATATCTGACGTCGTACATCCCACCCGACAACGCGTGCGGCCCGGTTGGCCGGCCAGCCTACTAGTCCTCCTCTGGGAGGTAACGGAACGACTCGGGGTCCGCTCGGGCGGATGTCAAAATCACAAGGATAACACTCCACCTACCCTTTTGGCGCCTAGCGGGCTAACTGTCAAGGTGTTAGAAGTGCAGGCGGCGCGCTGTACGGTAGGTACTAGCGGAGCATACATTCCTGACACCCGTACAGAAACGACATGCCCAGATAAATCAAGGTTTCAGAGTGTCAGAGGCAGCTTACTCCTAGCAGATAATGCTTTGAGAAACATGCCTAAGGTTACTTCAGCAGAGGTATACACACATTTACTGCTCATCTACAATTCATATTCTCCTCTCCTCAAGATCACCCCACTGACGTGAGCGTCGAAGTACCAGAGCCGGTGACCCCTTCCCTGGCCTGATCTCTAACGTTTGTTGGAGTTTGTGCGAGTGCTCACAGGTGCTGAACGGACGAGACGCCACGTGTTCGGTCGGTCAGCGCTGGATCTTCTTGTGATCCACCTCAGCACCATGCCACCTAGTGCCATCCGCTCGGTCTCATAAAGGATCAATTATAAAAATAATGATTATTTATAATATTATGTATAAAAAAATATTAAAATAAATTTAACCACCTAGGCACTGCCATGACACCGCCTAGACGGTCAAGGCTGTAGGCGGTCACTAGCCGCCCCGCCTCCGCCTACCGCAATTTACAACATTGCTCTTCATTTTTTTCAATTAGTTGTCTAAGAAGATTGATAGCTTCTATTGTTTATCTTCCAAGCATGAAGGCAATTTGATTTTTGATCTCGTGGTCTCCTTAATATATTTTTTTCTAAAGTTTCATGATATGACTCATTAGTTTACTACTTATATAGTTTATACAATTTTGTACATCTCCCTTGTTCTTATATAAGAGAACTAGAGTACTTATCCTCTATTTTTTTTTTCATTTTCAATATCATGTTAAATAATTTTATAAGTCATTCAATACCTTGTTTCTCTAGGCACTTCTATACCTCTATCAGAATATCATTTCGCCCAACGGCTTTTCCATCATGCATCCCATTTAAAATTTGTTTTGCTTCTGAAGTTTAAATTCTAAGATAAAAATTTAAATTTCTATACTCCTTTGATCTACTTAAATTAACTAAGTTAAGTTGGTTACCTAAACTTTCATTAAAAAGTTAATAAAAATTTTTTTTTATTGTTCAATCGTTTACTAGTACCCTATTGCATTTGGATGAGATCTCTTGCCTTCCTTTCTCTTACCTTAACTATTCTCTAAATGTCTCGTTCTCCTTTTTTTAAAGTTTTATTTTTTACTTCATTCACTACTTTCTTACTCTCTTTCTTTGCTTCATTCATTACAAATATATAATTCTTTATAAGTTGCTCATTTTTCCTTCACTTTTTCATGTACATTCTCTTTCTACCACCAAGATTCCTTACTTAGTGGTGCATATCTCATTGAGTACTCTCTTAACTATTATTTTCATATTTTATACCATATTATTCCATGTCATATTAGAGTCACCGTATATTTAACCTAATGCTTGTTTTCATACCTTCTCCTTAAATATATTTTGTTTCTCATCCTTTAACTTCCACTACTTAATTTTAGGATATGTATAGATATATATTTTTATTGATACTATGCTTGAGACGTATATTCAACACTATTAACCTATGTTGGGTAATTATGCTTTATCCAAGGATGATTTTGTAATCTTTTCAAATCTTTCTATCCCTCTTACTAGCCATAATAAAGTCAATTTATGATTTATTGTTTCCACTTTTGGACGTAACTAATGTTTTTTTAAAACAAACTGTATTAATTAATATAAAGTCATACTATCGCAAAATCTAATATACTTTACTTATTTATTTCTCGTTCCAAACCTATAACCCCATCTATCTTCTCATATTCCTCATTTTTCATTTTGACATACTATTTAGATCACCTTCTATTAAAATTATTTTATTTGACGGAATATTTTGTAATACTTCATCTAAGTCGTCCCAAAACCTTGATTTGACAGCTTCATTTAATCCTACGTGCGACATATATACGCTAATTATTTCATAGTTTATTTTGCCGCTATTATTATAAGGGATATGATTTTATTCCCCTTTTTAATTACTCCTACAACGCCATCCTTTAATGAACTATCTACCATAATATCATTCCATTTCTTGTTTTGCTTTTTCATGTGTACCATAACTTAAACCCGAGTTCTCTAACATTATTTCCTTTCCGCCTACCCATTTTGTCTCTTGTATACACAGAATACTAATTTTTCTCCTAATTATCGTATCTACTACCTCCATTGATTTACTATTGAAGATTCCTATATTTAATGTTCCAAATCTTAGATTATTAGTTTTCCTATCATATTTATTTTTACCCATCCCCCATGCTCCATTGATTTCGCCGATACGTATAGTCAGATTCTGCAACGTGAACTCTTGCATATTTAGCACTACATCTGAGTTCTGGCCATGTAGCAGTCCTTGTCCAAATGTTACGGTCGGACCCTACACCACATTTTTTTCGGGGAATAACCTAGCATTAGCACAATAGTTTAATGGTTCTATTGAACATTTGCTATAGTTTTAACGCTGCCTCACAGCCTAACGTAACCCTCCTTCTTTATCCGGACTTGGGATTGGCCATGGCTGGTTCGTCGCGGATTTAATCAAATAATAATAAAAATATTTTTTAATTAATATATTTTAAAAAGCACCAAAACCGTATCGGCATGACATGGTATAGTACCGAAACTATATCAAGTCATCAAATAAAACTTCAAACAGAAGGGTAGGTTAACTTCTTCTAAAAACCTCTGTCCCTCCGCCTGCTTTCAATTCTATCTCGTGGGACTTAAATGATTCTAAAACCAGCACCAGTTCATTACTACAAGGCACGATTCAAAATTTTAAACCTTGATCCTAGATCCTAATACACAATGTCTTCTAAAAGGTTGTAATATAATTGAATCCTAAGAGATTGAAATGTTGGATTTTTTTGGGTTCTGTAAAAAGGTCAAAATGCATATTTTCTTAATTTTTCTGATTCCTTGGGTCACCTTTTGGTTAGGGTTATGTTCTACACTTCATCTTCCATGAACAACTCAGAAATGTATTTTCAGAAAGAATTTTGGATGATGCAATTTTTAAGACCTAGTGTTACTTGTTTTGGTATAAATCATTGAGATTATTTTTTAAATAGATTGGTTTTCTATTGTATTATACGATTATCTTTTATTGATATTCAATTTGATGCTATGGCAATTGATATGCGATGATTTTTTTTTAATAGATAACATAATCTGTGAGTGTGTTCCCACAATTGGGTCACTGGTAGCGGGAAATGGATGGATGTTTTTGTTATAGTTGTATCTTTCATAATTTGAAGTATGGATTTGTTTCAGTTGATCATTGATAAGTATGTTCTGGCATCCTCTCGAGTGGATGCTGATTATTTGTCTATAGTATGAATAGCTGAATATGATTTTTTCAATGACATTTGGTAAAGAGTTTCTCCTTTTACTCTTCTGTTTCCTATTTTTTGGTTTTGGATTCTTACCATACATGGTACTAAGGCAATTGATAGAGTCAAAGCATTCAAATGACTGTGGGAACTCATATCCATAGAAATATAAGGATATAACATGATCAAATTGACATTCGATTGGAATTTTTAGATATTGTGGCGACTTTCTTTCATTGTTTCTTGATTATGATTCTCCTGTGTGCCAAACTATCTATGTTTTGGTTGAATATTATGTGGTTTTTTCTGCACTGATAAATTTATATTGGCAGCGGCAAGGGCAATTGAAGTTCTTAACTTTTCACTTCTCAATGGAAAGGCTATTCGCATTATGTATTCAAATCGTGACCCTAGTGTGCGTAGAAGTGGGGCTGCGAACATTTTTATCAAGGTTTGGTATTTGTACTTTAGATTTGTTAGGAATTCAGATATAGCCTTTTGCCTTTTTAATAATTTTGCTTTGTTTTCTTTTTCAGAATTTAGACAAATCGATAGACAACAAAGCGTTGTATGATACATTTTCTGTCTTTGGTAACATCTTGTCTTGCAAGATTGCATTAGATGCATCTGGTCATTCAAAAGGTTATGGATTTGTTCAATTTGAAGAAGAGGAGGCAGCACTAAATGCAATTGAGAAGTTAAATGGCATGCTCATGAATGATAAAAAAGTATTTGTTGGGCCATTTGTTCGGAAACAGGAGAGGGAGAGTGGTGCAACCAATGTTAAATTCAATAATGTATTTGTAAAAAATCTCTCTGACTCCGTGACAGATGATGCTTTACAAGAAATTTTTGGGGAATTTGGAAAGATTACTAGCTGTATTGTGATGAGAGAGGGAGATGGAAAATCCAAGTGCTTTGGCTTTGTCAATTTTGAGAACCCTGATGATGCTGCTAAGGCTGTTCAGGAACTTAATGGGAAGAAATTTGATGACAAGGAATGGTACGTTGGAAAAGCACAAAAGAAGTCTGAAAGAGAACAGGAACTAAAAGAGAGATTTGAGCTAAGCAAGCAGGAGGCTGGTGAAAAATTTCAAGGAGTTAACTTATACTTGAAGAACTTGGATGACAGCATTGGGGATGATAGCTTAAGAGAACTCTTCTCTGGATTTGGGACAATTACTTCTTGCAAGGTCTTCTTTTGTTTATAATTTTTTGGTTTGCCAACATATTCCACAACTCGTTATATTATTTTTATTTTATGTTTTGCAGGTCATGCTGGACAAGGATGGTATGAGCAAGGGATCTGGATTTGTTGCTTTCCAGTCTCCTGAAGATGCATCACGGGCTGTAAGATCATCAAACATATAGACCCTTTTGGCAGTTTCTTTCTTTGTTAATTTTAATTTATGGCGGTGCACATATGTTAGGTGTTGGAGATGAATGGAAAAATGGTTGGCAGTAAACCCCTTTATGTTGCACTTGCGCAACGCAAGGAAGATAGGAAAGCAAGGTTGCAGGTATTTTGTTGATGTTATTTTAGTTATTGTTTTTATTGCTTATATCATGAACATAAGTGTAAATTGCATCTTAGCTAATGTTCTAAACCCTCATCATCTGGGTCAGCGTCAATAATAGCCTCATTTAAATATACAGGGTAATACAGAACCTGTTGGTGGTTCTTTGGGATTATAGTAAATATTATTATGATTAAATTTATGTTTCTTAAATAGAATGTTGAAGAATCAAGTGTATTGTGGATGTACGTGGATGTGTTTTTGCCCCATTCCTTCTTGCTTATTTGGGCATATTTTAGCTATAAATTTTTGCTGATCAATGAGGCAACCTTATTTACAGGCTCATTTTTCGCAAATTCGTCCTGTGCCAACACAAGCTTCAGTTGCTCCTCGGGTTCCATTATATCCTCATGGTGCTCCTGGATTGGGGCAGCCACTTTTCTATGGCCAACCACCACCTGCACTTGTTCCCCAGGTTTGTCTATTATACATGACATGTTATGTATTGAGTTGGTTTTCATATACTTGTTCTTGAAATTGTTCCATGTTGAGGCAATTTATTGATTATAATGTCAATACTTTTGTGTAACCTTTGTCTTTCATATCTATTGATTGTGCTTTTCTTAAACATCGATGGTAGAGGTGTCAATGAGGGGATTGTGCCAAGCATGACTTAGGCTTGCCTCAACCCCGAAATTCCTGATTTGAGCTAGGGTTAATCTCAGCCAGGGGGCAATCAAGCCATGTTGAACATGACTCAAACCCACCTGACCCAATTTTAAAATATGAAATATTTTTATAAATTATTGAAATTCATAAAATATTTTAAAAAGCAGAAAATATATAAATAAAGTTAATACTTAAAATATTATTAAAATATTTAGTATTTACAATTATGTTAATATCAATTATAAGAAGATGGTGATCCCGACTTAGCCTAGACTTGCGGGTCATGACCCTGACCTTGGCTTGTGTCTGCAGATAGTGTCAGTCCAACACCTGGGCCTAGCACAACCTGAACCATGTTAGACTGGGTCTCATGGTTGACTGGACTCATTTGACACTTCTAATTGCAAGGAATTTGTAATTTTTTTCTCTTTTGAACTAATTTGTCCAGGGTGTAATCTGAGCATGTAATTGGAACAAATTCATGCTAAATCTATTTACCCCTTTTAAAAAACATTTTTAGATCAAGGAAAGGATAAAACCAGTAAAATTTCTTTTCAATATTCTGTCACCCTATTAACTTCTCACAGGCTATAAGTTATTACCTTATTTGAGGAAAATTGCCATCAAGTTTCTTGAGTGGGGAGCCAACGGAAGGAAAGAGGAGAAAACAAGGTTCTCACGTTTGCTTTGAAAGAAAATGGGAAGGATGAGGTCTGAAATTTTAACCTGTTTTTTCCTCCCAAATATTTCAACTTAAGGGAAAGGAAAGAGTTTCGTCTTCCCTCTTTCTACCTTGTGCTCACTCCTAATTTGCGTTGTAATAATTCTACCAACAAATGTGTGGTGGTAAGGCTACATCGTGTGGTGGGAATGGGTGTATGTTGTGATTGATGTGTACAATGTTGGTGCGTGTGAACTGCACATCTCTTTATCGCTCTCTTTTTTGGTCTTTGACCATGGTGTCACCACGTAGCAGTTTGAGAATCTTGTGGTGGAGGTTGACATATTGCAGCTTTGGCAGACATGTTGAATGGGAATGAAATCTAGAGGAACAAAGAGGTATGATTCATTCCTTATTATGCGAGTGAAATGCCTAGAAAGTGAAGTGGAGTGTGCCAGATAGAGGACACGTGCAAAGTAATATGACAGTGTGGATAGGAGCAGATTCAAAGAATCAATATCGGGCCAGTGTAGCACATTTCAGGTGGAACAACAATAAAACAACATAAATTAATTAGATGTATCAATGGCCATGCAACATTTGACAGCGGCCATTGAACTAGTCACACATCCTAGGACCTACAAAACCGATGAGAGAATTTTGTGGAATCTTGGAGCGCGTGGTGACTTCTTGCAAAGACTATTGGAATGGATGCACCTTCTGGTACATATGACAAGAGAGTTAATTCTAATCATAGAGGGAATCTTGAACTACATGAAAGGTGTTTAAATTTTCTCTAATTTGAAAACTCAAACCTCACTTGGGCCATTATCTTTCTTCTACCCCACTTCCTTTTCAGGCTGCTAATTAAGTCATTTACAACAAGGCTGATGCTCTACTCTATCTCAATCATTTATCTCATCCCAACCTTGATCACTGTTGGACAATTCTACCGAACACCAAATACTAAGCAACATAGCAAATT
Organism: Kaempferia parviflora; assembly: GCA_037177295.1. NCBI lineage: Eukaryota > Viridiplantae > Streptophyta > Magnoliopsida > Zingiberales > Zingiberaceae > Kaempferia > Kaempferia parviflora. The sequence goes on from JBAMIE010000087.1 coordinate 88,757, forward strand.
GATGTACACTTCACTCTCCCACCTTTCATAGTCAAACTAGTTCCATTTCAGATGAACCTTCTTGGACTTAATCTCAACTTGGTCAAACTCCACCTAACTTAATTCTTCTGACCTGTTTCCCTGCCAAGGTCAGATCTAGTTCTTGGCAGTTGGCAAATCAAGTGTAATTTGCTGCAAAATATAGCAATTTTATTATTTTTTTTATTGTAATAATTAAATGGTTTTACTATTGGAAGGCCTTTCCTGCTATTTTGAATTATCTGTGTATCATTTTTTTTTGGCAAATTTAATATATCATAATACCATAATAGAATAGACCTTTTAAAAGATACTAGGATGAGAAAACAAGGGCATAAACTATACTCTACAGTGACTAGACATAACATGACTTCTAAGTCACTACTGGCTATTGATATCACCTTATAGTCATTTTATTTATGAATGCGATAAGATTTATTTTTCTTAATCATTATTATTTGTTGAGTTTAACGTTGACTGTCATATATTTTGTATCCATTTATATTTTTCTATATTATTGTTAAAGTTTGAGATATTTTGTTTTTTACTTTGTGTGACCTTTATACCATGGATTGAAATTTTGTACCATGTTAGGCGAAAACGGTTGAAACATATCGTTTTGGTAAATTACCGAAACTCAGTACACAATGTCTCCTTTTCAATTTGTAGGTAAGAATTATATTGTTTTATATGTGAACTGTATTGTATTGTATGATAGGGAACTAAGTGAGGCGTAGTTTGACACTCTGGTTTAGAATTGAATTGATATACATCAGCGATTTTATTACCCAATGTTTATTTGATGGCTATTGGAACTTTTTTGATGTGCCCTAGTACTGTCACATTATTTTGTAGTCTTTCATTGACTTTTGGTTTTTGGCAACCTTCTATTATACTTCATATCTGTGAAATTATTTTGAAGGATGAAGCTGAATTGAAATAATGTGCTCCTAATAAAAATTTACAGCCTGGATTCGGTTTTCAGCAGCATCTTGTTCCTGGGATGAGGCCTGGAGCTGCACCGTTTCCCAACTTCTTTATGCCAATGATCCAGCCAGGTCAGCAAGTCCAACGGCCTGGTGGAAGGCGTGGGGCATCTGGTCCCATTCATCAGAATCAGCAGCAACCTATGCCCATGGTTCAGCAACAGGTTGCTACTTTTGCAACTGTCGTCTGTGTGGCTCTATTTTTAATAAAAACTTTGGCATGTATGCATATGCATTTTATCAAATGTCATAAGCCAATTGAATTTTTTGTGGTTCTATTCAATAATGCAGATGTTTTCAAGGGGTGGACGACCATATCGATATCCTGCTGGGCGTAATGTGCCAGATGTTTCTGGTTTTGCTGGAGGATTGTTCCCATATGACATGGGCGGTATGTCCGTTAGGGATGCGGGCATATCACACTCTATCCCTATTGGAGAATTGACTACAGCTCTTGCAAATGCTACACCAGAGCAGCAGCGAACCGTATGGCATTCTTCATTTAAGCAAACCTGCCTCTGTGCCACCATATGCTATATATAATCTTCTGTTCATTTTCAGTTGCTGGGCGAAAGTTTGTACCCACTTGTGGATCAGCTGGAGCACGAGTATTCTGCTAAAGTTACTGGCATGCTCTTAGAGATGGATCAAACTGAAGTGTTGCATTTGCTGGAATCTCCTGAGGCTTTAAATGCCAAGGTAGCAGAGGCCATGGAAGTCTTGAAAAGTGTTGCACAGCATCAGCAGCAGGGTGTCTCACCAGCTGACCGCCTGGCTGCTCTGTCACTAAATGATGTTGCTCCTTAATTTGCCCCTCTGATTCAGCTGGGGCTTCATGGTTTGTGTCTGAGCGAGTTTTGACTGGACATGTTCTTAGAGATGACTTTGCCAACGTTTTGGTTATTTATTCAATTTGCTGTGTAGGAAAGGAGATCTTTGAAACTCTGCTGTTATTTATCAGGGTTTTTAGAGTAACCGGAAAAGAGTTGTGATTTGTCAATTTAGTTATGGGGCGAGTTAATAAGTCTTTATTGACATGGTAATGTTTGCTCATATGGCTGTGCGGTGGAGAATAATCTGAAGTTGGAACTTAAATAATTTGTCACTCGAGTTGTTTGATACTAGAAAGATAATTTAGCATTTGCTATCTAGATGATGCATTGCTTAAGTTGGTTAGAGGGTCACATATTTATTATAATAAGGGATAAATTCTTGATGGGTCTATTTTTTTTTAGAGAAAAAAAAAAAATCTCAACCATCTCCTAACTAGTTTAGTGGTTGATTTTAAATTAACTCTATAATTTATCTCTTTTTTTATATAATTTAAGGGTGGATTATATGGACATCCGAAGTGAATCTTTTTAACAATTGATGCATTGCTCTCGAATCATTTCTTTGGTTAGTGGCCGTACGCACTATATTCAAGTATTGAACTCGATATTTAGTATTAACAAAAAATTTTTTGAACCGTCATGGATAGACAAAGATTAAATCTAATATTTCTTGACAAAAGGACTTGTTTCTAAGGTATAATTACAATGTTTCTTTGCATGGTCATTCCGTGTCTCAACTTCCGTGCTATTGTTACATACAGATTGCAAAGAAAGCAAAAGAAAAAGGGAGACTAAATAATGGTATCAGAGCATGTGATAATGGGCCACCCAACATCTCTTACTTCCCTATATAAGAGGAAGCATACTTCCCTTGCAAAGCACGACGAATTCAAATAATACTTGAGCTTTACCTGGGAACCCTTGTAGACAGTGTACAATTAAGTAATAGAATATGTGAGTTTTTTCCTTCCTATTTCTTTTGCTTTCTTTTCAATCTGTGATTGCTTAACTAAAGCACACTTCCCTTGCAAAGCATGACGAATTCAAGCAATACTTGAGCTTTACCTGGAACCCTTGTAGACAGTGTGCAATTAAGTAATAGAATCTGTGAGTTTTCTCCTCCCTATTTCTTTTGCTTTCTTTGCAATCTATGTTTGCTTATCTGGTATCAGAGCTTGATTCGGGAATTCATATAAGGTTACATTTCTTTGGTTGATACTCTTATCATCTGAGTTATTGGTATTATGCAAATCAGTATCTGCAAAAGAGCAAGTCCTAACTTGGTATACCGGCTTGGAGCCTAACAAACCAAGCGTATACTTGCGTGAGTAAGATAACTGATAAGGAACTGCCTAACTCTTTTGATATTAGTTTAACTAAAACCTATAACTAAATCATTCATCTTATTTATGAGCACATATGTTATTACTAAAAATACTCAAGCATATCGAGAAGCAGTCAAAGCTACTAAGCAAATCGAGTCCCCTGCAATTGGTTTTGCTAAACTAAGCGATTTCCAAAACTCAACTACTCTGAGCTCAACAATTCTGAAGCAAAACAACGCACAAATTCAGTTACTAGCTCAAATTGCGAAAAACCTGAGGGACATCCAGATGGATCTTAAAACGTTGCTAGAACAAACAAGAGGAGGTGTTACAACAACCACTATTCCAGACGAGCTGGTTGAAAAGCTAAAGAACCTATCTCTTGGTCATTCAGAAAGACCAAAGGAAGGAAAAAGTACGCTCCGGGTATTGAAAGATCCTTATAAGATACTAAAAGAAGAACAGGATAAACTCAAGAGCTACATGACGACCCGAGCCTCAACACAAGCTTCAATGCAAACTACTAAAGAAAGACCTATTGTACCCCTGCTCGAAGATCAAATAAGGGAATAAAAGTGAAATCAAAGGAGGCTTCATAATGTTCAACAAGCCACTCGAAGGTTACGCAGGAGGATAACTGGAGGCGCCACTCCTGAACATACCTTGGAACAACAAATTGATCTCCAAGTATAACTACAACTTTCAATGCAAGAAAGGGCTTCAATAGTTCAGGCGTGATGATGCTCACCATAGAGTATATATTCACAGATAAGAAGAACCAATCAATTCTGGTAACAGAAGGTAATCAACTTGACCGAACATTTATTCAGGAAGAAAGTTTTAACCAACTGCAGAGAAGTCATATGCGTTATATTCATCTTGGCATCCTTCAAATACGCATACAAGCCCTCCATAGACAGGAAGAAGGAACTATGGCATTGATAGTCTTTCGAGACAACCGATGGCTTGGAGACTAGACACTTTTAGCCACTATGGAAGTAGATCTCACCAGAGAAAGCCAACTGGTATACATAATCCTTCATCATATGTTAACTATTGGTGACTTTTTCAGAAATATCCAAGTTTCTATAATAACTTGAGGATATGACTCATGACAACATGGGGAAGAAAATCTTTTAATCACTCGAGGACTTGTGGGAAGGCTTTTTAATACCCCCAATGTGGGGTTTGAATATGAAGTACAAGGCGTGGTAGATTATCTTACAAGTCATGGTGTGCGAGCCCTCCCTGGACGAAGATACACAACAAGAGCACTTCAAGGACTTGATTGGGTTGTACGACCAACCAATATTGCAATTCCTATGCAACCTACGAAGGTAAATAGCAGAAATTTAATGGATGGACGTATATCATTAAGTTTCTCTGATTAAGCAACCGCACGAACAAATTCACTGCCTCATTATAATAATCGAGATGAAGAAGTACAAAACTCAGAATCCTCACATACTATAGCAGTCCTTCTGCTAAATGAATGTCCTGAGGAGGAGAACCCTGAGATGGAAAGATTTGACGCTGTGCAACATGATCAAACTATTTTTGTACGACGCTTAACTGCAACCGCTACCTTGCCACGAAGGAGATCAGCTGGAGCTGCAGGATATGATCTAGAAATTGACAAGGCCTATACTATAGAGCCCAGAGGACGGTGTCTGGCATCCACCGGACTAAGTCTGGAAATTTCCTGGGGAACTTATGGCCGAATAGCTACTCGATCGAGTGCCGCATGGACAATGGGACTTGATGTTGGAGCGGGAGTTATTGATACAGATTATAGAGGTGAAATATTTATCATGATATTTAATCATTCAAATGATATAGTTTCTATCCAATCAGGTGATTGCATAACACAAATTATTTTTGAGAAGATTATAGAACCAGAAATCTATCAAGTTATGCAACTATCTGAAACATCTAGAGGAACTAAGGGTTTGGCTCAACAAGTGAGGAAGTAACCTAGCATAATGAAGAAATACAGCATAACCGATGCTGTCCTGGATGTATGCAGTGTTGTGACTCTTGTATATGTGCTCACTGTCCTTAAGATCATGATGAAGATATTATGCTCCAACCAAAGAAGAAAAAGAAAATTTGGGATACACTTGGAGAACCAAGTGGCAAATTTGATTATTATGTCCGTTACAACATACTAGAAACAACCAGAATGGGATCCTAGTCTTATAACACCATTGTGGGAATCATATGAAATACCAGATCAACCGGTCATTCTAATGCTAATTGAAGAGGATTCAAATTCATCTCGGCAAGGAACCTTTGGGACCCATGCAGGAGATACAAGCCCAGGGGCCACTGTACTCCAGTCCATGGAATCCTACTGGGACACCGCTGATACTGAAAATGATTTTCTTGAATATATTCAATACTTGGCCGCACAAACAAGATCCGATGAAAACCCAATCTGGGATTCTTACTCTGATTCTGACTCTGAATTTGTTAATCCATTTGCATCCATCGAAGAAGGGATGACCACTTAATTAATCGCCACTAGTATTCTAGAATATCCTTGTCTCCGAAGACTAATTGAGGAGGAAGAACAAGACCAACAAATTTATTCATCAAGCAACGTGCTCTCACCATACAGGCCCCCAACTGAATCTGGAATGTGACCTCCTGGATATCCACCTGCTAGTAATATTACAAGTACTTTCAAACCCACTCCAATATATGAATTGCCTATCCCTAAAATAAAATTCAGGGGAGGGCAAAGTAATGAAATGTGGAACCTACCGTCAGCTCAACAGCAAGGAGGGGTTATGTTTGTTATTCCTGAAAAATTAGAACTTTTTAATGATGCTTTCAGTCGATGGGAATCCATTACTAAAAATCTTGTAGCTTCCCAAGGCTTTACTGACCCAAGAGATAAAACATAGTACATTGAGAATCTGCTTGGGGAGATTGAAAAGATAGCTTGGACACAATGACGAATGAGTTGCCCTACTGAGTATGAAGCCCTAATAGGAATGGCTGATGGAATATCTGGCACCCATGCATGACTCTAATGAAATTACACCCAATGATCATTTGAATTTTGTCGCTGAGAGTCATTGGGAAGCTATAAGTAGAAGGAGCCCTGAAGACATTTTCTCCAATATACATCCTCCTGCGTAACCTTCGAGTGGCTTGTTGAACATTATGAAGCCTCCTTTGATTTTGCCTGTATTCCCTTATTTGATCTTCGAGCAGGGGTACAATAGGTCTTTCTTCAGTAGTTTACGTTGAAGCTTATGTTGAGGCTCGGGTCGTCATGTAGCTCTTGAGTTTATCCTGTTCTTCTTTTAGTATCTTATAAGGATCTTTGAATACATGGAGCATACCTTTTCCTTCCTTTGGTCTTTTTGAATGACCAAGAGATAGGTTCTTTAGCTTTTCAACCAACTCGTTTAGAATAGTGGTTGCTATAACACCTCCTCTTGTTTGTTCTAGCAACATTTTAAGATTCGTTTGGATGTCCCTCAGGTTTTCTGCAATTTGAACTAGTAACTGAATTTATGAGTTGTTTTGCTTCAGAATTGCTGAGCTCAGAGTAGTTGAGTTTTGGAAATCGCTTAGTTTAGCAAAACCAACTGCAGGGGACTCGATTTGCTCAGTAGCTTTGACTGCTTCTCGATATGCTTGAGTATTTTTTAGTAATAACATATGTGCTCATAAATAAGATGAATGATTTAGTTATAGGTTTTAGTTAAACTAATATCAAAAGAGTTAGGCAGTTCCTTATCAGTTATCTTACTCACGCAAGTATACGCTTGGTTTGTTAGGCTCCAAGCCGGTATACCAAGTTAGGACTTGCTCTTTTGCAGATAGTGATTTGCATAATATCAATAACTCAGATGATAAGAGTATCAACCAAAGAAATGTAACCTTATATGAATTCCCGAATCAAGCTGTGATACTAGATAAGCAAACAGATTGCAAAGAAAGCAAAAGAAATAGGGAGGGAAAAACTCATAGATTCTATTTTTTTTATTCATTCTTATCTTTTTTTTCTTACTCTAAACTTGCTTTGACCTCACTAAAATTAAATTGGTCCTCTTTCCATGTGAATTATTAAAAGACGCCCTACTATTAATACTATATAGCTTATTAACTAGAGGTCGTGCGATGGTTAAGGTATGAGAGCTTGTCACATGAGGTATAGAGGTCGAATCTCGGCGCATCCGAGCATATAGCTCCCCCATGTCTTGACCATTTACACTTATAGCTAGTAGCCACCTGTGATTTACCTCCTTCGGGTTAGCACTGGGACGGATTCGCGGGGGCGCTAGGGGCGAGCGTATTCACCTTTTACCACATATATAGCTCATTAACTATGCCCCGGGTATGGGGTAAAGATGCTAAGTTATCTCTTAAATACTCATGATTCGATTCCCAACTACGGCACATTTATAGGGATAGCTCATTAGCTATGCCCCGGGTTATGAGGTAAGGATCTGCTCAGTTATCTCTCAAATATTTATGATTTGATTTTCAACTACGGCACATTTTTGATGAAAAGCTTTTAGCACTACACTGATGATCACAAATTAAATATTACCCAACTTAATTAATCTTATAAAATATTTTTTATAGCTAATTAATTCTAGCAAACCAGCAAACACTGCTTTGCCCTCCCTATAATTGGGAAAAAAAAAAATTCTCTCTCAGCTACATTATTATTCTTCATAAATTTTAATTTTATTTATTTATCTTCATTTTCAAGTTTATGTTTTGGTGTCCTTGTTCTTTAAAGCACTTTTATATCCTATAAATTTTGATGAAATCTTAAAATAAAATTAGATCTTGCCAAAGCCAAGCCTTTAAAATAAACAAGAAGTAAAAAAAGGGCAGGTGAATGGGCAAAAACCCCAACAACTCTCCTGCCAATTAAAGCCCTCTCTCCTTCCCCATTCATTTCCTTGCAGGCCTTTTGCCCCTTCCACAACACGGGAAAAAGGGAGAGGAGACAGCAGCAGCAGAGCCGCTTGGTGGAGAAAAGAGACGAGAGAGCGGGGAAGGAAGAATGGAGACGACGGCCGCTTCTTCCCTTGCTTGTTTTGCTCTCTTTTGCTGTAAATTTTTGTTACGATGAATCGAGCATTCCGTTTCTTTCCAGTTTACTGGGAGAAAAATGGCTCTTTTATCTCTTTACGATCATCTTTATTGTCAAGAGGAGATCGTGGGGCTGGACGAGGAGCAGCGTGAGGAGCTGCCGCTTCCGGCGGCCGAGGCCGAGGCCGAGGAAGAATGGGAGGAGTTTCTTTGTTCTCTCTCGATTAAAGAAGTGGAGTTCCTCCCCAAACCCTTTACTGATGGGGGCAGCCCCGTCGCCGGCGATGGCGAGTTCTATCTACGTTCAGCGAGGACGGCGGCGGTCGAGTGGGTGGCGCGGGGCGCCGCGCGGCAAGGCTTCTCGGCCGTCACGGCGCTGCTCGCTGTGAACTACCTCGACCGGTGCTTCCTCCCCTGCTCCGCTCGCGGCGAGCTGCTCCGGCTCCAGGACAATAAGCCCTGGATGGTGCAGCTCGCTGCCGTGGGGTGCCTCTCTTTGGCTGCTAAAATGGAGGAGACTCGCGTCCCACTTCTGGTCGACCTCCAGGAGCCGTCGGAGGACGGCGGATTTTTGTTTGAGCACAAGACCATCCGGCGCATGGAACTCCTGGTGCTCTCTGCTCTCCGATGGCGGACGAATCCCGTCACTCCCCTATCCTTCATCCACCACCTCCTTCCTCGCATCTGCTCGAAGGCTAAAACCGCCGAAACCGACTTCGCCGGCGCCTGCATTGCCCACCGCGTACGCGCGCTGACGGCGAGGTGCGAAACGGCTCTTCTATCGGTAATGGCGGGTAGGTAGTCTTCAAAACGTTCGTCCTGAATCGATTTTTCAATGCATCCCCTCAATGCTTGGTTTATTTACCAAAGATTGGAGATGGGTTCGATATCCAGCATCCGTATGGGCGGCGGCGGCCCTACTCGAAGCCACGGAAGCTTCAGCTGACGGCGACCACCACCTCCTTTCCCTCAACGCCCCAAAGGTAGAATCTTTTCTGTTCCTCCGTTTCTTGGTTCTGCTCCATAAACTAATAGGCAAATCATTCTCAACAGAAACGAGTGGAAGAATGCTATCAGTTAATCCTGGAGAGGACACGAACCGGAAAGAGTAGCCACAAACGCAATCGCTCCTCTGTTTTCCGCTTCAGTTCATCGCCGGCGAGCCCAAGCGGGGTGATCGGCTCCTGCTTAAGCTGCGAGAGCTCCTGCGACTCATGGGCGGCGCCTCCTTCCAAGAGAAACAAAGGCGGCATGAGCATGCCGCTGGCGGACGGGGAGGAAGGCGTTCATTAAGACTTCATCAATTCATACAATGCCTGTAAACCTTGTCTCCGCCATGGCTCGAGCTCTTCCCGGAGCAATTTTGGTACTCGATCGAGACGAGCATGAACAGTAGAGGCGGGAGACATTGTGGTTCAATATTAATGACGAAAACAAATTGTATTCCATCTTCTTCCCGTTCAACATTCCTCACGGCTTTAATACCTCAACAATCGTGTCCCTGCAGTCCTTTTTCCATGGCTCTGCAACTCTGCCTCCTCCACCGGTGACCTGCCTAGAGACAAGTGAAGGCAGTAAAACAGTAAAGAGAGAGAGAACATATCACATTGCCCTTCACCTCTAATAACTCAACATTCTACTTCAAATCCTTCAGGAAACTGATTTTCCGAAGGATTGCACAGCTTATTAATAAACTCCATGGAATAAAAATTAAAGGTTTGAATTCCAAAAAAGAAGATCAAACACATGCACAGAACTGGTTTGTCTGCATCTGAACAAGAATAGAGCATAGGCTTTGACCTTGATGAGACTCATCTCCCAAAGTCGCATTAGCCTCTTCTCCTTGTCATTACTTGCTCAATACATAAATCATACCCACAGAAGTTTCTACTAGAGATAGTTAAATCTTTTTAGTGTTTTAGAAGTCATCAGACCAGTGTGCTGGCCAGAGAAAACTTGCCTTGTCCTATTACAAGTCAGTCGTATGGCTCAGCCTTTATGCCTCCAACAGAGCCAAAGGAAAGGGATGGAGTCAGAGGCACTGTTTCCATTGAAATCAATACTATTGGGTTTTACAAAATATTGATTTAATAGACTCCTGTTGGAGCTATTTGAACCCCCAACATACTCGAGTAGTTGTTCCTCTGCCTTCATGAGTGAAGGCTGTGAAGCTGATCAGGTAACTTACTTTCTTCATTTCAAAGAACACAGTGAGTATTAGAAGCCAATCTTTCAAATGAGGAACTATTATATTGTGTAATCATTGTATGAGTGCCATGATTTGGTCATCTTCATCCAAACTTGCTGAGGCACAGTAGTGATTGCAGAAGCCGAAGAATGGAAACATGGTGGTCAGTAAAAAGGAAAAGCTCTGAGTACGTAGACAAACAGGGAAGCAGACAGTCAATGCATGCACAAAGTTAACAAAATCATGATCAAAGTCTGGGGAGAGATCAAGCGTCTTAGATTGTTTTTGCATTTCGAGTTTGAAAGTGAGAGGTTATTTTTCTGAGACAAAAGAAAACAATGAGAGGTTTGTTTCATTGTTCTTATATGATGCAATTATCGTGGAATAATAATCCCATGGGGATGCCTTTTTTTTGTTTGACTCGGTCCTCCACTCTTCTCGTCAGAGCATCTTTCACTCTCTTCTATGTTACCTTCTATTATTTATTTATACTTGTTGCAACAACTTTATTTATAGTGGGCAAAAAGTTATATATATATATATTGCGTAGCTGATGTGTTAATGAAATCTTTAGGGCGTTTCAAAAATTTGTATTTGGAGTAAGTTTACTTAGATTGAATGAATAATTATTATAACAATATTATTATTATTATATTAAAGTCTACAATAGAAGATCTCTTATCAATATGAAACACTAAATAAATAAATGTTCGACTAGTGAAGAACCAAGAATATTGTTCTAATCCAAATTATAATAATGTTTAAGAGCAACCATAGTAGTAGGTTGTATGAAAGCTCGCCTTCCGATGATTCGAGAGGAGAGCAAGGTAAGGAATGCCAACAAAACATTACAATAGTAGGAGAATCACTTACCCTCCGATAAAGAAAGATGAATGCTGACACTGTTGGTAGGCATCTAAGGGTGAATATCCTCCGAGTTAGAATTAATATTTTTTCTTTCAATACTAGTCATCGCATAGTGCAACGCAAGGGTGACTCCCAATAGTAATGGACTTTCCCTTATAAAAATTTACTTTAAATTTTTGTATTATATATTAAATTGATAAGAACAAATACTACACTTGATCTTAGCCAAAATGTTGAGAAAGATATGCTTTCTAATGTTGCCGCGCCAAGGTATTTATAAAAGGTTTTTCGTTCGTGGTGTTGCCAATTCTAAGATGTGGGATTAAAAAGAACTATGGTAGTGCATATTTTTATATAAAAAACACCCAGAAAAAAATACTAATTAGCCTTAACATAGTGCATACCTATTAATGAGAAAATTTTCCAATAATACGTTAAGTCTTAAATTCTAGATCTCTGATTGATTAATGAGAAAAATTTTCAATAATATGCCGCAGTTGAGTCTCGAACTCTAGATCCATGATTGATTAATGAGAAAAATTATTTCCAATAATATGCCGTAGCTAAGTCTCGAATTCTAGATCCCTGATTGAAATTACTAATAAATCTTGAAATTATTTTTGGTGTGAAAAGAAAAAAGGACATTAATATAATTTACTTTTGAGCTCCACCAAAATAATTGAGAGTTAGTTAGTAAAAAGTTAAGATAATAGTAAGATTTCTATTTTGTTTTTTGTTTTTTATTTTCAATTTTAATTTTGTCAAAATCTTCTACAAAGGAGGAAAGGTTTTTCTTTGAATCGGAATATTTTGTTCTAGTTTTACAAAGTGATCTATTTAGCATTTTTATAGCTTCATATAATTGATCGGATGGTAGAAATCATACCGCACTTATCGTGTTGGACTCGTAGGTAGATGCTTCCCCTTCATCGTTGCTTGCTTCCGGAGTGGCTTCGTCATTTTCTTCCTGGTGGCTAGTCATTAGAGCTAGTCTGACGTACTCTTCGAGCTCGGACCCTTCAGATGATGACTCGTCATACATAGCTTTTAGATTCTTGTGTTTAGATTTTCTAGCTCCTTTGTCTTTTGTCTTTCTCTTTAATTTTGGATAGTTATCTTTGATGTGTCATTCTTCTTGGCAGTTATAGCATCGAACCTTCCTTTTGCTTCGAAGTAGATTTGTTGTCTATTTCTTATCAAAGTTATTAGACTTTAAAAACTTTGAAAATTCATTATCATAAAAGCTTCTTCGTCTTCATTGAGCGATGAATCAAACTCTGTTTCATACTTCTTGTTGACGTTCAACGCTAGGTTATAACTTGACTCTTTTTATTTTCTTAACCTTGCACATCTAGACTCATGTAATTCAAAAGTTGAAATAAACTTTCTAAATTACTTATCTCGAAATCCTTGGAGATATAGTAGGAGTCTACTATAGATTGATGTCCATTCTAGTGTTCTCGGAAATGCATTTAACACATACCTTAACAAATCCCGATTTATTACTGATTCTCTAGGGTTCGTGAGTCTCGTGATTAGCTCCTTAATCCTTGTGTGTAGATGAGCAACTGCATCTTCTTTTTCCATCCTGAGGTTGCGGAGTTGGTTATAGAGTAGGTCCCGTCTTGTGAGTTTAGCCAACGAGGTCCCTTCGTGCAGCTCTAGAAACTTTTCCAAAAGTTTTTTTTGCTGAGTCGTAAGTGCCAATCCGATTGACTTCTTGTGTTGGTAGAACACTTAACAGATGAAACTCTGCCTTGCCGTTTGCCACAAAATCAGCTTGCTCCTTTTTGCTCCATAAGTGCTCTTCCTTTTTAGGTTTGTGCTAATCTATGGGTACTACAAATTCATATTTAATAGAAAGGAAAATATCAAAATCTGTTTTAAAGAATACCTTTATTTTCTTTTTCCAAATTGTGAAATCTCCCTTGAACTTCGGTAGATGAATGCTCGCTCCAGCCATTTCCTTGTTGTTTCAGTTGGCAGTTAGTCCTTCTAAAGTGAACATCGCTCTGATTCCACTTGTTAGTTTTATTAGGCCGGCTAGAGGGGGGGATTGAATAGCCTGTAAGTTAGGATTAATACTTTCTCTTGCTTTTGAAACTTATCAAGGACAAAACACGCGTTAGTTAATCAAAAAAAACTGTATGAGAATGAAGTAATAGACTAGAGATTAATTGGTTTTACAACTGGATAGTTGTTAGTCCAAGAACTATGTAAAAGCACTAAAAGTCTCCTTCGAGCAAAGCGTCAGAGGTGGAGTAGCCTCTTACAGAAGTTAAAGCATGAACAAAAAAGACAATTATAGAATTCAAAAGTTAAGATCAAGTGTGTTATCTCAACTACGAGGACTAAGGCTCTATTTATAGTCCACTGATCTAAGTTAACCGTTGGTTGACGTGGTACCTCATGAGCGCTTAGACTAGGTCAATCTTTTCCAGAGGTTATCGTTTCCCGGGTGCTTAGACCCTGTCCCGGCGCCTGGAGTCTGCTGACGTGGACTCCAGTGCTAATCCTAGTTGCAACATTTCGTTAATTTGGCCGGGACTGCTTTGGGCGCTTGGGGTCCGGGCGCCTGGATAAAGTCAACTCAGCGTTGACTTGTCTGGTTGCTTGGGTGATCATTCGGTTGATCATATCAAAATTTACCCATAGTACTTACAGATACCATGAAAATTTCTACGATTAAAGGAGTCGGGACATTCCAATAATTCAAGGTATGTCGGTCGGGCTGACAGGTTGGGTGTGAAAGTAAAGGAGTGAAGTGAGCTCGGTACTCACTACTCGGGCCTAGGACTTAGTACTAGGGTTAGGGAGACATAAGGTTTCATACTTGGGACTCGTACATTATAGGATTTGAGAGACAAGGTATTTGGTATCCGGGCCGAGGAACTAGGCTAGGAATCGGGTGGTGTTCGACATTGGAGATTTGGGCTTGGGGGTGTTAGATTATATATATTTTTATTTATTAGATTTGGTCTTTTTAGACTTAGTCTTTTTTAGACTTAGTCTTTTTCTTAGGTTTATGTTCTCTATATAAAAACTTGTACTTTTTATTTCTCATGTACTTTTGGAGATTTAATAAGATGACTAACTTTTTCCTCTTCTTAATTTCTACCATTTTCAATGTATATGAAATATATCACAGATCACCTGTTTCCCTATGCAAAAGCCACTGTGATGTGTGAAGTTCTTGATTTATCTTCCTTCCGAATCACATGGAGCAAGGAAACCTCGAATGAAGATTATCACCTTTTGTTACCGTGTGAAAACCGATATGTTCTGATATGTTTTTAATTAGGCCCTTGAGCTTCTCAATATACTTAAACAAGCCATTAACAACAAGACCGCGTTAACGAGCAGACGCAACTCCACATACTCGTCCGCGTCCGGCATCGCCGCCTTCATCGACTCCTCCGCTAGGAATCGCGCCGCCCATCCCACCAGCCGAGGAACCTTCTCTGTAACGCCCGCCCTTATCTACTGCCCAGGACGGCGTTACTTTGTCTTACACTTACACATACATACATAAACATGATCATATATGAAAATTTCGTATAAATTGTTTTCGCGGAAATAAAACAATCATGCATAATACACGTGCATACATATAATCATACAATCATACATTTAATCACAAATAAATTCTAAGCATACAAACTACATAAACAGGTTCTAAACATATTTATAAATGGTCCTACACGTGC
>JBAMIE010000087.1:213506-228478 GCA_037177295.1 Kaempferia parviflora
ATGTTTCATGCTTTAAATTGTTAGTAACTAGTTGAGAATAGCAAGAATGTTCATTATTATGTTATTGACATGTTATTCGGTTTAGTTGTAATGTATATGCGTTAGATTGAATGTTGGAATTTGGGAAACGGGAGCTGAAAACTGAATTTCAGGCGTATCAGGCACCTGATACAGACATCAGGCGCCTGCACTAGGCGACTGGTCGCTGGACCAGGCGCCTGCATCATGCGACTGGTCGCTGGACCAGGCGCCTGCATCAGGCGACTGGTCGCTAGACCAGGCGCTTGCTCCCGAATTCCAAAACCCACAGAAAGATTGGGTGACTGATCAGGTGACTGATCAGGCACCTGATCAGCAGACCAGGCGTCTGATCTGCCGACCAGTCGCCTGGTTGTTAAAAAAAAAAAAGAAGTTATTTCATGCATGGTTAGATGTAAGTCAAGTAAGTAGCGCCGCCTTGAGTAGCAGATAAGGGCGGGCGCTACAGGAAGAGGTTCCCTTGTTTGATCCTCCGACGCCGAAGTCAGACAAGCTCCAAGGAAATACAATCGAAAAACAGTGGAAAATACTGTGGCTTGTGTAATGTTTGCGTATCTGTATCGGAAACCGAGAACCTCCATTTATAGTTGGGTGTCAGACGTTAATCCCGAGGTATACAATAATGAGCTGTCATACTGGGATTGGTGACACCTGTCATTCTGCGGTACTGACAGCTGTACGATTGTCAGAAGACGTGTGTGGATTTTGGCCACGTGTCTGACAAGCCTGTCAAGCCGTTAGTGAGTCAAATTACCATGTTTTGACATTATCGATCGGACAAATGACGATGTGTTTTGCTGTTGTCGTCTGAGCGGGCTTGTGTGGGCTAAGTATCTTTGACCGACCGGACATGTCTGATACTCGATCGGTCAAACGACCGCCAATCACCCCTGCTGCCATGTCACCACTTACCGCTGACGTAAGTATAGGAGCCCACGACCCTCGTCCGTCCATTCTGGATCATATAACATCCGCTTTCTATGTAGCATAAGGCGCTCGTCCTAGTGTCCCCATTAATTTATCTCTAAAATAACATAGAAGAAATAAATAGAGATGATTACTAACTATTAGTGTAAATCGTTAAGATCAGAGAAGAAGGACTGATATGTAAAATTAAAATCACAGATGTACAATTAAAATAATTTAAGAATTCAATGAAAGACTGATATGTAAAATTAAACTGGCTACAGAACTTAACAACGTCAACACATTGGGAAAGCAATAGACACATCAGAGATTTAAAAGGATAAAATATTTATATTTATACGATTTACACTAAGGGTGCGTTTGGTTCAGGGTGATCATTGATTACCCTGGTTATCTGTCCAAGGTTATCAACCATAACCTTGTTTGGTTTAGATTATGATCAATTCCCGAGTAATGCAACTTTACCGCCACATCAGCAAAATGTCATCAAATGGGTAATAACCTCGGAATCTGATTACCCTTCGCAACCTTATGTTTTGTGAGATTCCGGGGTTAACGAACATTTTTTGTCATAATTATCCTTTCGTTTTTTTATATGCCGACAACTCGCGAGTTGTTCTCCAATGGGTCGCGAGGCGAGCAGAGGCGACGACAAGCAAAGGCGGCAATGAGCAGCGGCGAGCCGAGGCGGCGGTGAGCAGTGGTGAGTGGAGGCGGCGGTGAGCATCGGGCAGCAAAGTCACCGATGAGCAATGGCAAGCAACGGGGCTAGCGGTGAGCAACGGTCGAGGCGAAACGAGCGGCGGCGGCGCCGCAACCCAACCGGCAGTGACAACAGGAACGGAGGAAGACGATGATTTTTTGCTTGGCCTTTGTAGTAGCTGAAACCCTAATACTCATACTTTAATTTCATTTGCCGAGGCTGAGCCACACACTTGCAGCCTCCTCCTCTAGCAAGCACCAAAGAAGGAGAAAGCCCGCCTCCGTCTTCGAAACCGGTCAAATCTGGGGGAGGCAAGCCTCGCCTCTGTCTAGCCATTTTCTTGCACTAAACAGGCGCCCAAGAAGGAGAAAGTCCCACCTTCGTCTTCGAAGCCGGCCAAATCTGGGGAGGCAAGCAGAAGAAGGTGTGAATCCTTTTTTATTGTAAAGTTTAGACTTTTCCATTTTTTTTTTCATCTTTAGTGGTGTATAAGTGGGTTGGGACCTGGATTGCAGAAGTGGAGTAAGGGAAAGCAGTGAGAAGGTAAACAATGTGGTTCTCTTTGACCAAGTGAACTACGATAAGATGCTCTCCGAAGTTCCCAAATACAAGTAGATCATCCAGTCGATGCTGTCTGAGAGATTATGGATAAGAAAGCCTGACTTATTCACTTGTTATTATACATACTCTTCAAGAATATAATTCGGATCAAAGTTCTATTACACTTTTACTCAAATTGATGTGTTTTTGTTGGGTATGTTATTGAGAGCTTATCCTTTTGATATGCCATTGTGGTCATACCTTGACCAATCTGTTATTTACAAAAGAGACAAGAGTTTATTCATTGCATATTGTTTGTTTGATTATCCACAGTCATTGCGTTTAGTTAAATTGGAGCCAGGTTAGTCGATTCAAGAACTAATATGTATGATATAAAAAGCTGGTATAGATTTTTTTTTAAAGAACTATTTTTTTGTAAGTGGGTTTTAATTGTGTTCACTGTTATGTGAGATGTGTGGTCTTCATTTGTATTCCTATGTGCCACTTGCAAATTGTGCCTATGTTATGTCACTTAATTTTCTTGTGACGGCATCTTTTTGAATATCATCAGCCTTGAAAACATGGATCTGATCATTGGTAGCATGATGTTGTGCTGTAACCTTTGGTCGATCTTTGCGTTGACAAACCAACTGAACCTTTTGATGATTGTTAGTCCATTGCTTTCTTTTGCCTATGTGTTTCATTTAGACAACATAATCTTATTTGTTTCATTCTTTCTTGATAGCCTGAAGCAACTCACGAAAGGAGAAGTAACTATTGCAAGAGATAGCTGAATTGTTTCAGCAGAGTTTAGAATTCCAGTAAACTCATACCTTTGTATAGCTTTCAGCAAAAGTTTTCGGCAAAAGTTTAGAAAATTTATCATGTTAGTCATCTGTAGAAGATTGACTATGTTCAATCCAATGTAATCTCTTCGTAAATATTTTGTTATGGAACAACACGATGCATCTTTAAGACCTAATCATCTTCAGTAATTTAAGTACACTTCCATTTCCAACAAAATCTACAAATTAATTATATATATATATATATATAATTAAATTAAATTATATATATATTTATTTATTTTAGAATAATTAAATATCAAATTGATTTAGTTGTAAAAATGATTAGGATTGAACCAGGGGTAATACAGTAAATGTTCAATTAGATTATACATTAAAACCTCCAACCAAACAAAATTTTAGCTCACGAACCTCTGACTGATAGGCCAAACTTGCGCTTTCAAATTTATCCGATGGGTGAAGTCTCTCAAGATATTTTAATTTACACAGCGGGCCTTTTTTTTAGCATACTTGAGACATTTTGGTGTTGCGTCGAAGATTTTTAAAAAGGGCACGACGCTTCTCGCTGTGGTTGGTTGGGTCAATGTCGATTGAGGTGATCGAGATCTCTTCCTCGGACGATGACGGCGAAGAAGAGTACGAAGAGAAAGTGAAGATTAAGGTCATTGCGAACAGTAGCACATGCGGGGGAAGGCCATATTCGGTATGGAGATCAAGGGGAATCCAGTTTTTAGGGGATGAAGACGAAGAGGAAGAATACGAGTCCGAAGAAGACGACGACGACGATTGCTTCATTCTCCCTTACAATCCCTCCCTGGGCGACCAACTCGATCTCAGCCGTCGTCTAACCCTCGACAGCCTGCCGTTGTCAGATGACGTCGCGATCATCGCGGAACGAGGCAAGGTATTGTTTCCTTCCTCTCTCGACAAACCCTAGAAAAATCACGAAGCTATGTGTACTAATTTACTAAAAGGAAAACTAAAAAAAATTAATCTTTCAAGGAAGATCTCCCTGATCTACTTTGCTCAAAGTGAAGTCGAAAAAGATATTCACCTTTGGAACACTCAGTGTAAACTTGTTTTTTTTTTTTTTTTTTTTTGGTTTCCTGCTCTTCTTGTTGTGTTGTCGGAAATCATCATAAAGAGAAAAAAGCCCTAAACAATCTAATGCAAAATCAGGTTTTTGTCAGGTGAATTGGAAGCTCTCAATTATTGCATCAAGCACTCTCGATTATATCGATGCACTCTAAGTTCTCAAGTTCTGTATAGCATCATGTAGGTTCAATTCTAGAGGTTGTTAGATTACTTAATCACCAAATTTAGATCTGTCATAACAGCTGCTGTATGGTTTTTTAGCACGCATTTGTAGAACTTTAGAAATGTTGTCTTCTTCTGTTGCAATTTAAGCCTCCAAACAAGGACTGCACAATTATACAGGGGAAAAAAACCCTAAGCAGTCTAACATCAGGCGACTGCAAAATCAGGTTTTTGTCAGGTGAATTGGAAGCTCTCAAGTCTTGTGTCATGCACTCTCAATTATATCGATGCCCACTAAGTTCTCAAGTTCTGTATAGCATCTTGTATGTTCAATTCTAGAGATGGTTAGGGCACCTAATCACCAATTTTAGACCTGTTACTGTGTGTTTTTTGGCATGCATATGTAGAACTTAGAAACGTTGTCTTCTTCTGTTGCAATTTAAGCCTCCAAACAAGGACCGGAGACACTTAATTTAATGATACAGCATGTGACTAAAGTTGCAAGTTTTACATTTGAAGTGGACATTTGCAGGTCGCTTGTAGAGATTATCCCCATTCAAGGCACTTGTGTGGAAATTATCCCTTCAGCAAGACACCCCACAAAAGCCACTGCCTAAAGGTGATTTCTTTAACCCCCTCATTTTCTCAATCGACATGTTCAAGTTATTCTAATGCAGCAACAGTGGGTTTGTAATACCATCATTGATAATTGTCAAATCTCAAAGTGCTTTGTGTGAAAGAAGCTGATGCTAAGGCTGAAGGTTAACTTTGCCCCGCTAAAAAAGATTTAAGTTTGGAAAAAGTAGTCTCCAGTTACAGTGTGTGTGTGTATTGTGGTTCATTTAGTTAATCGTATCTACGATTACCTAGACTTAGAAATGGAGGCAAGAAGAAGAATATATCAAAAGGGTGAACCATTTATGTTAAAACTCTGTTCTTGAATCCCTTTTTAAGTCCTTGCAAGATTAGCAGCCTTGCAAATATTGTTGTATGGATCACTTATAGATGATGAGAATTAGCTTATGTCCATCGCAAGCCATTCCACAGGTTTAAAACTTTGATCTTTGCTTAATGATCACTATGCATATATGTCGCCCTCATGCTTTAGGTTTCAGGATTAAACATTTTGTTATAAGTTTTACATTGCTAACCAAGGTAGTATTAAACTTAAACAAGCCATAGTATTCATCCAGCTAATAGAAGGTGAAAATTTTCCATACCCAGATAAAACAAGGTAAAAATTCAATAATTTTACTCGGTATGTTCTCAAAGTACCCTTTATTACTTTCTTATTTTGATCTGGATAATCTAGTAGAAATCGGAGACATTGCTTAGTTGAACAAAATGAAGTATAAATTCTCATTAGCAGTTATGTAATATATCTTTATTTTTGGAGAATATTTGCAATCAAAGCAGAAAAGTACAGTATGCTGCAAAATCATGATTGCTTGTGTGATTATCAATTTATCATCTACCTTTAGTTCCTTACATTCTTTCCGAAAAAGACTGTTTTATTTTCATTTCGATAAAGGAAAGTAACTGTTTTCGTTTCATTTCAATATAGGAAAGTAAACTGTGTTACTGAAATAGTCTTTCATTGCTGACGAAAATAACTAAGATGAGAGCTCAAATTTAAGTCTAAATGTTCAGGTTAGCCTGCTGACTGGGAAGAGTGTTGGTTTGATCAGATTAGTTTGCGGTTGTAAATGAGCTGAGCCTAACTGCGTAAAATTTAGAGATCGAGTAAATTAACTGAGCTCAATATTAAGTAGACGACTTTCAAACCAATTTGGTTATGCAATGAACAAGGAGATTAGTTTGTTGGAAGTTCCTTCTTTTATCTCGTCAAACTTAAAAAAATATGCTCAAGATTGATTAGTTATCTATCATTTTCATAGTAAACAAACATAAATAAACTCTTATTATCATACTCGTCAAGATTGACTCTGTTCATTTACTGCCCTGGATTGATCTATGAAAACAAAACATCATATGGAATGTGGATGAATTGATCTGTTGGTACATCGAAGACACCTCGCTCTGGCATGACATTCTATTTGTGATTTCTGATTCAGTCTTATTTGTGATTTCTGATTTTCGCTGTAATTGCTGCAGTGCTACTGCTATGTTTGCGACGAACCTGCTCCTTGTGACCAATGGGAAAAGCACTGTGAAGCTTCAGATAAGGCTATTTCATGGAATGACATGAGGAAAAACCATCGAGCAGATCGGCAAAAGGTTTAAGGCTGAATCGTAGTTCTCTTGTAATTAGGTCAGATGCCTACCTAGTTCATGGGCAAACCTTAAGTTTCTTGACACAGAAACAATGGTGTGTTTGTCAGATTCTTTTCCTTTGTGAACAAGTGAACTATCTGCAATTAAAAGCCTTAATTTAATCATGATCATGCCATTGGGAAGCGTTTTGCAAAATAATAATATCAATGTAAAATATTTACCAAGAAAAAAATTATAGAAAAATTCATATTTTTTTGTTTAGCTCTGTTAGACAAGGAAATTATTTTCCTTCTATCAATTTCTTCCATTCCACAAATTAAAAAACTATTTCCAAACTAGATAACTAATTTGTCGATTAAAAATGTATTACAAGAGGTGGTTTCCATGATTCGCAGCCTTATTCTGTATTACCAAAGGTGGTTTCTACAACTCACGGCAAACAAACATAACTAGTTTGTCAGTTACATTCATATAAACTTAAATATGAACGACGAAAATACATCAACAGCGAAAAAATGGAACATTCACTCATTCCTCTTTACATATGCGGAATGTTCACTCATCGTCGTAGGAAACATGGAAATCAGTGGTGCAGCCGGCCGCACCTGGGTCCTCAGCTCCGCAGCAGTCGTAGAATTTGGCAGCATAAGGTGGATCATTCGGACCAAGCTCGTAGTACCTTCAAAGATCAATGAACACTAACAATTGTTTTCGAGGGAACAAGAATCCTTTACGTAGAGCAAATGAGAAGAAATAACACAAGTTTTAGTTTCGAGTTGAGAAAATTGAAAAGAGCATACCAATGTTAATGTTCTTTCGTCTAATAGAATATTTTTGATAGAAACAATTCTAGTTCCTTTTGGATTCTAAATACTCGAGAATGAGCATACCAACAGTGGAATTTAGGCAGTTAGAATATATTTGGTACTCTGGTAAGCCAAAGATGGAGTGATTGATACATTATACGAAAGGCAAAGGAAAATTCATAAGAAAATAGAACCATTGAACCATATGAAAGGCACTTATCCAACTAGTTGAGGCTTGTTATCACAACTTCTTAACCTATCATTTTGAGCTATATGCTTGATCATATCGAAACTATTCTACATCATCCCTTTACCTCTTCTACTTGCATCAACCATCTACCTTAAAGCTATAGTACTTCCCGAACTTGGGCTCTGTTTAATCGGAGGGAACGGAGAGGAGAAAGAAAGGGAGAAGTAAATGGAGGGGAGGCAGGTCTTTCCTAAGAGTTCAGAGATGCAAATAGATGTTGTGTACTCCACTTTTGCTCCCTCACACTACCCAATCTCTCCATGCAAGTAAACAAAACCTTGGTTATACAAGTTTAGAGTAAGAATTGATATTGGGAACAAACCCTAGTCCAGTGTCCCTATCTTATATTAGATAAGAGCTAAGAACTCAATCCATACATCGATATTTTAACCACAATGGATGGCGAATGCATTTCATGCACATGCATATCCAGAGGAATTACATGTTCAATTGTGCTTGCGACATCAATCTTTCCATTCATTAGCAAATCAGCCAAAGTTGCTTGTAAATCGCACTAAAAAAGGGGAATGGTTCATACAGCAATCAATATACCAACTAGTTTTAAATCTCTGATGAGGAAGAACCGGCGGAATCAATACAGATCTCAAACAATCATCATGAATTCGATCTAGAAAACGGTGAAATCAAGGAAGCTCCAACTTGAAGAACGAAGTAGTTATGGAATCAAAGGATCGTTATTGATTAGGGTTCGGGAACGATTAGCATACCTCTTCTGGTCGTCGTGCCTGCGACAGACGAAGAAGGAAGGGTGAAACCGGCACGAGGAAGTCGTATTGGAGGCAGCGTCGTACGCACACTTGCACCGCCGACACAGCTTCTCCCTCCGCCCCGCGCCGCCGGCTCCCTCCTCCTCTTTCGCGACTGCCGGCCGTCCATTCTCCGTCTCCATTTCAGAAGCCGCGATCCAAAATCCGTTGCCGTAGATATTTACGTCGGCCCTCAGGCCAATTATGGGCCACGAATCGGCCTGGTTCGGGCCAATTATTCGGCCCAAATCACGGTCAGTTTGAACCGAAAACAATATTATTCTAGTACCATCAATCTCACCCATTTTTTTTTTGTTCCCAAAACAGATAGTTTTGACTCGGTAACCATCCAATCACGCGTCGGGTAATAAACGGGCGTAGTTACATGCGGTTTTCATAATCGAGAGACTCGGTTCGAAAAATTTGGGCGTGGCGCCGCCTTTGGTTTCAAAGCCCCGCCAAAATCGTATTCATAAGGGCAATTCGGCGGATTCCCGACACCTTCGATCTCGATCCGCCTCGCTTCCTCCTCAAACCCTCGCTTTGCATGGCCGCCGATCCTCTCGTCTCCGTCGATCCCCAAGTCGCGGTGAGTTCCAATTTCGATGCTTTCTCGCTGTTTTTTCCCCCTTAGGTTTCACCCAATCGATCGCTCAATTGTTGCCTCCTACCTCTTTCCAAGGCTCTCGATCCGGTGGCCGGACCAAGTTCGTTCACTTCCCCTTCTCCGATGAGTGACCGGCCCCGTTTTGTGGTGAGTTTTCGTCCTTGCAGTTTTATCGAGTAGATTAGCTGCTTCTTGCTGATGAAGTTTCTATCTTGGGCGTGATATTGATCGGATCAGGGCGCTGGCCTCAAGAACTTGGGGAATACCTGCTTCCTCAATGCGGTCCTGCAGTGCCTCACGCATACAGTGCCGTTTGCGCAGAAGATTCTCAAGACGGATCACTCTCCTTGCTTCCGTGGTATGAGCCTGCGGATCGCCTTTTGGTTCGCTGATTGCTCTTCCATTTTAACTCGTCTGTAATACTAGTCCATCGCTGTTGGTGAACATGCAGCTGCAGACGGAGATTTCTGCTCATTCTGTGCTTTCAAACAACACCTCAGCAATTGTTTGCGGCTCTCAGGATATGTTACCTCGCCTGTAAATTTTGCAGAGAATTTGAGCCGTATCCTCAAATTTGTATAAATTTATCTTTACATCAAGTACATATCATCATACTTTGGATGTCATCACTAGGGTTGTTTTTTCTGCCACTATATTTTCAAGCATCTCTACATGAACATTAGCTACTTAGATGAACTTCAACAACTTCTGATTTTGGATGTGGATTAGCTAGATTTACCTTTGATTTTTTAGTTATTCATATACAATCAAACTATAAGGATTTAATAGCTGATGTGGGATCTGTGTTGAATTTATCCATTCATTTAGTCAGTATATTTGATCTACCTACCATCATTTAGGTGATTTTTGCCACAGTTCATATTTCCATGCATCTCTCTAGATTTGTTATTGATGGAAAACAAATACTATTGGTTGAACAGCTTCTGATGTAGTAATAGTTCAAATTTGCCATTGTTTTGAAGTAAACTAGCTCGATATAACTTCTTATGTCATGATGGAATTATTTTAGGCAATAAGTCTAGCAAGTTGATGTCAAACCTAGGTGTTTTTTTTTCATGCTTATTTAGTTTGTAATATGCAACTAAGATAGTAGTATTTTTGCTTTGTCAATTTTGTTTGAAATTGTTAGGATCTTCATCTTATATGCTATTACAAGTAAATAAAATGATTAATTTTTTTGGTGGAGAGAACAACCTAGTGAAACGTGGAGTACTTGACCTTTTAATTTCTAGAGATATCACCTCATTTCCAATTAGGTCAGCAAGAAGATGCTCATGAATTCCTCCAATCATTGTTGGATAGTATCCATTCTTGCTGTCTTGGTAACAAATCTGAGGATTGGAAGTCTTCTCTAGATAAAGATAGCTTTGTTACACAAGTATTTGGAGGATGTCTTAGAAGTCAGGTAATTCTATCATCTCTGCTAATATGGATTTATGTTTGATTTGCATTATATGATTTTTTGTTGTTTCAGCTACGTTGTTGTGGTTGTGGCTATCTTTCCGACACCTTTGAACCACTTCTTGATCTTAGCTTGGAGATCGATAGCGCAGATAGTGTTGTTGATGCGCTGACATCCTTCACTAGATTAGAGAAAATTGATGATTCTGAGATCAAATTAACTTGTGATGGATGCAAATCTCAAGTCACAATGGAGAAGCAGCTTAAGTTGAACTCAGCACCAGAAGTTCTTGCACTACACTTGAAGAGATTTAAGAATGATGGAAATACATGCTACAAGATCTATGATTCGGTGAATTTTCCATCGGAGCTAGACTTGAGCTCATTCTTAAGTTGCCCTGTAGATGAGGTTTGTGTTAGTTGTGTTTTTTGTCAGTTGCACTATTTATAAGAACATTAAATTCTCATGCTCAATGGCTAGTGCAGGTTCAATTTAAGTATGATCTTTCTTCAGTTCTGGTGCATATTGGTTCGCCATATTCTGGACATTACTATTGCTTCGTTCGCTCCTCTCCTAGCACATGGTATCAGATAGATGACCGCAAGGTGAGTTTTACTATGTTGACACCATTTACGACCGGCATGATAATGGTTCTAACATTGCTGTTGTTTGTAGGTGAGTAGAGTTTCTGAGGAGTATGTATTAGAACAAGAAGCCTACGTGCTCTTTTATGTTAAGCAAGGAACATCATGTTGGTTCTCAAGCTTCCTGGAAAGAGAGAGTAAACATATCGATGACACCAGTGACACTTCTCCAATATCTGTACTTGATCATCTCGAAAGGTACCATTCGTCTCCTACAAACAGTGAAGGTAGTTGCAGCACTTCAAGAGAATCTCCTGAAGAGCAAGTAGAAATGCCCTCTGTCAAACCACAAGATAAGATACTCGAAAGCGAGATGAATGGGGCTGAGAATACTGTCAGTGATGATAATCGACCTCCATTACGATCCACTGCGTGGTCCATATCTGTCCAGGATCTGGATGTTTTGTTTGAAGATGAAATCAAGGGTGTGTTTGCTCAACCGTATTGATTTGTGCATTTATACTCCTTTTGCTTGCTTACAATTTCCATTCTTGTGATCCTGCAGAAGACAAGAAGGATGATTCGCCTCCTGCAGAGGAACTGATGGCTGCTGCTAAGAAAGAAAGCCAACCTGTTCTGGAGTCTATAAACGATGATACTCAGGCGAACAAGGCATTTAACAGATTAGTAAGAGGCATGCATAAATCTCGGAGATCAGGCATCTTGGCTTGTCTTACTTCTCAGCATGGGTCATTCAGAAAGCGGTCTCTGAACCTGGGAGAATCCAGTGGCAGCAAGAGGACTAAGGTTCATGGCGTGCATGATGATGGATCTCAGCAAAGGTCAAGAACAATATCTCATAGCCTTAGCCCGCGTTCAATTAGGAGAGGCTTGTTTATCGAAGGATCCAACATGAGTTGATTTGTATTTCTGTTGAAAATTACATATTGACGATTTTGTTAATATTGATAACATCTAGTTTTGATGTTATGAAAGCTTGAACTGGGGTACTTAGTGCTACATAGCAATGAGATTTAAGCATGTGAAGTTATCTACTGATTTGAGAATGGATGAAGAACTGAAAACATTGCTCTACATGTACACAACATTGTTTGAATCAAATGACATCTTAATCACTATTCTGAGGAGAATCTAGCAGATTCAGAGCAATGGAAAAGAGAAATTTTAGCACCTGTAACTTCTAGAAGTAGAATTCTTCAGGTAAGTCGATGAATTTTCCAGATAAAAAGCTTTTGTACTTCCTTTTGAGATCTCGAACTGCAGGAAAGAACCTTTACAATCAATCAGATGAGACAAAAAAACAAAGGCATGGGGAACTCTCACCCTTAGAATCTGCAGCATTCATTTTGCTTTCAGGTAATTTGTCGCACAAAGTCAACTTCACCAGCTCCAATAGTCTTTTGCCTAGGATTGATGAGACAATTTAAACAGCATTAGCACATTTCACATTTCATCAACGTGTTGATAACAGAATCCCGTTGCCGTTGCCGTCTCCTTACCAGTTATATGCCTGCCACCATCGTTGGCATTGATCAAGTAGGAAGGGATTTCACTTTCTTCCACCTGCAAGAAAAGTGCCTTGGCAAGCTCAAGTGGTTCAATAGGTGAGGGGGGCTTGAGGAACGCATGCACAAACTTCCCATCTTGATACCCGGCCAAGAAGTGATAAGCAGCCTGACCTGATGACAAGTTTGATACTGCCGGTACAACACCAGTGCTGCGATTCAAATACTCATCGATGAGACTGAGACAAAAACATAACCAAAATAGGACTTGCTGACTTCACCTGTCAGCCATGATGATGACCAAGGAAGTTGGCTTCTTTATCACATGAGAAGCTGGGGAATGTGTGGTCTGGAAAAATGGCGCTGCCCCATGAAAAGATAGGATCACACCAGCGTCACTAGATATTGCAAGCTTATGGAGCTCTGAGCACCGCAGGAAGGTATCCTCTGGAGCAAACAGCAGAATCACAGAATCACCGGATAATAGGAGTCTAACAATGAAAAAAATAACAATGAATAAGAATAACCTTCTTCTATATACGAACTATGGCAATTATAACTATTGAGCAATAATAACCTGGCAGAAAGAGGCAGACCCCCTCTTGCAGATATTACAGGAGCAGCCAAAGCAACTAGAGCATCTTTTGTTGTATTAGTATTAGCAAATGCTCTACCGCAAAGGATAACTGATGAACGCTCTACATCTGCAGCAGCAAATCCATTAGATGCTTGTGAACCAAACCCAAGAATGTCCCTAGCATTTGAACTGTAAGAGCAAAAAAAAAATGCGTCAGTTGATGGACATGATATAGTGAACAAACGGACAGACCATGTGCATAGTCTAGGTTAGACTCATTTTCCCTTGTTCTAATATTATTAGAAATATAAATGCTCGTAACTAAATGAGTACTTTGTACTAATCAACAAAATGTCAGTAACAATAAAATAGTCCTGCGATTTGTGAGTTTCTACATCATAAGGTACCTACACATCACCTCAAGTTACCTCATGGAGCTAGCAACGTAAACTGTCAATGGGCAAGAGTCATGTGAAATTGCACGGCTAGGTGTTTCCCACAGAATTTTAGATAACGACAACATTGCAGAGGGATTATCACTGATGATGCGGACTTTTGCATCACAATTAGAAGGTGAACCAATCACTCCATCTACAACAAAGATTTTTGAGACTGAAGAAATGTGACAAGTAACCTGGAAATGGGAAGAAATAGCAAGAATTAGAAAGAATCCGGAAAGAAGCACACGACCAAATACAAAAGGTACCTGTTTCAAAAGTTTACTGAATTGAACCTTAGAAATTTCGGGAGTTCCAAGAGTGTCTCCTCTCACATAAAGTGGAATGCCTGATAAATTGTCTAAAAAATACATGTGATAAACCCATATTATCATGCATAGCTCAAATTACGAAAAGTCCTAAGAAAAATAAGTTGAAATGACTAAATCATCAAAGGAAGTTTGTATTATTACCTATTGAAGTTGCACCATGCTTTAGAAGCTCAGTCCTTTCCAAGTTATGAAAGACTTTTTCCTTCACAATCACACCTCTCGCGGCGAGGGCCCCATTTAAACCGTAAGTTACATCTAGGCTTTCACTATGGATGAAAACCAGCAAATGATATACAGATATACGAAAAGACAAAGTTCTCCATAAAAAAAAAAACAATATGTGAACATAAAAACGTCAGTTAACTTTCAAGGATCATATGTTTAACACTTCAACTCAGTTTTATAAAGTGATTAAATAGTACCTATCATTAACATTACATATGCATATTCCTATATATCTATTAGACTTGTATGGTAAAAAATTCATCTTTATGTAAATTGTCTTGCGCCATCAAATTTATCTCACATATTTCTCCTCTCGAGATTGCAACACAGACATTGAGCATTTTGAACATTTTCCAAGACCAAATAGTAGACTTTACCTGGGAGATGCTGTTGTTTCTTTATCCTCATCAGTCAAAGGTGCCGAAACTGTATGCTGAACAACCCACAGCAACAAAAACACAAAAATATTAATTGAATGACAACCTTTCCAACTCTCAAAAACTCAATTGCAAGTATACCCAACTCAATTGCAAGTATACCCAAGAGCATGAGAACATTACAAGATTCATGGACATTTCTTATATAAGTTATAACCAAAGATCAACAAACACTGTTAATCATGTAATATAAAAATTCAGAAAAAAGAAGTTGGATTAGGAAACTACTATCTGTGGTGAATTAAAAGTCATTTTGGAGCCTTTAAGATCAATCAATGATATTTATTTTTGTGCCATTATCATAAGAAGACAAATATTGTTATCAAAACAGTCATTTTAAAACCTAAAAACTGCTATCTTTTCATTGTGCTATTGTTTTGAGTACAGTGAATATAACAAAAAAACAGCACCCTGTCATGATTCATATAAGCTTTCCCATGTATTTATTTTTACACAAAAACAAAAAGAAAAAAAGTTGAAGATAGAAGTTTCAG
>JBAMIE010000087.1:235325-256411 GCA_037177295.1 Kaempferia parviflora
GCAACATCTGTGACTCTCCTTGACCGCTGGCCCACAACGACCGGAGGAGAACCTTCGGCGGGCAGCAGCCTCTCTCGGCACTCTGCGACCGCCCGCTCCGGCAACATCTGTGACTCTCCTCGACCGTGGGCCCACCGCGACCGGCTCCGACAACATATGTGACTCTCCTCAACCTTCTCTCGCACAGCGACCCCTCCGACCTCCGTGACCTCCTCCTGTAGCCCTCATTAGGGCTCAATTTTAGGTAATAAAATTGATATTCTTTCTCTCAACACTCTGCTTTTGAGAGCATTGCTAGTTCTGATTGATATTGTGCTTGTGGATTTTTTTTCCTCTCTGTTGGTCTTTTATCTCGGTTGATTGGTGTTGGAATTTCATGACAGTTGCCATTGTCATGCCAACTAGCTGATATTGCCTGTTTCATAGCTATGGACCCAATGTTATCTCTAGTAAAACAATAGTTGTCTCAATCGCTCATCTGCATATTTATATCCCACATGGTGCTTATATAAGATACAGTGAATGCTATAATTGTTGGCCATAGATTCTAGATAGTAATTGTGATGCAATTTTTTTGGCAATCAAAAGGGATTAAATGCATATCTTGATCAGAAATGATGCCACAAGATTCTACATCACCGACATAATCAAGCTGATAGAATCATCATTTGTTCAGTTAGAAGCCCAAGTCAATAATGTTTGTCCATGTTAATAATGCAAACTCAAATAATAATTGGAGTTGGTAACCTAAGGGGGTGCTTGTGGATTTTTTTTTATCTCTGTCTCTGTTGGTCATCTCCATAGTTTATTTCTTCACGTGCATTTGTTATTCATATCATTGTTAGAATTGAATATGAAGACAAATGCTACATGCCCTTTCATTATGCAGATTGTGCAATTTTGTGTTCTTTTGTTAGATATGAATTCATTATTTTTTTTTGTAGGATTAAAGTAATTATCATGGAGGGTGAATCTGTGAGTTGTCGTCGTTTTAATTTTGAAGGAAATGAAGATAGTTGGGAAAGTGACTTTGATGTTATTGATGAAGGTAATAAGATTCAGATTGAAAATGTATTGAATTTTAGTAAATTGAATTTTCCTTTTTAGTCATTTTTCTTTGTTTGTTTGATTTTATAGGCTTGAACATTGAAACAGATTTGGATATACCACAAATGAGGTTGGAATTTGAGACAGAAGAAGATACATATCAATTTTATTTAGCATATGCTAAAAAGGTTAGATTTGGCGTAAGGAGAGGTAAAACCCACAATGATAAATCGGGTAAATTACTTAATAGGATTTTTTATTGTTGTGCCCAAGGTAAAAGAGGAAAAGACAAACAAGACCTTTATGTCAAAGCAAGTCGTGATGAAATAAGGTTTGGTTGTGGGGCTAAAATGAAGATTAGTCAAAGGAAAAAAGACAAGTTTACTGTGGTGCAATTTGTTAAAGAGCATAATTATTATCTCTCAAGTCCAAACAAAACGCATCTCTATAGAAGTCATAGAAATATATCTTCTTTTGCAGTGATACAGATTGAGATGGCAAGTGATGTGAGAATCCCCTAAAAGCATCTCATGATCTTATGGTGAGACAAGTAGGTTGAAGGGAGAATTTAGGATTTATTCCTGATGATTACAAAAATTACTTGCGATTCAAAAGAAAAATAAATATGAGAGTTGAGGATATGGGGGGTATATTAGAGTATTTGCAAAAAATGCAGTTCGATGATCCTAATTTTTTTATGCTATTTAAGTTGATGAAGATGATTTGATTACTAATATTTTTTGGCCTTATGCTAAGATGAGAATTGATTATGTTAATTTCGGAGATGTTGTTTGCCTTGACACAACCTACAGAAAGAACAATGAAGGTCACCCAATTGCGTTGTTTGTAGGTGTTAATCATCATAAACACTCCATACTTTTTACTGCAATGGGCTTTAGTATATAGACGATAAATGTTTTGCGCGGATATGACTACAACCCAAAGAAGTGAGAGCATGAATAATATTGTGAAAAAGTACGTCACTTATAAACACAAGTTTTTAGACTTTTTCAATCATTTCCAAAGACTCCTTGATGATCGTTGATATGAAGAATTAAAAGTTGATTTCAGATCAAGTACAACTCTTCCACATTTAATGTTGCCAATTGAGATTTTGAAGCATGCAATTGAAATTTTTATTCATGAGGTATACAAGTGTTTTCAATAGGAGTGGTACATATCTCATGATTCTAGTGCAAAAATTTGTGAGGATGTTGATACATTTACAAAATATAAAGTTACTCCTCACAAAAAGAGAAATCATCATATAGTTACACTTGATAAGTAGTATGGAAAAATTGAGTGTAATTGTAAAAAAAATATGAATTTGCTAGAATTTTGTGCTCACATATTCTAAAAATATTTACGTGAAAAAATATCATGAAGATTCTAAGTGAGTATGTATTGAAAAGGTGGATAAGAAAAGCAAAATTTGGATATTTTGGAGTTAATGATTCAATGGCCAACAATGCTAGTTTGGATCCAAAAGTATTGGTGCTGGAAGCACCAAGATCAAACTTTATTTTGATAATGGCAAAGGGTTCAAAGTTAAGCTTGTTTTGTGGACTAATGTGGTTTATTGAGTGTGCAGGAAAGACCTAGGTAATCTAGGCACTAAGTGTTGTAGGATTGAGCAACGAAGTCTTGGTGAGTGAAGACGAGCAAGAAGTCTTGGCAAGTGAAGCCGAGCATGAAGCCTTGGTCCGGGAGGATCGAACAGAAGTCTTTGCCGAGCGAGGACGGACGTCGTTGAGTTCCGGGTCTTCGAAGGTCGAGCAAAAGTACAACCGGAGGTGTCGATTGACAAAGGTAATTTCTCCCGAGTGGAGTAGGTGAGAACGCGTTCCCTGAAGAGGGAACAATAGGCATCGGTCCAACCTACGGTTTCTGATGAAACCTGAAAGTCAAGAC
This sequence comes from Kaempferia parviflora, assembly GCA_037177295.1. NCBI lineage: Eukaryota > Viridiplantae > Streptophyta > Magnoliopsida > Zingiberales > Zingiberaceae > Kaempferia > Kaempferia parviflora. Next base: position 238,284 of record JBAMIE010000087.1, read on the forward strand.
CAAGACAGCATTGGCTGTTATTCTTTTATATATTATTTGCACTAATATATTTTTGTAGGAATTAAAAAGGAAAAGAAATGAAACCTTCGGCCCAGCCCACGTGCAGAGGGGCATGAGGGCGCCTTCAGTATGCAAAGGCACCCTCGACGCAGGCGGGAAAGTGACCTAGAAGGACTGAAGGCGCCCTCCCGCAGATAGAATTCAGCGGATGGAGTTTTATCTGTGGCTGCCGCGTGGAGGCCTTGAAAGCACCCTCAGAGGCTTGAGGGCGCCCTCAAGTGGATAGACGGCGACTCTTTCAGCTTTGATCTGATTCCAGCTGGAGGCGCCCTCCAACGCACGTCCAACGCCCTATTTAAAGGGCCTTCAGCTGCTTTTCAAAGTACAACAATTCTTCTTCAATCTCTTGCTGCGAGCTGTTTTAACGCCCACTCAAAGACGCTACAACGCTGCTCCGATGACCCAAAGCAAGATTTCGTTATTCTGAAGTTGTCAGTATAATTAAGTTCATTTTCTTTCTGCACTTAATTGTTGTACTCAAATTTGTAATATTTTGAATTGATAGTGATTGTCCAAAGTAAATGATCAAGGATCGTGGGTCTTGCAGTAGGAGCCGTTACAAGACTCCGAAGCAAGTAAAAACAAAAGTGTCTTTTTTCCTTTTTCTATCTCCATTCTTAATTTCTGCTGTGCACTGGTTTTAAAATCTGAGAAAATTTTCATCCCGATATTCACCTCTCCTCTATCGCTCATGTCGATCATACAATTGGTATCAGAGCGGGGTTTGCTCAAATCTGGTGAAACCACCGATTGGGCATTTTTTTCGGATTCGTGATTTTAATGTATAATCAGAAAAGGTATTGTTGCCTTTTTCTATTTTTTCTCAAGTGTTTTACATTCGTTATCTTTTATCCCGCACTACTAATCCAAGACCAAGTCTTGGAATATTTTCTTTGTTCCTATCTTTTCGAGATTCTTTTTCCTATGGCGTTGCAAGAGGGATACAACACTGCTCGTCCCCCTCTATTCTCCGGAAGTGATTTCGGTTATTGGAAGAGCCTCATAGAAGTCCACCTGAAAACTCAGGTGGACATGTGGATAATAATACAAACCGGCACCAAACTTCCAAAAGACGATGCGCCGAACTACGACACATGGGATGATACTACAAAGAAACAAATTGAAGTTGATGCCAAAGCGACACAAACTCTTCAGTGTGGACTCACAAAGGAGGAACTCAACCGTGTTGGCCCCTTCAACAGTGCAAAAGAATTCTAGAACAAGTTGATAGAGTTACATGAAGGGACAACAGATACTAAGATAAGCAGGCGTGATTTATTATTAAATAAACTGTATAATTTAAAAAATTCAGGAAGGAGAAACAACCACCTAATTACACGCCCGCATCCAGAAGCTGATGAATGGACTCCACGTTATCGAACATAAGATCGTAAATCGCGATCTTATAAGGTATGCGCTAAACTCATTCCCTAGGAACTCCCTGTGGGCATCAATGGTAGATGCCTATAAAGTTTCTAAGGATCTCTCTTTAATTAAATTAGATGAATTATTTTCTGAATTTAAACTTCACGAACAAACTAACGGTTCACTTGCAGAGAAATGTATAGCTTTGTTTGCAAGTAAATCCAAGAAGAAGGCACTTGAACCTGAACCTGATTCAAATTCGGAATCTGAGGAAGAAGAGCTGGCCGAGCTTGTAAACATCGTCCGGAAAATGTTCAAGGCACGGAAGGCTCAAAAGAAAAAGAAGACAGGACAATCAAAGGACGATCCGACTGAATCAAGTTCAAGCCAAAAGAACAAGGTGGACATCACCTGTTATGGGTGTGGAAAGAAGGGACACTACAAATCAGAATGTCTAAAAGAAGACAAAAAGCAAAGGAGGAAGAAAGCATTAAAAGCAACTTGGGACGAATCTTCCTCGGAATATGACAAAGAAGAACCAGTAAACTCCAACCTTCTAGAACTGATGGCTCAAGATGAGTCGGCACCGACTCCGAATCAGAAGAAGAAATGGAGCGAGACAACGAAACCGTATCACTGTCAAAATGGGCCAACTAAAGGTAACCGATTTTTCTGAAAAGGAACTGTATGATTTAATTTCTTATCTTTCTTGCAAATTGGCTAAGTCCAATGACTGGGTCAGGTCTCTCCAAGAGGAGGTAAAACTCCTTAAGGAAAAGACCAGCTCAAGTTCTCTGATTGAGTCAATTCAAGAAGGAATCTCAACTCAAGTCCAAAAGCATAAGGAAGAGAATTCCTCCCTGAAAACTCAAGTCAAAGAACTTAGAGCAGACTTAGAACGATTTACTCTGGGGTCCAAGAATCTTGATATAATTCTTGGAAAATAGAAGACTGTTATAAACCAATCCGAAATTGGATTTAAATCCAATACACGATTTAGATCCTATTATTCTGTAATTAATCGTAATAGCATCCGAGTCCAAGCATGGGTCCCCAAACTAAGCTTGATAAATTAAGCTGGACCAAACCACTATTGGATCCCCAAGGACCAGATCCATTACCTAGATAAACCTTATAAGGTTATGATCCAAGGGGAGCCAATAGAAAGACTATTAACTTGTTAAGATAACTTTCTTTTGCATGTCTTGCTTGTTTATTTAATTTCTGCAAACTATCATGCTTAGGATAGAAATGGTTAGTTAAGGACTAGAATTGATTGAAACATTCACAACTTAGTATTGATAGAGACGGGCCTTGTGTTTCCTCTTGCTAAGTGTGATTGGAGCAAGCAGGCGTGAAAGACGCTCAAGCAGGCACGAAAGACACTTTCTGGAGGGGCAAATCAGAGTGGCTCGGATGTTCTTTACGTTTGTCTCCCACCCGAGGGATCGGCTCAGGTGACAAAATAGTTGGTTGTGCAGGAGGAGGAAGCGATTGGCCTTCCTCAGTGATAGTGGCTTGCGAGCTAGAATTCCCGGCAGGAACATTCATCGAGCTTAGGTCAGTACGAGCGGTCGTTCCACGCCATTTTATCTTCCCTTGACTCGCGAGTAAGGACCGTAAAGCGTTAGCCCTATACATAACTTTGCCTGCAAGAAGAGGGAAAAATACTTCAGTTTGTAATAGGGTTGAAGGCTATGCATTTGCACACTTACTGAGGGAGAAGGGGAGCCAAGCCGGGATTGAACTCAACCTGAATTGATGTAGTAAGCTTTCCTGTAGTAAGGTCATGCCACTATATCGCACACTGACCAATGCTTGGGAAGCAGAAAGAAAAGATGAATCCTTGCGGTAGTCGCTTATGTTAGGGAGAGGCGGCATGCCTGACTGCCAATCAGTGGGCCAGGAAACGCCAAAAGGTTTCTCGGCGAAGAAGTAGTGGGATTTTCATCCTTTATTGGATGTGGGGAGACCCTCTATGCATAGGGCCTGGGATCGTGCTTGAAGTAGGAAAACCCCAGGCTCAGATTTCTTAGGATAATAGAAAAAATAGAGATTTTGAGAAGTGGCTGGGATCCTATGGAATTGGAATATGATAGCCAAACCACATATGGAGTGGATGGCATTTGGATCCCATTGCTGTAGAGGAATATTGAAGTACCTACTTACTTGTGATAAAAGGAAGGATCGAAAATCGCAAGCCGACCTACAACTACCCCATGAAGAAATCTAGATAACCCTCAGGGGGTGGGCGATGTGGCCGGTCTTCAGGAGAGGGGTAAGTATGGACAACGAATCAGGAATGCCATAAGTTGATCGGAGTTTGCTTTCATCTGACTCATGGAACTTATAACGAGCAACTGCGTACCAAGGAGAAATAGACTCCTGGGCCATGGTAACCACTAGAAGAGGATATCCGGGCGAGAACACTTACAGAAGCAGGCACACGAGCGTGAGACGACTGGGAGACAATTGACATGAAATAGCACAAACAAATGTATGAACTCCCCAGTGCTATGAAGATCTTTTTAAGTAGGGCAAACCCTAGCAAATCATGAGGGGGGAATCGAGCACTTTTCTTAGAGACATTTAAAATGGTATTCTCGAGTTCCGCCCTCAGGTTACTAGGGTGAACAAAAGTTTCCGCTAACAAAGGTCAAGTTTTAGCACTTTTCTTGGTAAAGCCATAAGGCCATGGCTGAGAGGACACGTGGTGGGTATTCCTAGGACAACATATATGGTAGGACAGATAGGCGACAGACAACACCCATGCTATCATTCGCAGGCGACAAGTCTACAGAAGCCACGAATCACCTTTGAGAATAACGCTACCTTATCTCGAGGAACGGAGGAAAGCATTTCCCAGTAGCATACGGAGGGGCCTGACCAGCCATCCTGAACTTGTTAAGACGCATGGAAAAGTTACTAACAGACTGAAGTCCAGTCAGTTGGACTTGCGCCTCATTCGACAAGACTTAGAGGGGAGGCTTGTAATTCGACAGATTAGGGGTAGGCCCCCTAAAAGTGTGACGCCGGGCAGGATAGCGATTATCCTGCGAGCTATTGAATCCGTTTATTCACGCAAGAATACCAGACACAACCTTCTAAAACCTGTTGATTCGAACATGAATACCAGGAAATAGGAAAATAACGGCACTGCCGAAAATATTATTAAAACCAAAATCTTTTTTTTACAAGAGTTCTAACACTTATTTAAATAACCTAAGAAATCAAAAAAAGTCGCAACGGACAAGAGAAAAAGTAAAAGAAAACTATTCCTAAAAAAGTAGATAAAATCTAAACTAATTTTTAAAGAAGAAAATTAATAAAGAAAAAGTAAAAGAAAACTTATCCTTTAAAAAGTAGATAAAATCTAAACTAATTTTTAAAGAAGAAAATTAATTAAAAAAATAAAAGAAAACTTATCCTTTAAAAAGGAGATAAAATCTAAACTAATTTTAGAAAAGAAAACTAATCCTAAAAATTTAAAATAAATAAAAATAAAGTTAAAAGACCAAATCTAGGGTTTTGATGACCCAGTTAGCCGATTCCATCTCGTCTGGACTCCAAATGGAGTGCAACCATGTTAGAAGACCACAAGCTAATCATCTTCCTTGTAAGTAGCCTTGATCGTCCTTCTTCAAGACCCAAAAGGGAGATTTGTAGCATCGTTTTCTCTCGTCACAGCTCAAATGGGAACAAAGCTGTATCGGACAACATAAATTGGTCATGTTACTGGATGCTCCTGCATCAGACGCCCGAGGTTGAAAAGAACTCGTCCTCGAGTTCAAAATAGCATCTTCAACATCCATAGTCCCCATTTTCTTCGCACTGTCTTTCGATACAACACAAACTGCATCTTCAAATAAGATCAAAGTCTCATGGTTATCTCCATAAAGTACCTCGTCATGTATTGGCTTGCTAGTTGACTCGGTCTCGTCTTCATCGTAAATTGGATCACTGACTATTTCTATCTTGTCGTCCATCTCTTTATCAAGAAAAATTTTATCCAAATTAAAATTAAAGAACTTACGACCTTTAAGATCTCGAGCAATACGATCACAGTGTGAGACTTCCTCAGCTGGAACTTGCCTGTCACAACCTCGACCATGTACCTCACTATCTTCAAGATCTTGCGCTGCTAGACATTGGGATAACTCCTTGACTTATCTTTGTAGATCATCAAGTATCTCGTCATGGGTGATATGATCACGGTGCGAGACTTTCTCAGCCGGAACCTGTCTCTCAAGATCACGACCACAACGATCATCCATGGATCTAAGGCTCTGATACCAAATGATGCTGGGCAAGATAGTGATTATCTTGCCGACTATTAAATCCGTTTATTCATGCATGAATACCGGAAATAACCTTCTAAAACTTATTGATTCAAAGAGGAATACCATGAAATAGTAAAAAAAACGGTAATGCCGAAAATAGTATTAAACCAAAATCTTCTCTCCTTCTTTACATGAGTTCTAACACTTATTTAAATAACCTAAGAAATAAGAAAAAATGACAACAGAAAAAAAAAGTAAAAGAAAATTCATCTTAAAAAAGAGATAAAATCTAAACTAATTTTTAGAGAAGAAAATTAATAAAGAAAAAGTAAAAGAAAACTTATCCTTAAAAAGGAGATAAAATCTAAACTAATTTTAGAAAAGAAAATTAATCCTAAAAATTTAAAATAAATAAAAAAAAGTTAAAAGACCATATCTTGGGTTTTGACGACCAAGTTAGCCGATTCTATCTCGTCTGGACTCCAAATAGAGTGCAACCATGTCATAAGACCACAAACTAATCATCTTCCTTGTAAGTAGCCTCGATCGTCCTTTTCAAGACCCAAAAGAGAGATTTGTAGCATCGTTTTCTCCTTGTCATAGCTCAAATGGGAACATAGCCGTATCGGAGGACATAAATTGGTCATGATGTTGGATGCTCCTGCATTAAAGTGTCTAATACCGGAAGTCAAGATGACGTGGCAGTCATAAGCCCAATGGGCGATAAAAGTGGGTAGACCAAGAGAGGGTCCAATCTGACTGGCAGGTTGGAGCCCTTGGTCGCACGGGTTCGCTTAACTCCCCTTGAGAAGTGAAGAACCCCCCACCCGTACACCTTCGGAAAGATAAAGCCAGTGAGTATAGGACCCTCTGGTGAGGTTTCGGAAGGTACTTGGTCAACTTATGGCCGACCGGCTGATGATCCGCTCGGATACAGAGGGTCGTGCGAGATCTGCACCCTCTTGGGCCTTCGTGTCTCAGATCCGCTCGGACATCACCTAAAGCTTCATAGCTGTAGGGCTCTCACGCAAGGCCTCGGTGGATAGATCAATGAGCCTTATGAAGATTGACCCACCGGAAAGGCAGCCACTCGGACACATTCCGCGATCACTCCACTTCTCACTAAACATACGCCTGGACAGCGTTAGTACTATTCAGACACATCCACTTTCAGGAGCCACGCTACCCATATTAGGACACTCTCAAAAGCCCATCCAGAGTCCGGACGGCGTGACGTCAACCTGGACACCTGCCTACGGGATACCACCTAGAGGGGAAGATATCTTGATACTATAACCGCTAGTCAAAGAATATTCCACCACGACAACATATAGAAGATTCCCTTGACACGAATCAAGCTTTCTGGTCTCCCTAACACCCAACACTTTCTGACAGGAATATTCTTTGTCCCCTCGATGCAACCGAGACCTAACAAGTAATATAAAGAGGGACACAGGTACACATGAGGGGGAGGTTTTTTTAGATCTTCTGCTTCTTCTTCTTCTTCTTCCTATGTCTGGTCCTGCATACAAGACTCTGTATCTTGCACGCGACATCCTGCATTTCTTGTATTTTTTGCATTGAGGACGATTTCTAACTTGAGTGTCATAGTATCCGCGTACGAGAGATCTTTCCTGGCTTATAGTACTAATGTGATAGTCGTAATTTGTGCAGGCAACAGGAAGCTTTTCGGTCACTAAGGAGCTATGACCGAAAAGCTAGAGGTTCTCCTGACATCGTGAGGCATCTCTTGGAAGGAGTGATTCTGCGAAAACTATAAGTTCTCTCTACAATTCAAACCTCTTTGTTTCTACCCAGATTCCTACTCTCACCAAGACCTGCCTGAGACGGTTTTTCGACATTCATCGCATCACCCACCTGCCTTTCGGACGGGATCAATCATGAACATAGGCAGCTGACCTCCAAGATCTCAGATTACTCAAATATGATTTTCTACCCGTTTATCGTTCATATGGGGTAGATGGAACTAATTTTGAAGGCACTTTGTTAAGTATATAGGTTGCAGCTAATAATGCATCTCTACAATAGGAGAACGATAAATTAGTCTGCGCTATCATAGACCTAACCATTTTAAGAAGAGTCTTATTTCTTCTTTCAGCAACTCCATTTTTCTATGGAATCCTAGGGATAGTTAGTTATCTAATAATCTCTTTCTAATTACATATTATCCAAAAGTGATCAAACAAATATTTACCTCTACGGTCAATGCATAAGGTTTTAACCTAATGTTCCAATTGGTTCTCTATTTCATTCAAATAATGATTGAAGTAATCTAATGCTTCAGACTAATGAGAGATCAAATACACCTTACCAAAACTTGTGAAGTCATCAATAAATGTAATAAAATATAAACTTCCATTTCCAGCCTTCATATCCATTGGACAACAAATATCTGAATGTATTAATTGCAATGGAGATTTGGCTCTAATAGCTTTACCAAATGGTTTCCTAGTTGCTTTGCCAGCAAGAACAATGCTTATATATAGACAAGTTAACTTTATAGTGAGTGTTGTGCAGATCCTCTTTTGCTAATCTATTCATTCATTTTTGTCCTATATATCCTAGTCTAACATGCCAAACTTCATCATTCATATCAGCATCACTAGTCTGAGCAATGTTTGAAAAACAACTATTATTTCCATAATTATTATTTAGTTTCACATCAAGAACCATAAAACTATTTGTTATATAACCATACCCAAGTAACACAGAGTTAATTCAAAGTTCCATACAAAGACTATAAAAGCTTACAATAACCTAAATCAAAAGACCAGTAATGAAAACCAGATTCTGTTAAATCTCAGAAGCATAAAGGATATCATGTAGAAATAAAGTACATCCACCACATAGGTTGAATTTACAACTACCAAGTCCTTTGCTTCAATCATTGCATTTTCCCCCACATATATCCATTTGTTACTAGCTGGTAACCGACGGTACTCCACGTATGTAGTTTGATCACGAGCTATATAACTTGTTGCTCCTGAATCTATGATCCACAAAGGATCAGAATCAGTAAACACAACTGAACTAGCAACATGATGCTCATGGAAAGAAGATAAACATGGATCTACCTATTTTGGCTCAATACAATTCTGAACAAAATGACCTTTCCTGCCATAGTCATAGTAAGTCAACTTGCTTTTAATTTTTTATCCATATTTCTATCCATTCTTCTTGATTTGGTCTTACCCAGCAGCAACACTAGCTTCTTTTTCAGTTTTCTTTCCTTTCTTAAACCATCTTTTCTTATTCTTGGATCCAGAACATTTAGCTACAAAAGCTTGACCAGATATCCTTGCGGATTCTATTCTCTCCACCTTCAGTTCAACATGGTGTGAGACATCAGTGAAAGTCTTGATACTTTCACTGTGAGTCAGATTCTGTTTCATCATTTTTCAAGAATCAGGAAGGGAACTTATAGTTGTCTGAATCTGTTATTCATCAGTCAACTCATGATTAGTATTTTTTAGCTCCTGAATCATATTTGGCATTTCCCTCAAATATTAAGTCATGGTAACATTCGGGCGCTTCTTACAGCTGTTAAACTTTATTGTTAGCTGATGAAACTTGCTCAAGCTAACTCTACTATACTTTTCTGTTAAGGGCTACCCAGATGCAATGAGCTGATGGTAATGACTCATACTCAAATACCAGATTGTCTACCATTGAACTAATCAATATTCCCTTAGCAGTGGAGTATTTTTTTCTTCCATGCCTTATAGGTATCAAAGTCACGTTTGTGTTGTGTTGTAGAACCATCAGTAGGTTCTTCCATAAACTGATTTATGATCTCTAGAACTTCTTGTTCCTTAAGAACATATTGTATCTTGAGGTGCCAGATTTTATAGTTTTCCCCATATAATTTCTCTCCCTTATTGAGTTCAGCTATGATATTTTTAGTAGCCATGATTTAACATAAATAAATACATTATTTAGTAATTCAGTGTATTTCATATGTATATAATTTATGATTGACTCAATGTTAATTTGAGTTGGTTTATAAAATCAAGTGACAACTACGTTTCCACTCATCATTTTTATGATCCAATCTAACCAACATTGATCAATTCTATTATACACATCTCATCAAACGAACTAATAATTAAGTGAATAAATCATGAAATAAACTTATCATTTAAATGAACTCATCATTCTTTTAAGACTGTTAACACATAACATTCTTTTTCTAGTTTGTTAACACATAACATAGAATTTTATAAAGTAGTATTGTTCGTATATAACAACAGTCTCTACTACATGAATTTATTAAACTTAATGGGCTAATACTATTCGTATATAATCATAATAACAACAATAACACTCTAATAGCTAGATAAGTTAACATTACTCCCACTAGGACAAACACCAATGCGGTGGTCAAATCAATCCCTTTGAACCTGGACTCATCTAAGGCAATCCCATGTAGACCAAACTCAGGATTTTCCATTTAGTCTATAATCAAACCGTCTTTAGAATCCTCCTCAGATTCTTCAGGATCCTGCTCAGATTCTTCAGGATCCTCTTCTAGATCGTCCTCAGATTCTTCAGGATCCTCCTTTGGATACTCATAGTGAAGTAACTCCATATACAATTCTGCATATGAGATACACCCTTCAAGTGCCCCCATATTTGATGTGCCACCATCTTAGGATACCCTGACAATGATTAAATCGAAACTCAGATCCTATAATTATGCAAAACTCGAAACTCTTCGTATTCAAGTTTCCAGAACAACCGACCAAACCATCAATATGTCCTTTGACCCCTAAAAATAGCATACTCGATCTCCTGAATCTCCTCCTGTAGCTCATTCCATCGAACATCATGACAAGTCATCGTGTATATCATTCTAAGCATTTGGAATTGAAAATAATAATGTCAGTACAAAACTGACAAACTAATAACAAAATCGGTTTAATTTAATTCACACATATGCATAGAACAAACCTAAGTTGACTGACACACTCGATCAATCAATTGAGAAACTGGATCCTAAGTTTCCTGTCCTTATTATAGCTAATCTAATTAGAATGTTCAGTTGTTATTGTTTAACCTAATTCCATTTAAGTCTAATCTTAGACTTATTGATCAAATCAAAGCTCATGTGATCAATTTTTGTCCTTTGGATAATCTGGTCCAATTTGATCAAATCTAGCTTAGTAAAATAAATCTAGTGCATTTGATCAAATCTGGAAAGACCTAGCCCAATTAGATTCACTCTGATCTGATTGAATCATACTAATCTAGTAAAACCAACCAATGGTTTGAATCAGATCGAGATCTAAAAAAGACCATGTTGATCTAATTAAATCAACTAATAGCTTGAATCAGACCTCGGTTTGACTGAACCAAGCTTGTCTAGTTCAAATAGACTTAATCTGATTCAAATGAATGGTTGGTTTAAATGAACTAAAACAGTTCATTTACTTACACATGAGAAACAATTCTCACTTTTCACTCACGTGAGAAATAGTTTGGTTTAAATAAATCAAACTTCTTCTCACGAAGAAGTTGTTTAATTGATTGTTTAATCGATTAAACTAATCGAATAAAAAAGTTTGATTGATTAAAAAAAACTCTCTTCATCTCTCCTCTACCGCAACTCCCACCTGACGTAATTGTCGGCCACGACGCGTCGCCGGCCACCCGAGATGCGGTCACCGGAACTCTTCTACCATGAAAGTCGGTCACAAGCCAACTGAGGCATGCTGAAATTGTGAGACATTGCCACAACCGATTACCGCGACGAACGCTGATGTTGGCCTCTAGCTTGATCGCTGGAGCGCGACAGTCTTGGTGACGAAGAAAACGCGACACTGTTACATTTTCCTGGCGCGACTATGCAGCCTCTGCCGTGACGTGGTCGCTGGCAAAAGTTTGCAAAGGCACTGTCGTATCGATGGGTTTCACGCATTTAGACTCAACGCGTACACTTTGATACCATTGTTGATGTTCTAAAGCGTTAAATACAAAAAATTATGAAATCCATAATACTCACATTGATCTCTCGTAGTAGATCTTGATCTTCACTTGTCATCGGAAGAACAATCACAAACGAATCAGAAAGGTCTTCAAGATTCTCAAACCAAATCTCAACCCAATGGTAATGGACGAACCAAAACTTATGAATTGTTCTTGCCTTTATTTCTCTCTCTTTTGTGGACACAGACAAATCTTGCATAGAGACCTTGCACACACGGGACAAATCCTTTCTCTTTGACCTTGCATGAACCTTGCACACAACTTATCTCTCTTCTTGGACCTTGGACGTATTTTTATAGGAGGAAGATGACTCTTCCACTTCCTCTATTAATGGAGGAATTAAATGGATTAGAAGATGAAGAGGAAAGGGTGCCCTTTTATCTAACACTGCAATCATACCAAAAGCCATTACAAGTTCAAGATGCTGAGAGACCTGGAGATTAGTTGAATTTTTTTTTAGTCATTGATAAACATTGTTTAAAATGTTAATTTTAATCATTTTGATGCCGGACTTAGTAGTAATGTGATTACTGATTTTTTTTTTTTTTTTATCTCGGACACATTATTATTTTTAATAAATATTAGATAATTAGATGGAAACAAATTTTCATATCTAAGAAATTCTACCTATGAAATACGCAGAAATGATTGTGAACTACATAATTAGTCAATAGAGTGAGACTAATTTTGTTTAAAAAAATAATGACTAAACAATTCAATTATAAACTTCATGATTTTATAAAATATGTATAATACAATTCGTCATTGTCCTTTCTTAATTTTTTTCACTAGCTCCTCATGGACGGATCCACAAGTTCGGCAAGATAGTCTTCAATGATGAATCCTTCAGCTTAGGACAATGGGCTTGATCCACCATTTGGACATTGAATGATCGGAACTCTTTCATATCTCCCATTCGTTATATCTCCCAATCGTTGTACTAGCTTGTCGTTTGCTTTAACTGATCGTTGGGCTTGTAGATTCTTCCACTGTCATATATGCCCTTTCAAGAGTTGGAACACAAGTTGATCCACCAAATTCAACTTGACCTACATACACAAATAGTTGACGAAGTGGTTTCAATTGTGTGACCGTTAGAATTTGTGATACATCATCCTACATGAACTAAATGATGAACTAAATGATGCATCTCTGAAAGACTGAAACTTCATCTGGTAAGTTGGAGATTCCAACTTTTTCTAGCTTCAACACCCTCAACATTTTGAAACTGATTAAGACTAATCTTAGAGAACCAGAGCTAAAATTGGGAGTAGCAAACACAACCAAAGAGCAAAGTCGTGAAAGGCTCACGCTCCTATCTAAATCAAGGGATTCATCATTTGTTTGAATGGAAAGGCGACGAGTTTGATTGTCTAAAACTGATTGTGAACTATCAAGAATCATGCAAAATTTTACCTTTCTAGATATTGCTAGTGTTACCTCTCTTACAATGTCATGCATTTTGAAAGATTTCAGCCTCCGAAATTCATTTCAGTGCACCACCTGAAACATGGACCGATCCACAAGTTCAGCAAGATAGTCTTCAGCCTCCTCAGCAAGATAGACATTTGAGAGCAGAGTAGTTTTTCCAAGACCTCCCATTACAAATATTGCAATTGCTGTCCTCTTCCTGCAAGTATCAGCATTAGTTGACCATGAAAGCAACTTAGGTTTACTCTCTTCTATCCCCATTAGATCCAATCCTCGATTGCTTTGTTAGACCAGTTGAGAGCATTTGCTCTACGCTTGGTCGACTGCTATTCCTCTGAGCTTAATGATCAGAAACTCGAAGGAGATGAATCCATCGTGCTCACTGCTCTCTTTTGCATGGCTGTGAAGCTGAAGCAGCTGCTGCCTAACAAAATTTTTGTACTTTAATCACCGGGATTGGGAGATCAAGCCTTCTGATAGAAAGTGAGCGAGCTCAAGCCACAAACTTTGTAATACTTGTGTTTGTAACACTAAACACCACCATTTGTATGATTTTTGTCAGCACACAAAATTGCTCCATGTGGATTGCTTATTAATCTGGAAAGAACACAGCACATGGGACACTAGATCGAAGGAAAAACACACACAGACACACACAACAGTAGGTGATGTGTTGCTATTCATTTGGCTATGTATCTTTTTTTTGTCAGTAAACTTAATTCTAATCGTTTTTATGTGTCTGCCATTCATTTGCTCAATGGAAAATATAGTACCATTTCACCATCGCAGACCCTATTCTTAGTTTGTTGAGGCTTATGCAGTTGATCCGAACTTGCCCACAGTCGGTTGCTCCTCATGTTGCATTTGCGGTACGTTGCTTGGTAGTTTCTTTGATTGTGGTACTGAGATAGATTGTTCTGTGTTAGTATGCTCACCTCCACCACAGGTGGCGGGCTCTATTAGTTCCACTGTTGAGTGCTAACAGTAAAAAACCCCTGCTTATCTTGTTGTATTGCCTTTTCTGGTGTCCTAACTGTGCATGGGTCTTCTTGGCCCAAGCTGAAATCAAGTTGACTAAATCAGTCACCTCCGGTCATCTTCAACACCTCCCTCTTGCCACTCCAACTCTGGGCTAACAGTAGCCCTTGCATGCCTCTGTTCAGTAGCCCCTAGTAAGCGATAATGATAGATCAAATTCTCCTCAATTCACAAAAACAAACCTCCTACTTTTGTTCCGGCCCATTGCCGCCGGCCATCCATAGCTCCACTGTTTCGTCCCTGAGTTCACTGGGGTGTCCACATACGCACTAGGCTCAGAAACGACGTTGGATTAGCCCTTCTTTCCTCAGTCAGTCATTCTCCTTCCATTCCTTTGCCTGTCGCCCTCTCCAGAACAAGCAAACAGACGAAGCAATTGCATGCCTTTCAAGTAAAATAATGAACAAGTAATTCAATTATTGACTTTTTAATATTACAAAATATGTACACGGTACAATAACTTCATTAATATTTTCTTTTACATTCTCGCTCACAGAGCAATTTCATACATGAACAAGCATCAAAAAGGAAGCGAATGTTCAGATAGATGTGAGCCAAACAATGTCACAAGTCTAAGTTCTACTAAGAACAAATAAATATAGGCATTTTCCTTCAAATAATCTCCCTCCCAAACTCAACTTCTGAAGTGGAAGAAGTGGAAATTTTAACATTTGAAGGTTGAGATGTTCTCCGTTTGTTGCAAATAAATCCAAACGACGAAAGTTCTTCATAACATGATGGAAATTTCCTTACAGGATGAAGAATCTTCATCATTCAGATTTGTTTGCAACAAGTGGAGAACATCTCAACCTTAAAATGTTAAAATTTCCACCTATTCCACTTCAAAAGTTGAATTTATAAGGGAGATTATTTGAAGGAAAAAATGCTTTGTCAGCAGCAGTCTACCAATTAGAGTCTTCAAGGAAGGTCAGCATCATCTTGAATTCGACGGTGATTCGATTGATCAGGAACTAGAAGGAGCGGGTTGATAAGTAGTTGAGAGCATCAGCGATGCCGCCGAGCTTATTTCGCTGGCTGTGAAACAGTAAAATTTGTTATAGTGCTGGTTCGTTAATTGTCTAACAGTTTCTTCGCTATTTCAATTCAGCTTATCGACGGCTGAGGAATCATGTTCGTCAGACCGCCTAAAGACTTCGACGTCATTATTGCCGGCAAGCTCAAGGAGGTTCGACGATTCCTCGTCTATCTCGACCGTGAGGCAGTTCATCTGGCTTCCATTGATGTTCTTCCTAAAAGTTTAAAGTTTGTGACAACGAGAGCTTTATGCGCCACGAATCTCCTTAGTAGTAACGCTGGGAAAATAAAAGATCAATAACAGAAAGGTTAGAAGAATTAACAATCATTTTACCAAGGTAAGATAATCTAAAAGGAACAAAGATGGAAGATCAAGATAGTTTCACTCAAGGATATATATAGTGTAAATGGTGACTATTTAACAGGATATATTAGAAAAGAAAAACAAATTGATAGCCATCCATCTGGTACTTGTGCAATGAAAGCATGAAACATTATCCCCAAAAATGCTTATTATGGTGATAATAAAAGAAAGGGCAAGCACCAAAGGTCCAAACAAATTAAATTAGCACCAAGAATCAGAAACATGAGTTCACTATACCAACTTGCTGAGACGCTAGCTGGTAACATGATCATAAACAAATTTGGAAATGGTAGAAGTATTGATTTTTATGAAAGGAAAAATGAACATGAACAATAGAATCACAATTTATTATGTCATTGGTATCAAGTGTATTCTCTTAGTTCAGATACAAAGGTTTACCAAATGGCATAAAGATGTAATCAATCTCTATTATGCCAGTATGTCTATATAATTTTTTTTTCAATAAAAATTTAAAAAAAGTGTTAATGACATTTTAACTTAAAAAAAAAAATTAAAACACCACCTTCATCTCTATCTTTTCTTATAAAAATATCTTATTCCAATAATATTATAAAAGTTTTGATAATAGTCAAAACTATTATATATTGCGATAATAAAATAATTAAGCAAATTAAATTAACATGCACCAAGAATTAGAAAGCGAACAAAATTAAGTCGGCTGGCTATATCTATCTTAACATATAACAGATAGATATATAAGAGATCAGACATTGAAGAAACGTACCTAAATCAGCTATGGAAACATGATCAGAAGACCGCGAATTGATTGATTGAATGATATATTCCTTCGTCTCACCTTACGAACAAATATGATCTAAGAAACAGTCGAAACCAGCATCAGTGCAGAGTGGAAACTTCCCGGCGGCCTTAATTTCAACTGTCCTATTACGGTCTAGACGGCGGAGAAAGTTGCAATAAGCCTGAGGGAAAACTTGCGATCGGGCGAGGAAAAATGGCGCAGCTTGCACATCTCCGTGGCTGATGAACCAGGAAGTCGAACGCCCAGGAAGAAGAAACGAGATCAGGAAGTGAACTACTCCTTCTGGTCCCTGAAGCAGCTGCAGCTGAACTGAAGCCGCTGCTGCCTTGCCTTCCTTTATACAATGAAAGAAAATTTTTGTACTCAAATTGAAGGGAAGTTGTGCACGAAATCAAATTGAAATGAGAGAAACAAGAAAAAAGTCAGACGATTGAGAGAGCAATGATATGCTCAAAGAAAAAACTCAAGGAAAATCTCAATGACACTCACGTAATGATAGGGTCCACCATTTCACTTTTTGTGGGCCCCATCACTTTATGTGAGTGTCATTGAGATTTTCCTTGAGTTTTTTTTGGACCCCATCTCGATCGGAGATGCCTCTGTCATTCATTTGCCTAGCTGCTCAAATAGAAGTAAACATGACAAAAAAGAAAAAAAAAACATCATTGGGCCCCCTAACTAAAACAGGATGTACTGTGTGTTTTGTTTTTTGGTGCCGACTATCGAGTCTGACTTCTGAGTGGATTTCTGATGGTTCAAAAATCAAGAGGCCAAAGTCTACGTTCAACGCAGTTTCCTTAAAACAGATTCGCCCACCTCCGTCGGTGCTGTGAGGTTGAATTTGGGTCGTCTATTTCCCAGGATACAACGGCGAACCGTGAGTCTCCACCGCGCACTAGTGGTCGCGGTGAACTGAATGAGTATCCGAATGTTATCCCCGGGGTTCTGTCAAGTAGAAGAAACATGACAGAGAGGAAGAGAGAGAGGGGGAATGTGGATGAAATATTTTTTCTTTTTTCCTTATCTTTTCCTCCGATGCTCAAGGCTCATTTGCTAAAGTAACGTTCATTTATTAATAAAACATCACATGTATTGTATTTGAGCAATAGAATAATTTAGGTGACAAAATGTCGATTAATTTATTTAGGTACGCGTAGGTCGTGTTCACATACAAACCAACTTGGTTCAGGACAGATCTGAGCGCTAGATTTGCCCTGTGCACCTACACATTAGAGAGAGACTCTCTCCATATATTTGTTCACAACAAACATGTTTGCACTACAAGAAAAACTCTCATAGACATCAGTGGAACAATATCGGTTTTAAGCAATTTTTGATGTCTTTGAGTATTTTAAACCGGTTTTTTTCAAAAACATGTGTATATGAGCGTATATTTACGCTCATAGACATCGGTTTTTTTAGACGGTGTATATGAGCGCCCTTTTTTTGGTAATAGACACCGATTTTAAGAGTGTTTTTTAAAACTCGGTGTCTATGAACGTTTTCTTGTCCAATCTGCGAAACCGTTTAGTGAAAAATGCTGTAAAAAGTGATGTTAATTAATAAAAACTAATTATTTTCCCCACTTATACTTAGTAAAAAATTTTAATACTTCAGCTCTTCCGCCTAAACCTAATCTCATACTGTAGGGATCTAGGCATGTAAAACAAAATTTGCGGGCGAATACTTCGCACAACCGCAGCGGAAAAGGATCCCTTCCAGAAGATCCTTGTGAAAATTATGTTCGTTTTACTAAATCTACTTTAGA
>JBAMIE010000087.1:304362-316161 GCA_037177295.1 Kaempferia parviflora
AATGTACGAGGGAATGAAATACGCAGATCATAAGCAATGAAATCAAAGTGATGAGCTATTAATAATGCAGAATAAATAATACAATCTACGCTCATCAATACCTAGCGGCTCAAGGCAACCCGACGGTACCAATCAAGGTGAACGACAGCAATGATTGTCGTTGTTTGAAGGCAAAAACTCCATTAGTAAAATAGGGCAGCAGGTCCGGCGATGTCAAGGTTCCGGCAAAACCTTCTCTTGGCAGGAAGAGGAACTGCTGGCGGTTGCAACACCACCTTTATCCAATGCAGCAAGCTCTAGCATTGTTGCTGACAAGCGGCAACAAAAAGAGGTGTCGCAGCCGATGACTTAGCACAACATCAATCTTTGTCATTGTGTTTCGGAGCTTGAAGAAGATGGGGCACAAGGAAGAGCGTCTTCGTTGAGGATGATGTCCGGTGGGTCTCTTATTGATGGGAGGTAGGGTTTGGTGGCTGGGAATAGCCGACAACAAGAGATTTGGTCAGCGATAGCAAAGGGGTCGGTTGGCACAAGGAGAGCTTCCTCGTTAAGCAACATTTTCTTCATTGAAAATTTTATAAACATGCTTATTTCTTGTTATCATTTTTCAAAAATCTAAGCCAAATTTACTAACTCTTTCAAAACTAAGTGTTTCAAAATTTTCATACTTAGTATTTTTAATTTTTTGAAAAATTAATATCTAGTTCAAGTTCATTTTTTTTTTAACTACCTCCAAGATGTTCAAAATTTCCTCCTAAATCTTTTTTGATATATGTCAAAGGGGGAGAGAAAGGTTAAAAGTTAATACTTTTTCAAAGTTTTTTGGATTTTCAAAAAAACATGCAAGCTTTCAAAATCTCCGGGGTAAGAATGTTAAATTAAGGGGAGTAAAATTAAACCTTACTTTAAAATTTTTAAAAGTTTTGAAACTTATTTTTAAAAGATTTTTTTCATCTATGTTAAAATTTTTTCAAATGTTATGTTTTTACTTAACTTTGAAGCAGATTGCCATAAATAAAAAAAAGGAAGAGACTATTGGTGGTAGAAGTACCAGCTAATCGAACATAGTTTTGATATTGGCAAATAGATAAAAGTTAAGCTATGTTGTGATTATCTAAGTTAACTTGAGTGTGTAGGTAAGACCTAGTTGAGGCTAGGCAACGAAGTTATGGTTAAGGGATTGGGCACAAAGTCCATGTCAAGGAATTGGGCATAAAGTCCTAGTTAAGGAATTCGACACGAAGTCTTAGTTAAGAGATTGGGCACTTAGCAGATCGAGGACATCGGGCAGAAGTCCTAGGGGTTGCGAACATTAGGAGGAGTATAGGCGGGTCGAGGATTGAATGTCTAGCAGAAGTCCTTGAGGTCAAGGTCAGATGTTGAGCAAAAGTCCAAACATGTGTTTGTCAAAAGGTAAACTCCCTTGAGAGGAGCAGGTGAGGGCGTGTTCCTCATTGAGGGAATAGTAGATGTCGTTCCGACCTAGAATTTTAGTGAAACCTAAAAGTCAGGACTGGACAGTCTAAGACTATCGAATAATATTCATTTTATATTATATTCATTTTTGTGCTAACTCTGTGTTATAGAAAATATAAGCCTAGAATTGCTAATCCAGGCGCCTGGATGGATGTAGGAGCCTAGATGAATCTAGGCGCCTTAAGCCGATATAGGTGCCTGAAGTGTATTCAGGTGCTTCTATCACCTAGGAGCACGCAGCAGAAGAAATGAGGTGGCTTCTTTTGGTTGGTTGGCATGCATTAGATCCAGACATCTCAAAGGGATTGAGGCCCTTGAGATGGGATAAAGGTGATCGAGAGGAGCTGCACACAGTGCTCACCACGACAACAACCGAGGTGCCTCAAAGGGATTGAGGCACCTGGATGTGGATAAGCTGCAATGAGCATCGATCAAATTATTTTGATTGAAGCGCCTTACAGGCATAGAGGCGCTTGGATTAACCTATATAAGGAGACTTGAAGAAGACTCTTGTATACAACTTCATAATTCAGTTGTACGTTCAAACGCGCGCCATGCAACTCAGACTTTTGAATATGATCTATGGCACTACTTTGACAACTACTCTCTACACCCAAAATTTTAATTGCCAATATATTTTAATTTACGCAATTTATATCTTCATATTTTGTAATGTTTGAACTGTTGGATCTCGAATTGATGCCGGTTCTCTCCGTATAGTGTTAGTTGCGCAAGCAGAATATGAAATTTAAAGAAAAACAATGCCAACACCAACCTCTTACTTGGTATCCACCTCTAGCCGAGGTGACTAATCCAAGGATCCACGTGAGTACTCTTTCCAATAAGAACTTACTTTTTCTCGGTGAAGCAAACCACTCACAAAGGGTGTCTTCTTCCTCTTAACTGTCACGCCCCTAGAGGAGTCCCTCCCGAAAAATTTCAGCATCATCTCCCTTGTACGGGTGACAATATGAATCCATAATACATAATCATTCCCTTCCTCGGCCACACACCGCCGGAATATATAAACAAGGAAAGAAAACATTCCACACAGTTATATAATCACAACTACGTAGTTCATATATTCACAACCACGCAGTTTATAATACAGCCTCAGGCTGATTTGCAAAATACGAAAAATATCACAGCGGAAACCCGATGGTAAGTCACCCACCAAAACCAAAACCACAAAACTGCTAGCCGGTTAGGCTTTGTACAATAATCACAAAACCAATAGAAGTAGCAACATTGCTACGAACAAAGTCTTGGCCAAATAGAAACAATACCAAGACTATAAGATAACTAAACTCGTGAATAAAATGAAATTGGATAAAACACATCCTCTGATGTGATGTGGGACAAGCAATCATTATACTCCAAGTGACTCAGCATCATCTACATGATACCTGGAAATAAAACAGAAACATACAACGGGTGGTGAGTGTGGGGTCACTCAAGGGTATAGATAAGACAGTGTATGGTATAAATATAAAAATAAGGAGAATCAACAGTATACAGTCTCAGTAGAAGCAAACCTATCACAAAGGGTGTCTTCTTCCTCTTAACAATGTAGATTGAGAGTGGAGGAAGAAGAGAAGCAATGAACATAAAAATATCTTAAGAGCACTAGCCATTTTCGTGACTAAGTCTCCTCCTTAAATAGGAGGAGAGAGTGGAGCTAAAAAGTCCACTCACTCTGCAGTAGTTGCCTGGTCTTAGGACCATGCGACTGATCCCCTCACAACGGTCACCTACAGGCTCTCAACGGCTAGCCAGTTCACCCAACGACTACTGGACCAGTCACCTGGTCGAGGAACTAGTCGCCTATACAGTACACTTCTCACTCTCATCACTCTCTAGAGTCACCCTTTAAAGCTCTCTTCCTTTGGCCTCGTCCCTCGGATGCATACAAACCCTCGGCTCATCTCCATGTCATCCTTCACTTTCCTTGAAGTCTGCTTCTTTGGCTCCACTCCTTTGCTCTTCGTCCGACGGTCCCTCGGATGCTCCATCCTTCACCGACTCAAAGATCGAGCCCTTGGATGAGATCTCCGTGTACTTGTTCAGTCCCTGCATGACTTGAACCCACATTAAATCCATATGTAATCTAACTTAAACTATTTGACACACACATCAAAACATGATTGCATCAACAATCTCCCCCATTTTTATGTGTGGCAAATACGTTTAAGTTAGGATAACTAAGCATAAAAATTAAGCATATAGAAGCATACAATAAACCTCCCCTAGGTCTAAGCTCTCCCTTAACATATGCTAAATTAATTTTCATGATTTCCCAAACATGTTTTCCATAAAGCATAAAAGTTCATAAACTCATAAAAGCATAAACATTACTAAGGTTTAACTTAAACCATTACATTCTCCCCCTTTTGACAACATCAAACAAGGGTGCATCATTACTTATTCATGGTATGCAAAGAACCTAACGTTACAACAATTTTTAATTCTGAAACCTAAACTAAGAAACCATTCTGATCACGTACCAGTCGCCTGGTCCCTGTATCAGGCGATCTTTTTTAGAAATTCATAGAAAATTCTAGAAAATTCAAAAAATTATGAAATTTTGAGAACACATTTCTTCAAACTTACTTTATCCATGAAAAATATGTTTTCATAAAAATTCATAATATTTTGGAAATCTTGACTTTATTTTAAAAATGCATAAAAGTGAAATAAAGTATCAACTTTAACACCTAGTTTTGAAATCCTATGTTTGAAAACATTAAAACACAGTAAATGTAAAATAATATGGTTTTCAAAACATTTTAAATATCCAACCATGATGTATGGGCAAGATGTCCATTAATTAAATATTTGCTTCGCCATAGTTGGATTATGATTGCTATCTTGATACAATTATAACCCATCATTATGCCATACGCATATGTGAATTATTTGTATCATCCTAACATCTCACACTTGGTAAAAATAATCAAACAATCAAAGCATGCAAATATTGTGAGATTTAAAACAAGGTATCCATTACTTAGCCATTTAAACATGAATTTCTACCAAGGCTAAGTTTCCTTCCCCAAACCATTAGTCAACCATATCATGAATATAAATAAGTCTACTATAGTTGACTACCCTCAAATACTCTAACCCTTGAGGATTGCTTTTGGTACTCAATACACATTCTTCCTAATTGAGTTTACAAAATATTCCTTGGGGATCCATGTCTTATCTACAATTTTGACCTTAGGTTGACCCCTAGCAATTAAGCAATGATAAGCCTTTTCATTTGATGATTCTTTGTAGCCTAGGCCTTTCTTGTTAAAACTAGCTCTTTGGCTCCCAATTATCATATTGAAAGTGTTGGAGCCAATTTCAAACTTTTTAAGGGCCTTGGTCAAATAATCTACTTTTTCCCTTAAATTCCTATTTTCCTCTTCTAAACATGAAACATTCAAATTTGAGGAAGGTACATCATGCACATTATCATACTTATCACTAGTCATGGATTCCAATTCATTCTTACGTATGCGAATTTCATTTTTCTAGCATCTATTTTTCTCCTTAGCTTTAAACAAGTCATCATTAGTGCTTGAGATAATTTTAACCAAAGTTTGAGTTGGGAGTTTATATACTCACTTACCGAGACGTCCGAATCTGAAGTTTCTCCTCCCCTTCACTTGAGCTCTCCTCTTTTTCTTCACTTGAGCTCTTCTCAAATTCAGATGATATGGAGGCTAGGCCATCAACTCCCATAAGTGGAAAGTTGACCACTAGATGTTCTTCTTCTTCCGATGATTGTGGATCATCCCATGTGGCTCTCAAACTTTTCTCTTGTGGCTTTTTCTTCTCTTCTCTCTTCTACTTCTTCCTTTCTTCTCTTTTCATCAAGAGGGGACAATCATCCCTCATGTGACTTTCTCATTGGCAATTGTAGCAAAAAAGCTTTCTTGGTCTACTCTTCCCCCTTGAGCTCTTCCTTGCATAAGATTTGTTAGAGGAAAAATTTTTGAAGGCTTTTCTCATCTTCCTTACCATATATGCCTCTTGATCGCTATCCATTGAGGCACTTGAATCTTCGGAATTGGAAGAAGATGATTGAACTTGTTTCTTCTTCTTCTTCCCTTTCTCCATGTTGACCATCAAAGCTATTCCTTTTGATTTTTAGTCTTCTCCCTCCAAGCCTTCAACCCTTGTTTCATGGAGCTCCATTTTTTAGAAGAACTCCTCCAATGTGCTTTTCTCTAAATCCTTGGAAATGTAGTAGGAGCCCACCATTTAAGTCCATGTGGATGTCCTTGGGAAAGCATTTATTGCTTTCATGATCACATCCCAGTTGGAGAGCTTCTCACCTACACTTGTTAGGCCATTCAAAATTTCTTTAATTCTAGCATGAAGAGATGTTACCTTTTCCCCCTTTTTAAGCTTAATGTTGTTGAGTTGAGTTCGTAGGAGGTCTCTTCTAGCCATCTTTGCTTCCGATGTACCTTCATAAAGCTCTACTAGCTTCTCCCATAAGTCTTTTGCACGCGTATAATTTCCAATTCTTGTCACTTCTTGTTGTGGAATGACATTTAGAAGGTGATGAATTGCTTTTGAATTTGCTTGTTGCTCTTCCTTTTGCTTCTTTGTCCATCTTGTTTTGTCGATTAATACTCCACTTTCTCTAGGCAACTCATAGTCATTTTCCATGATAAGCATGATGTCAAAATCAGTCTCGAAGAACACCTCCATCCTTTTCTTCCACCATGTGAAGTCTCCTTTGAATTTGGGTGGATGAATGTTGGAGTCGGCCATCTTTTGAACTTGAGCTTCTTGGCGGTTAGTCTGTTGAAGCCGACGAGGCTCTTATACCACTTGTTGGATCTCGAATTGATGCCGGTTCTATCCCTACAGTGTTAGTTGTGCAAGAGAAATATGAAATTTAAAGAAAAATAATGCTAACACCAACCTTTTACTTGGTATTCACCTCTAGCCAAGGTGACTAATCCAAGGATCCATGCTAGTACTCTTTCCAATAAGAACTTGCTTCTTATCGGTGAAGCAAACCTCTCACAAAGGGTGTTTTCTTTCTCTTAACAATGTAGATTGAGAGTTGAGGAATAAGAGAAGCAATGAACATAAAAATATCTTACAAGCACTAGCCATTTTCGTGGCTAAGTCTCCTCCTTAAATAGGAGGAGAAAGTGGAGCTGAAAAGTCCACTCACTCTGCAGTAGTCACCTGGTCTTAGGACCATGTGACTGATCCCCTCACAACGGTCACCTACAGGCTCTCAACGACTAGCCAGTTCACCCAACGGCTATTGGACCAATCACTTGGTCGAGGAACCAGTTGCTTCTATAGTACACTTCTCACTCTCATCACTCTCTGGAGTTGCCCTTTAAAGCTCTCTTCCTTTGGCCTCATCCCTCAGATGCATACAAGCCCTCGGCTCGTCTCCATGCCATCCTTCACTTGCCTTGAAGTCTGCTTCCTTGGCTCTACTCCT
Organism: Kaempferia parviflora; assembly: GCA_037177295.1. Classification (NCBI taxonomy): domain Eukaryota; kingdom Viridiplantae; phylum Streptophyta; class Magnoliopsida; order Zingiberales; family Zingiberaceae; genus Kaempferia; species Kaempferia parviflora. The sequence continues at coordinate 311,303 of JBAMIE010000087.1, forward strand.
TTGCTCTTCGTCCGACGGTCCCTCGGATGCTCCATCCTTCACCGACTCAAGGACCGAGCCCTTGGATGAGATCTCCGTGTACTTGTTCAGTCCCTGCATGACTTGAACCCACATTAAATCCATATGAAACCTAACTTAAATTATTTGACACACATATCAAAATATGATTACATCAACATGAACTAATAGTGTATTTCCCAACGAAAGTGGTTGACGATCGCGAGCCATGGAGTAGGAGCCATCACAGGCTCCGAACCCAGCAAAATTAATTTGTGTTAGCATTGTTTAATTTACTTTACATTGCTTTAACTCTGAGTTTTATGAAACTCATGAAAAAGTCATAAGCATTATTCACCCCTGTTACACTCCGCAAGTATACGGAAACGTCGTCAGTAATATAAAAGATTATCGTATCCACAAGGACTGTTAATTAAGCATTGGTTAACTTTGCATGGCTAATTATTGAGACAATCGAGGGTTGGTTGTGTTGAACAGAGAAAGAGTGCAAGAAAAAAGAGAGAGAGAGAAAGAAGTTGATCTTTGGTGGTGGAGAGATTCAACGGTTTCAATTTCATTGTGATGGTAATTAACGTGCTATGGATTGCTTGTCTCCTATTCTTTACACCAATATTTTGTAGGTGATCTAACTATGTATCCAATACTACCCCGTGACAGTGTGTTGGGATACTCCCCTTATGTGTATCCTATACTATTAAGTTGAGTAGGTAACCTAGAGAGTCCGATTAAATGATCACCCTGTTACTAGGTTCCCTAGTCATACGTCTCTAGATTAACTAAACACTTTATAACATAAAATTAAGGAGAATTCATTAAGTATATAGATCAACCATCTATAGAATTGCTTTTCCTTAACAGGGTGTACTCTAGATGAGAGGAGAGGTACCCTTTCTCACCAAGGCCTTGCCACTTCGATTTGGAGCACCCACATATATAGGGTTGAAAAATCTGATAACTATTCAATCAAATGAAATATTCAAGCACATAACCTTCACTTAAGCATTTCATTAAATAGGAACAAGGCATATAAGCATGTCATTGAACTAGGAAATTAATAAATCCATAGAGTTTACATCAATGTCACATCACAATTACTCCCTACATCCATAGAATCTGAGATCTACTCTATGAACAAAGGAAAACAATCCAATAGATAATACTATAGCAATCTACAACTCAATACACAAATATAGGGAGAAGGGATTCTTATCAATGTATCATCCGTCTTCTCGAATGTTCTCCTTTCTCCGGAGGTGGATGGATCGTTAGATAAGCCTCTTTGATATAGATCTAGAGTTCCTCTAAGGGGGAGAACCCTTCTCCAAGCCAAGGGGTGGAGTCCCAAGCCAAATATGCATTAAAAGAGGAGAAAATCCCCTTTTATAGGCAAGGACCCCGCCTTGCATGGGCTGCCGCATGGATGTGCAGATCAGCACGACCGTGTGGGGTGTTGTGTTGGAACAAGTCACATGGCTGTGCAAATCTGAACAACCATGCATGAATAGTGCACATAAAAATATGCATCAACCATGCGTGTCTAGTTCTATGAATCACGACTATTTTCAGAGTTATCTACCATCAAAAATAGGCATAGTGAAAAGATATCCTAAAACAAGGCTTATACTCAAACTCTTACAGTAAAAATATTGCTAACTTCATGTAATCATAGATAGAAAAAGATAGATCACTAAACATACTATATCCACAAGTCACAATAAACCACATGAAATCTAGAATAAATGTGCTAAAATTTTTTGCATTAAGGAACAAACAATTATGATGTGATGAATGATGCAACTAGGCAAACTTTATTATGCAAAAAGAAATATCACAAAAACTAAACTAAACCCAACACACCCCAGACTTAAAATTTTCATTGTCCCCAATGAAAAACTAGAAATGCAATTTGGAGGAGATTTTAAAATTAGAGAATTTACCAAGTGATTAGTTTCAAATGGTTGAAACATTCATGTACTAAAGACACTTCTCTCTAAAGCTTGAATTCCTCTACATCTTTTAAATCCTACAAAAAAAAATAGATAAGAAAAATTAAGTGGAGGGATAAGGGCTGTTATGGACAAAGTACAGAAACTAGAAAGAAACTAAAACTAAAATGAAAATAGAATTAAACTTGGGTTGCCTCTCAAAAATAATTTATTTAAGGTCATTAGCTCGACCCCTTATTATGGACACTAGACTTAAATCTCAACCGTGAAAGCGTCATAAATTTTAAAACTTTCCTGCATAAAGTTTTAAATCTCTTAATAGATATTCTCATCTTCAAAGGTCTATCCTGAAATGGCCCATGTGAAGTTTATGCAACTTATTCCCTACACCCAATATGCTCAAAAAGGATTTGGTTAGTAACTTTAGAAGTATCAAACAAAAATTTACTCTATAACCAACCATAGAAAATAGCAAACAATCAAGCATGTGTGTTACCAAATAGTGTTTCTTGGAACTTTGCTTCCATAGCATAAATCCCTACATGTTTATCAACAACAAAAAATGATTCTTGGGGAATTATATCAATAGCATATGTTCCTACATTTTCATCTTCAACATCATCATCATAAGTATGGCAAAGGGAAGGCTCCTCTTGATCTTTGACACATTGAGGTATTGGAATTAGAGTAGAGCATTCATTTGTCAAAGTCTCAATTTCATTCACTCCAAGCTCTCTTCATTATTGTCGTTCATCTCATGTGTTTGAGCTTGGGAGGTTTTGTCGCTTTCCCACATTTCACATAATCTATCCATTAGCTCTTCTTCATACCCATTGTTCATATGAGGTTCCTCCCATGTTGAGAGCTGAATTGACGTTCCAATGCATGATGAGTCTATATTATTGCTTGTATTCATTTTCTTGATATCCATGAACATTTGAGCTTGATTGGTTGTGTCTTCCTGATAAGGTGCAAGAACTTCCATTGAGGGCCTACACAATTTTGTCTTCCTTGATGTTGAATGTTGCAAGAAAAATTTGGTGGGTTCCTCCAGTTGGATCCATAGGTGTACAAATTTGATGAGGTTATTTCATCAAACTTCTTGTTGAGAAAGTCTAATGATGCTTCTAAGTTGCAAAACTTAAGACAATCTCTGATAGTGTGACCCATAACTTTACAATCATCACAATAGCTTGTTCCCAACCATTGATTATACTTTGGAAAGACACCCCGCTATGAGTGGTCAAGTAGTGATGGACAATTGTTTCCACATGCTTGTTGCATAACAAATTTTATAATAAACAATATAAGAATTCACATCAGCACTTTGGTTAAACCTTTGAATTAGAACATCCAACTTTTTGCTCAAGATGTTCATGTCCATCTGAAAGGAAAATGAGTTAGAAGCAAATCGACATGAAGTAAAAAAAAATTAAAAATAAGAAATAAAATGCAGGTATAAAAGAGAAAAAAAAATATATGCACTAAAAAAATGTCTAAAGTAACTCATATTCTAATCAACTAATGTTAATGCAAACAGTCCCCAACAACAGTGCCAAAAACATGTTACGCTCCGCAAGTATATGGAAACGTTGGCAGTAATATAAAAGATTATCATATCCACAAGAGCTATTGATTAAACACTAGTTGACTTTACACGGTGAATTATCTAGACAATCGAGGGTTGGTTGTGTTGAATAGAGAAAGAATGTACGAAGAGAGAGAGAGAGAGAGAGAAAGAAGTTGATATTTGGTGGTGGAGAAATTCTAGGGTTTCGATTTCATTGTGATGGTAATTGACGTGCTATGGATTGCTCGTCTCCTATTCTCTACACCTATATTTTGTAGGTGATCTAACTATATATTCAACACTATCTCGTGATAGTGTGTCGGGATATTCCCCTTATGTGTATCCTATGCTATTAAGTTGAGTCGGTAACCTAGAGAGTCCAGTTAAAGGATCGCCCTATCACTATACTCCCCGGTCATATGTCTCTAGATTAACTAAACACATCCAAATATAGAATTAAGGATAATTCATTAAGTACATAAATCAACCATGCATAGAATTGTCCTTCCTTAAGAGGGTGTACTCTAGATGACAGGAGAGATATCCTTTCTCACCAAGGCCTTGCCACATCGATCTAGAGCACCCCTATCTATGGGGATGAACAATCTGATAACTATTCAATCAAATGAAATATTCAAGCACACAACCTTCACTTAAGCATTTCATCAAATAGGAACAAGGCATATAAGCATGTCATTGAACTAGGGAATTAACAAATCCATAGAGTTTACATCAATGTGATATCATAATTACTCCCTACATCCATAGAATTGGAGATCTATTTCATAAACAAAGGAAAACAATCCAATAGAGATTATCATATCAATCTATAACTGAATATACAAAGATAGGGAGAAGAGGATACTTATCAATGTATCGTAGGTCTTCTCGGATGTTCTCCTTGTTTTAGAGGTGGACGGATTGTCGGAGAAGCATTTTTGATGTAGATTTAGGGTTTACCCAAGGGGGAGAACCCTTCTCTAAGCCAAGGGGTGGACCCCAAGCCAAAGATGCATCAAAAGGGGAGAAAAATCCTCTTTTATAGGGAAGGACTGTAACGCCCGCCCTTATCTGCTATCCAGGGCGGCGCTACTTATTTGACTTACATCTAATCATGCATGAAATAAATTCTTTTTTTTTTCTTTATTTCTTTTTCCCGAAATTACCAGGCGACTGGTCGGCTGATCAGGCGACTGATCAGTCGCCCAATCTTTCTGTGAGTTTCAGAATTCGAGAGCAGGCGACTGGTGTAACGCCCCAAAATTTTCATAGAAAATTTTTAGGCATTTAATTATGCATTTTCATGATTTATGGAAATTTTTGCA
>JBAMIE010000087.1:316261-326341 GCA_037177295.1 Kaempferia parviflora
ATGTTTCAATTTTTCAAACGATGTGTGCCATCTGGCTAAAATAAATAATGAGTCAAACGTCGACCAGAAAAAAGTTTGCTTTCTAACGTTGGAATTTATAAAATTTTTTTCATTGGCAGCATTAGTGATGTTGCTAATTTTAGTTGTTTGATATAAAATAACTAGAAAAATTTATTAATAAATTTTAATATAATGTGTGGATATCTAATCGATTAATGAGATTTATGATTAATTAATAGAAAAAATTTTAATAATACGTCACAACTGAGTCTTGAACTCTAGATTCATGATTAATTAATGAGAAATTTTTTTAATAATACGTCATAGTTGAGTCTCGAATTTTAGATTCATGATTAATTAATGAGAAATTTTTTCAATAATATGCCGCAGTTGAATCCCAAACTCTAAATACATAATTAATTAATGAAATTTTATTCAATAATACGTTACAGTTGAGTCTCGAACTTTAGATTCATGATTTATTAATAAGATTTTTTTTAATAATACACCGCAGTTGAGTTTCGAACTCTAGATCCATTATTAATTCATGAGAATTTTTTTAATAATATGTTAAAGTTGAGTCTCGAATTTTAAATCTCTTATTAAAATTATTAATAAATTTTAAAATTTTTTCAGTGTAAAAAGAAAAAAAGATAATAACATCATTTATTTTTCAGCTTTATCAACTTAAGAGTTAGTTAGTAACATCAAATTCTTCATACATAGTAAGATATATTAAATTAATTTTATATGACAGGATATTAAAATATTGTTATTACTTGAGAAGCAGTTGCCTAGAAACAGCCTGGTAATGTAAAATTAATAGAAAAATTTAGGGAGTGCTAAGTGTATATTTTTCAGGGAGTGCTTAATGTATATATATTAGGTAATGAAAATGATAATTAGTTTGATTAAGTGGAAAATGAGTTTAGCGATAACTCAAAAAAGGTTAGATTATAAAATTAATAATATCAAACTCATATTTTAATTTCGATTTCTGTCTATCAAACATTAAAAATAAAAATTAAATAGGTTGTATTCCCTTCCAGCCTCCTAAATCTACCTGGTTGGCACCCCAAGTAGAAAATTAATTATAAAATTTCTGATTATTACTCTTTAAAACGTGTTGTTTTATTTACTTTACTGACAAATTTTAAATAGTTTTTATGTTTTAGAATGAAACCATTTAAGACAAAAGAAGTGTGTAATGCATGCGTTATATAATATTGAAATCAAATCGAAAACATTTTTTTTTTCTTTCCTTTTTTGACTTTTTCGAGTAAGTTCTAGTAAGTTCTAGAAGAAGCTTTGTTTTTTAAAGTTATAATGTTTGACTTATGACTTTGGATTTTGAATTTTTACATATTAATGTCCAACTTCCACGAGGTGCGTAGGCTTAGTGTTATCAATTTTCCAATTTACAAAATAAATAATGAGTCAAAAATAAAAATGTTTTAAATTTATTTGGTTGTTTACTTAAAAATTAATAGACGCGAGTGAAAACGTCGACCAGTGTTGTATATACATCAAGAATTTATTTTAAAAATATATTAAAATAATTTTATTTGGCCAGATATTAAAATATTACTATTACTTGGGGAGCAGTTGCCTAGAAACTGGCGGAAAATATAGTAGAAAAACTTTGTAAAAAATTAATTATAAAATCTGATTATTATTTAATTTATTTTGGAAGGTGATATTTTACAATTTATTGAAAATATTAAAAAGTATTAATAAATATAGATAAAAAAGAAATAATTCTATGTTTTTGAATTTAGATTTAAAAAATTAAACTAAATTTTTGTTAATTTATCTTTTTTTTTTAAATTGATATTAGATATTCAACAACTAATCTTTAGAGTGATTGATTTGGTATTATATAAATTTCTTATCGAATATAAGATAAATCAAGAATCGATCGTGCATCGCACATTCATTTTAAAAAACTAGGCCCTTCATCTTAAATTGATTCACACATTCATTCATTTATTTATTTTTATAATTTGATCAAATTTGTCGGCCTGTGGGCCCCCACGAATATTTAAACAAGTAGATTCAGATCCAAACGAATTAACAACTCAAATAATTGAATAAAAAAATTAATTTGAATTGATTAACTTTGCTACACAATGAAATAAAAAAATATTTTTCAAGTAATAAAAAATATTTAATGACTAATTTTTTTCTAATCACAAAATTTACGATAAAATAATTTAATATATAAATTTATGGCGAAAATTTATCATATGATATTAAAAATTTAAAAAATTATATATAATCACTATTATAATCTATTTGATTTCTTAAAAATAAATACAAAAACTGAATTGGTTCCTTCAAATTTATTCATTTAAAAAAATTCATAGTATTTTGAAAATGTTTCCTCTAGTAACGTGGGTGTGTGTTTTTTTATAAAATAAAACTTGCAGGGTTGAATTGGAAACAGGAATAAATAACTAAATCAGGTGCTCGATGTTGACCGATTCAAAACCACGTTCCGTTTCTAGAAGAAAAAAAAACCTTTGTACTGTTTTACCCTCGGGGCTACAGGGCAAAAAGGTAAAGTCCGATCCTTAGTCTCTGTCAGTCTATTTCAAACGAGAAAATAAATCACCATAACCGAGTAAGTATAATACAGTGGAAAGTGTCCCTTGAACGGTGCGATAGTTAAGGTATAAGAGTTTATCATACGAAGTTTAGAGGTCAAATTTCAATATGCCCGAGCATATATCATGTCTTGACCATTTTCACTTATAACTAATAGTCATTCATAATTTACCTTCTCCGTATTAACTCTAGGACGAATCGTCAGGAACACTGGGAAAAACGACCCACCTTATTTGCCATATAATACAGTTGAAAATTAACTCTGGACAGATTAATAGGGTCAAACATATTTACCTTTTACCATATATAATGCTGCTGAAGGGAGTCAAATTATTGAAAAAAATCTTCCAGAGGAAGCAGCGTCGGGTCAATTACGCCGACGCCAATTCTGTCGCTTCCTCGAAGGATAAAAAAGGCGATTCGGTCGATTTGATTCCTCCTCACATTGCCATTCGATCGCTTCTTCATCGCCTCCTCCACCGCTGCGAGCCGAGTTCTCACACGAAGGGGCGGCGCGATCCGAACGCTGCCAGCGGCGACAATGAGCTCCTTGTAAGCATCTCTTACCTTCTTTCCCCCAAGGTTTTGGATCTCTCTCGATAGTGCTTGATTCGTGTAGCTGTAGATCTTAGTGAGATAGTAATTTCATTCTAATCTCTTTTCATGATTTTGGGGGTGATCGAGCTTTATACGAAGTGAATCGACCCCAGTTCTAGATCTGTTGTTTGTGTTTGATTGGCGTATCTGTAGGTCGTAGAAACTTGTTCTAGATTTGTTGTTTTTTGCTTGATCGGCAAAGCTGTAGGCCGTAGTGTGAGAAGAACAGCATTGTGATCTTTTTATGGTTTTGCCTGTTGAGCTTTACGCAAACTTGATCAAAGTCGATCTTAAATCTCTGTTCCTTATTAAAAATGCTCGTTGGTCTTTTCACAAACTGGATGCAAGTTGCTAACTGTGATAAATTATAAGTCATGTGAGGAGTAAGAATGCAAAAAAATTGAGGGAAGAAGTTTGTTGGACTTGAAATATTGTTCCTTTTTTCTCCACCAAATGAATTTTATTTGCCTCAAAAAATGAAAAGACTGGTAAGCTTTGTCTTGAGGAACTGGTTGTTTGTGTTAAAGAGGGTGGTAGGAAATCAGAATAAAGACTTCATCTCTTACTGCACACTTCTCTAAATGAGGGTTCATATAATAAACACTAAACCTAAATATCTTGACATTTAGGAGAGAATTGGGTTCTTTCTTTCTTGGCTGTTTTACATAGTATATGGCCATTTCTCATTATCGGGCCCACGGGAGCACGTGAATGAGTGTGCAAGTTGTACTTTGGATTTTCTCGGTAGACGAACCAAGGGGAAGGACTCGGGTTAGAAGTCCTATTCATCCCAAATAGGATGGATATTCTTTCGGTCAGTGTACATAAATTGTGTTCCAAATTTATCCTATAGGCAAATCAGAGAGAAAGTCATCTCTTTTCATTGGAGAGGAGAGGACAAACTTTCATCCTTAATTTCACATCTGTAAATGAGATCTCTTACAATATTCTTATAATATGCTCAAATATAAGATCCTTACCTTACAGAGATCTCTTACAATATTCTTATAATATGCTCAAATATAAGATCCTTACCTTACAGAGATCTCTTAAAATATTCTTATAATATGCTCAAATATAAGATCCTTACCTTGGGCCCTTGGTAACGTTGAACCCTCGGTCCCACGGAAGTTTTTCATCGACCACCAAGATAAATCGGGAAGTACTCACGATGAACGGCCTAGGAGACCAACATTCCTTATTTACAAGTCCCATTTGGAGGAAAAATTTCAACAAATGTACTGTAGCTAGGAATTAAACTGTAGGTGCCTATGAGACAACTAGCATCCTTACCGCTGCACCTAATATCCCTACCTAAGTATCTTAGGATTGTGGACTGGACTTGTGCGATTTGAGCTTTCACAATTTGCACCACGTGATGATCTTAGGAGCCTCTAGCAACATATTTTTGCTAAAATTAGCATCTTGTTGTTATTAAACATTTATTTGGAGCGAAAACACTTGATGAATCATCTAAAAGGGAAGGATCGAGATAATGAGTGTGATTTGACTCGTTATAAACTGAAGAGGGATATAACTTGAACAGGACAACCTTCATGAATGTTTCTGAATTCTGACGTAGTTGTTGTTGATTTGTTACTCCCGTCGATCTAAAGTTGGCAATTTTAACCAGAAAATTTTGGTATGCTGTGCTCTTTCTATGGCTGAACAGCATTTCTGCTGGTATGTTCAGGTATGGGTCAAGCGAGTCAGGTGCACCACAATCTTCAATCAAGGTAACACTGGATTTCATACTGAATTTTTTCGTTGCTTATCTTTTATAATTTTGTATTTATTTATTTTGCTTCTCTTTAATTTTGTTCTTCTAATTGCAGATACTTGTGTTAGGCGGCAGTGGATTCGTGGGTTCACATGTTTGCCAAGAGGCTTTGGCACAGGGGTTTTCTGTTGCCAGTCTCAGCAGGTGCTTCATTCTTCACTTGTATCGTACATTTTGTAGCCTTGGCATCTTGAAACATTTTACATTTGTGATTTTAGTACAATTGTAACTTTGACTGTGATGAGATTTAGAGAAGGGAAAGAGGAGAGAGAGAGGAGGAGGGGTAAAGAGAGAAAAAGATCTTTACTTTGTTTGTGATAGAAAAGAGGGAAAGGAGGTGGGAGCAAAGAAATTGACTAAATCAACCTAAGCCTTCAATATCTGATGCTCTAGGAGACTGCTCATTCTATGTCGAATCAACCCGACCTTTGTTTCTGCCTTCACTTGCCCTCGTCCCGACCTTGTTCTCGCATCAGAAGCGAGCTTGTGCTGGCTCAAATCAAGGCAATGGCAAGGATTACAGCACTAGTGAAATTGAACCTAGACAAGCTTAACGAAGGTTTGTTGGTCTTTTATTCTGGCAGAAGCATTGTGGCTCCAATTTATGCCAGGGACCAGTGTTGATATCCACGAACTTTCTTGGGTTATTTTAGTTGGGCAAAATGCAATTAGTTTCATATAATCAATGATGATTAAGTAGATGTGAATATGGACAATATAATTTATTAATAAGTAAATTAGTCCCTTTTTATAGTCTACAACATTCCAACTCAACCATCACCTCAAAAATATTTGCAACTAAGGAAAGCTTCCAGTAATTTTTTCTGCTCCATATATTGAAATTCTTGGCTTGATTAATCCAACTAATTTTGTATTTCTTTCATGTCAGTTGCGTATTCTGATAAATATTTTTGATGTATTTTCTTCTTATGTGTTTCTAGTTTAAATACATAATATTTTGATATTCTAGCAAACTTTGCAGCTTTTAGAGACTCATCTTGTCTATAAGAAGAATGCCCTTTAATACTTGATTTGTTACAGGTCTGGAAGGTCATCAGTACGCGAACCTTGGGCCGATAAAGTTCAATGGTACAAAGGTAGGAGTACAGAGAGTAATATCTCCTTTTTGAAATGAACCTCAGTTAGATCTCTGAGAGTAATATTTTTATTTTTCAGGAAATCTTCTTGAACCTGAGTCTTTGAAGGATGCTATGAGGGATGCAACTGTAGTGGTATGTGTTGTTCGTATAACTCTGAATAAATTGTATTTTGGAGCCTGATAAAACTTTTACATACTATTTTAACCAAGACATCGCGTCAGAACTAACAATTTACGATTCCAAATGCTAGAAAAAAGCAATATTCTACATGATGGATTATATAAAACATCAAAAAACTTGCTCCTTATGTTATGCTAGGCATTGACATATCATATCTTAATGCAATTATGATTAGTAAATAACAGGTATCGAAACGGTTATGCATATTATTCAAGAGGGAAATTTCATTCATATTGAGTACTAAAGCCTGTTCTTTTTACTGTATTTACCTTCTAATCATGGCACAGTTTGCCAAATTCAAGTTTTGTTATCAAACACAGACTAAATTTTTCCATCACAGAGTTTGACATGAAACTTCCTAGTTTTATCTTTATCTAGTTCCCTGATAACCGAGCTGATCCTTTGGGCATACCTAATAGATCGACACTGTTAGAGCTATATCAATGCCATCTCAGTATCATGGTATCAATTGATGGATTCCTCTTAAATTCAAGGTAAATTGTTGTAGGTGTCTTGCGTTGGAGGCTTTGGATCTCGTGCCCATATGCTCACACTCAATGGGGCTGCGAACATCAATGCTGTACAAGTTGCTGCTGAAAATGGTTCGCTTCATATCCTCTTGAACTTCTTTTATCTTTGCATTCCCTTTTTATTTCTCGTCCACATTATTTTCTGAAAGAGGTGTAGAAGAAAAGGACCGCAATAAATGGTTGTATACATTTTCTTATGTGTGAAATCCTGGCAATCTTGAGGAAGCTTGGAGGATTAAAGTTCCTGATTCGAAATGATTTTTACCAACTAATTTTTCATCTCATACATTTTTTTTTTTTGTTTTGAGCAGATGTAAAACGATATGTATACATCTCATCTCTCTCTTTTGGCGTACTTGACTACTTTATACGAGGGTATCATGAAGGACAGGTGCGATTTCAAAACTTTTTTTTTCCTCTTTAGTTGTGATATTATACATTCTGATTTATATGTAAAATGATATGATTATTTAATTTTATGCTTTTTTATCATTGACAAATAAAGTTTTGAACTTTTCCCTCGGTCAAAACAGTATTTAAACCCTTAACTTTAAACCCTAAATAGTTAACCAACAACTCTAGGTTTAAAACTATTTCTTTGTGTTTTATATCGTCAATGTTTTGTTTATCGTGCAGCAAGCTACTGAAGCCGAACTGAAGAAACAGTTCCCTGATGGAGGTCAATCTCTCACTAATTCTCTGCTTGCATACATACAAATAACAACATAGTCCTCAACTTAATCATCAAAACTTGCTTTTGCAGCCGTCATACTCAGACCAGGTTACATATATGGAACACGCCCGATTGGACCATTGAAGATCCGTTTCGGGCGAATGTGGACACCTTATGAGCTGGTACAGTAACCCTTCATCTCCACAAAGAAAGTAAAAGTGACAAATTGAAACTTGGAATGATATAATTATGCCCTCTACAGGCTTTCCAGAACGCACGGCCACTTCGCAAGATCCCACTCATCGGCCCTGTCTTCACTCCTCCAGTTAACGTTGCCAAAGTCGCAAAAGTGGTAGTGAGAAGTGCCACGGATCCAGGGTTTTTCTCTTCAGGTATAATTGATGTATATAACATCATTCGCCTGGCCAAACAAAAATGATCTGTGGCTTTAACCAAATAGAGGTTTGTGCAAACAAAGCTCTGTTGATTAGTACTCGTTCCTCAAATTGTTATGCTTGGGTCTTTGGGTGTTGGGTTATTCTTGTTGTATTTTTAGTTTTAGTGTGTTTGGTGGTGTTTATGTAATTAGATTATTGTTTTGGAGTCGTACAATGCCTATCTGTTCATCATTATAGCAATTTGTGTTCTCTCAATAGTTGTTAAATTTCTACTCGGATTTGCTGATTTACCTTTTGACAAATGGCTACAAGGCCGATCATGTGAGGCGTTGGAGGTTAGCGTATGAGCTAGAAATAGTAGCCAAAGTTGAATGGAATAGATTAAATCGGACTCTTCATCAATAGTTGCTAAAATTTACTCCCATGATTAGTCTGTTCGAAAAGTTGGATATATGTTGCCAACTATAAAAAAATAATTGCCAAAGTTGCCTTGAGGCAATGATGTAATAGTTAGACCATCCAATGGATAACCAAGAGATCTAAGCTTTGAACCTCAACTGCAATGCACTGCAGGAGATTTTCCCTCTTGTGAGAAGCGATCCTATGAATATTTGTTCATTTGGATGGACCTCGCTTCCTGATTTACCCTGGTACGTTGGAAAACTTCAGTAGGCTGGACCGGTCATCCCAGGATTAGTCAGTTCGAAAAGATAGATACCTTGTGCAACTAAAAAAAATATTGTCAAAGTTTCGTGGGATTGGGCAAGTTACCTCAAGATTAGTCGATTCGAAGAGCTGGATACCTGATGTTAACTAAAAAAAAAAATAGTTGTTAAAGTTGCTCCCATGGGCTAACATAGTTGGTTCATGCAAGGGTGTTGCTGCTAATAAGCCTGGGAACGATTCTCAATGGGTGTCGAATGCCTCGCTAGTTGCCTCATTCCCTCCTTGCATGCACTGCTTGTGTTGGGTAAAATCCCCCGTGATGTACCTCCTTTCCTAGGGCCATCATAGAGGGGCTGCCAATAGTTTACCAAAGTTTGCCACACGGATTGACACTGTTGGTACTTGTATGAATGTTTGCTCTTTGAGGTTAATTTTCAGTAGGTGCAAAATGACTCGTTGGTGTCTGGCCTCTCTCATACAAATGACCGCTGAGCTAGGGCAAAATGTCCCCGTAATTTATCTGTCTGTATCTTGTCGTGAGACTAGCGATACTAGGTTGTTTAGGGTGAGCAATATCACCTTTTTGCTCCAATAGTTGCCAAAGTTCTTGCTCCTAGATGCTTGACCTCCCCTATGCAAAGGGCTGATGCGCTAGGGCAAATGCCTCGCGTCATTTACCCCCTTCCAGAGAGTGTGAGACTGCACTAAAGGGCTCTTAAGGTGACGACTTCACCTTTTGCTCCAATAGTTGTCAATGTTCTTGCCCAGGGGCAAAGATGTAGCGGTAGGATGCTTTCTCAGTTTCCCAAGCATCTAAGGATCGAATTTTAGCTTCAGCTAACGAATGAATTTCCTTTAATGGACGATTGACCTAAAAACGCTGAGTTGATGAGCCACCCGCTGCGAGTGTTTCACGATTTATCGTAGCCGATCACCTTAGAATTAGTTAGTGTAAGCTAGATATATAATGTCAACTAAATAAAAAAAAATAATAATAATTACCAAAGTTCTCGCTCGTGGTGCATTATGTAGCGGTAAGACACTTTAGTGACAAACATGAGCATTACGATTCGAATCTAGCACAGAAAGCACTTGCCTAAGATGGGATTATGGACAATGAACATCCAATGCCGAGTGCATGATGCAAGTGCTTTTCGAATTTATTTTGATGACCAATGGAAAATTTTTATGGGTCATCTCCGGGACTAGTCGGAAAAAGTTGTCAAAGTTCTTGGTGGGTATTTAATAGTTTCTTCTATTTCGTAGAGTATTTTATTATAGATTTGTAATGCATATCGATTGAGCTACTTCCTCAAACGGTTTGTCTTGTGCCTTGATTTATCTTTTTGTTGGTTTATTATTATCAATTTCGGTCTTGAAGTGCTTTGTTGTTTGCGTTGTTTACCAAATTAAATTACAAATCCTATCAATTAGTGATCATAGCAACCTTCCGTACTCCTCTCAAATAGTTGAACCTTGTGGCCTTGAAGTGGCTTGGGTTGCTCTTGTTATGTTTTCTTCTTTTTTTTTTTTTTTTTTTTTTTTCATT
>JBAMIE010000087.1:389164-400093 GCA_037177295.1 Kaempferia parviflora
CTGAGGGCGATCAATTCATCTTTTGTCACATGTGCGATAGCCATGGATGGATGTTCTATGCATATGTATATATTTAAAATAAATAAATAATAAAATAATTCACTAATAAAATTTTCAAAAATTAATCGAGCTCAATTAGGGGTGTCAATTTAAATGAGTCGGATCAGATTAAATTTTTTTTTAACTCTTAATTCGAATCCAACTCAAATTTAAACTTAACTCGAACCTGACCAACCCAAACTCAATCCGGACAACCTACATAATCTGATATAAAATTATTTATATATATATATATATATATAATTTTTTTAATTATTTTTTACTTTTATCTAATACTCTATCACTATTGTAATACCATTAACATTAATATATATAAAAACATCTTAATTTTTAAAATAAAATTTAATTTAATTATAATAAAAAATTAATTAATTCTTAAATTCAGATCAATCGAGTTAAATTTAATTAAAAATTTTCAATTCAAAACCTCTAATCTATACTCATCCGAATTCAAAAAATCTCAATCCGAATCTTAATTTTTTTTAATCACTCGGATTGTGTAGTTGGGTCGAGTTCATTTATCACCCAGGCTCGACCTCTGTCTGGCTCGCCGTTCGAACGCTGTTCCTCTGACGCTCTATTTATTCGACGGAGTGTTACTCTGCGGTGCATTCTTCCCTCTCCCATCAGCCGCCGCGTGGTCGTCGCCTGCACACCTTCAGCAGACCAACTCCACCGTCGCCGGTAACCGGTGGCGGTTGCTGTTCTCGAAGGCTAGTACTTAGGTTCCTTCTGCTTGCGACGCCTTGCGACGGAGCAGCCGCGGCCTCAGCGGATCCCTAATTCGAGCGGGAGCTTTGTTCTTTTAAATTTTCCTTCTTGTTCCAGCGTGTATATATTCCCAACCGAATCACGGAATGCCTAGCTTTCCGCAGCCAGGAGTGGTCACTATCTGTGAGATTAACCGCGATATCAGTACGGAATCCTCATCCCTCTTCTCTCGATCTGGGGTTTTGTTTATTTCTATTTGCCTACTTAATTCTGTTCATAGAAACTGCTCTGTGGTTATTATTATTTTTCTCCTCATAGTAACTGCTGAGAGTCTTTCGGATGAACTGGCCAAGGACACCTATGGCAAAATTTTGGTGAGTTTTCTTGGTAACAACCCTCAATATATAGGTATTTTCTCTTTGTTTTCAAACTACCGATTCACTTGCTGATAAGAACTTATGGATATTAATGACATAGATATTTTTCTTTGCATGTTTTTTGGATCAACTCCATAAGATTGAAGTTAAATATTCCACTGAAAAAGATTAAGATCATAGAAGTACCTTTGATTAGTTTTTTTTTTTTTTCCTTTTCATTCTCTTATCTTTACCATTTTGCAACTCTGATGAAGTTTAGATGCTATATGAGGCTGAATTTGGTAACCTTTTGTAACTCTTTTTCACTAGGGAGTGATATTTAGTCCGGTTCCTTTCCAACTCGAAGCCTCCAATGTAGAGCAAGTAGCAGGACAGGAACCAAGTGATGCTGCTCCAACAGGGGGTTTGGCTCGTTTGAAGGAAATTGTGGCTGAGTACACTAATCGTATTTTCTTCCCAAATGAAGTTAGATACTCAACAATGGTACTACCTCTTTCTGAATTTCTCGTTAGCAATCCAATCGCAGATATGTGATCAATACAAAGAACAAACATACACATCCACTTAAACTAAATAAGCAAGGATAAGAACAAGACCAAACATATGCTGTCTTATTGATAAGTGGGAATCTCATGAAAAGTAACTTCAAGGAATGTTCTCATTCTTATCTTATAATACATTGACTTAGTGATAATTTTTTCACACTCTTGATTCTTCTTTTATTGCAGTTAGTTGTGTCCATTGTTCACAAACCCTTAGTTGTTTTAGTTCAACTAGAGAGATAGGATGACCTTCTGAACTTGCTCAAAAAAGTATTTTGGTAGTTTATATGTCTTTATTAGATGAAACCACTGGTCTGAACCCACCTTGTGATCTAGCCTGTATCTCTGATTTGTATAATTATCTTTATCTGCAAAATGAACATTTTTTGTCAGGGCAATATTTAGTATAATTTGGTGAACAATCACGTGCAACTATATATTCAAAGGAAAACTCATATTCATTTTCTGTTTTATTTGGGAATAAGGGGGCTCAGATGATTCAGTTTTTTTTTCTGACAAAATAGAAATATCAAATAATGTCAATGCAAACATATTTTATTTACAGTTCATGTGGTGTCGTTGTGATTTTTAATCCACTGAGGCATTATAGCCCTTACTAGACAAGGATCTTGCTATTAACCCTTACAAAAATATAATTTCTTTCTTTGATAGAACTTTGATTGTAGTTTTTAAGATAACAAACTAATGCCTTCAAGAAATATGGAGAAAAAAATGGATATTAGTTGTGTGTATCTTGCTGTTTGACAATTATAGAATATATCCTAAACAATTTTATTCTACCGTACAAATACATCCTCAATGAAATATAATTATTTCAAAATTTGATATTGCTTTGTTTTCTTTTTTCTATTGGTTATTAGTTAAATATGCTGGCAGACATTGATACACAAAGAGTAAGTTGGCATCCAAAAAGGCATTGTCTAGCATTTGTTTCTGGGCAAAATCAAGTAACTGTAAAGGATTATGAACATTCAGGCAAGTACTAGAGACCATTATTTGAGAATCAGGAGTTTTTTTTTTTTTTTTTAATGTTACTATTGGTTGGTCTGTATGCTTCCATAAAGATGACCTTCTTGTGACCAGATGGTAAAGATCCATGCTTTTTAATCAGTGAATTTCAAAGAGATATCAAAACACTTGAATGGAGGCCAAACAGTGGCATGATGCTCGCTGTTGGTTGCAGGTTTGGCATTCTTATTTCCTAATGCATTTTCATTTAATCTATTTGCCTACTCCATTAGATTTAAATTTGTACAAACATTTCTTTTCCAGGGGTGGAATCTGCATTTGGTCTGCCTCTTTCCCTGGCAATTCAGCATCTGTTCGATATGAAATTACCTCTTCTGTTAACAGTGTTTCTGGAGGTCCTAGAGTTCGATGGATCCTGGTAGATTTTCTCCAAAGCTCTAACAGTGAACTAACAAGCATACTTTCTTGGAGCCCTAATGGGAGATATCCTTTTCTCTTCTATCGTAACTCGAACCTAACATTGACTGATGTTGATGTTTCTTAGATTTCCTTCATTATAAGAACTGTTCTATTTGAGACTTCAACTTATGTAGAACTATTCAAAGATTCTGTAATGTACTTGACACTACATCTATCCACATCTATGGTACAACCATTTAATGGTTGACTTAGTTGCCTGAGTATAGTAATCTTTGGGCGGTTTATTCTTGACATCATAGAACATATTTGGCCTCTTCCTCATATGGCAGTTCATCATTCACTGTATGGGATGTTTCTCAAGGTAAATCTTATAATTCTATTGTTTTTTTTTTGTGATTATGCATTTATATTGTTTGAATTCACCTGATTGAGTCTTACATGCAAATTGCAACATATCTTCATTATTTTTATTATCATTGAGCATGTAAGAATCACATGATATGCATTTGTTTTAAGTTATTTTTCTAATCATTCGATTTTTAGTTCTATCCCCAGGGCAACTATCTGATGAGTATCTACATGATCTAATTTGTGTCTGGACTTTTCTTTATTTAATGCTAGCTTCAATTTTGGCCATGAATCAAGATTTTACAAAATTGTTTGATCTTGGTTTGAATGATATTTAATGGTCCAATAGATGACTGACTGTAGGCAGGTGGATCACTATGTTTTGTATTACATTGGGAATGCCCTGCTCATGAGTGTACTGCTTCGTTCATTTTTACAGTACTGTATGGTACTGTGCCAATCTGGTTTCTTATTGGTCTGGCAAAATCTCGCTGATAATGAAATTTCAAAAACTTATGTGAATGATATTTGTATTTTAAAATCTAATAATACGACAACTCGTCAGGTTCATGGAGTGCTATCCTTAGCCTTTTAAGTGGAAACTGGCATGCAGGTTTAGCTGAACTAGATATTTAATAGTGTCGACTTATTCTGGTGCATTAACCATGCTGAGCTGTGATCTTGGTAACCATGTGGCATGCTCAGCTGCTGTCTATTTTGAGTGTTGTAGTATCCTGGTATTTACATAGATTCTTGAACAGGTAATATTGATGTTATTGCTTGTCCAAACTATTTTCATTCTCCTGTTAGGCAGAACTACTTTTTTTTCTCATGGGAATTTCAGTTATCATATTGCCATAAAGAACATCAATTTTTGGTGTTTCTAATGTGAATTTAGGCTTATCATACACAGTGCGCCGAGCAAATTTTATTTTCTTGTTGTTATCTGTCTTCATAACAGCTGCAGTCTTAGTTAAATTAATTTCTGCTGTTTCTGAAATCCACATGTGTAGGTGTAGGAACTGCTATTCGACGTGGATTAGGTCCACTATCAATGCTGAAGTGGGCACCAAGTGGAGACTATTTTCTAACTGCTAAGCTGTATGCTCAGATGCATCCTTGTCATTTTCCCTAATAATCTAGAGTTAATTGTTAAAAATATCTTAACAACTACAAACTTTTTACCAATTTTATCCCACCTTTTTATTTTAAGCTTACGTCTCTAATTCTACTGTTGGATTTATCATCCATTTCCTGTTAAGTGATGACATGACATGCTATGTTAAGCATGATAATTTTATTTCTGATCAATTGTCCATCAGCAATACGTGAAGCAAATTAGTAAACAAAATAGTTAAGAAGAGAAAATCCCCCAAAATTTGATCTGCTTCCCTTTACTTCCATGACTCGGCACCCCTCCCTCACGAGTGACCTCAACATTTTACTAGTTGGCACTTCAATTGGCAACCTATGGTCAAGCCTTTGGCTAACGAGAATGCTTCCACATTACATTCATGGTTGGCAAAATTGGTGAATCGTGATCTGGATTGATCAATGCTGATCTGATTTTGAGCTAGAAATTAGATACCCCCCTGAATTTCTGAAATCTTGATTAGTCAATGTCAAATTGGAGAAAAATCTTGATTAATTGATAGTAATTGGTTGAGATAATGGAGAAACTGGTTGAATTGGAGTTGAATCACTTTGTTTTGATGATTTCTCCTATTCTTATTTGAGAATATTTCTCAAATGACAGGAGTACGGATGTTCAAATGTGTAGATCTAGATCTAGAATGGAGCCTTGCTTGTGATTTTGAGAGGAAGAGAACTCCAATGAGGGATTTGGTGGTCGTGCATATAAATCAAAGGTGGATAGGTTGATGTTGGTGCCTACTCTTAGGAGTTCTCGAGGAGGACAAGTGACGTTCTCTCTTCATCTTCAGTTTTCCTTTATGTTCTTTAGGCATTCTTGAGCAGGAAGACAAACAACATTTATTATTGCTATGATCGTTACTATGGGAGGAGGCGTGAAACAGCTCTCGTGATCACTGTACCCAGTAATCTAATTAAAATAATTAATTACATTTAAATTATTTATAACTTTAAGAATTATTTAATTATTAATTATTTCCATTTTTACTAACAATTATTTATTTAATTAATAGTATAAAATATTATTTAATTTAAATAATTAAAATTAATTAGATTAATTGACTGTGATTTAAATTTTACTAGTCTGTCATAAAAGTAAGTAGCTACATCAACCTTGAAGGCTTTAAAAAGTGTGCAAATCCTTTCATCCTAAATCAAAGAAAGAAATGTTGTAAAATTGTTATTTATTGATAATATACTATTCTTAGTTCAAAACAGACTTTTGTAATTTGTAGCATTCATATATGCACATCAAATATAACATATGATTTTTAGTATTGACAGTTACAGCTAATGATGATACAATGATATTATTTTAAGTATCGGCATTGGCATTAATGTATTTTTACTTGTTCTCTCAATGCAGTGATGGAACTTTCTACCTTTGGGAGACGATTACTTGGACATCTGAACCTTGGTCTTCAACCACTGGATATGCCACAGTAAGTAATTTGACTTACAATGTCCTCTGTTTTTAAACAAATTGTTGATTACTCTACTATATTTCTCCCATTTGAATGCTTGCTCAAGTAGCAGAGAAGTCATATGATTTTATGGGATGACATTTGTTTTTGATCCAAATGCATTCTGCATATAACCACTTCAATTTTTTGGGAAAAAAAGATGATTATTTTCATTTCTTTATATTTCTCCTTCGTCCGATGGCTAATAACCAATTCTTAAGCAAACCTACATCTCTTTTGTTTGTTAATTCTTTAGGGAGTTGCATGGGATCCTGAAGGACGAATGATATTAATTTCCTTCTCTGAATCTGTAACCTTAGGTGCAATTCACTTTGCATCAAAGCCACCTTCTTTGGGTACGTTACCTGTTTCTCATTTGAATCTTAGCTTATTCCTAACATCTATAGTCTTTCTTGGCTGTACCAACTAGTGGAATTAGTTCTGTTGTTGACTAGGTTATTTTTGTATGTTCTTGTGTTTTAGAAGTCAATATGATGTAAGTTTTTTTATTTAACATATCTCTTCTGGGTTGACTAAGTTATTCAAGAGTATGTTGTATTATCTAGATTAAAAATTATCAGCTCTTCAGATGGCTCATGTAGGTTGTTACCCTTGCTGTTTATGCTGTTGATCTTCTGGGTATTGGGAATAATAGGTTGCTCTTCTTTAAGCTAAAAATATTAGGAAGTTCACTTCGTTGACACATTGGAAATTTCTTTATCTAATTGATATGGAGGGATATCTCTTTGTCGTTGGTGTTCATTCAAGAGCCAAATAATGTCATGCTGGAGTACATTTTGAGAATATTATTTTATTTATAAAAAAGCATTATTTCAGTAAATAAATTATTTTCATTGGATGATTGTAGAAGGGCATCTTAAATTCTAATTAGAAATTTACTTTGGGTTATTGCTCTTACGCTGGGTATACTAGGGTGGGAAGTTAGGGGGGAGGGAGAGGAAAAGGCTCACAGATTATGCATGGAGCTCCATCATTCATGCATATTTTGTGTGACTTTCCCATCCCCTCCTATCTTTCTGTTCAAGCAAACTCACCCTTAATTCAGTGAAACTTTACCTTAGGAGCAAAACAATGAATACGGTGGCTTGTTCAAGTACCAAAGAGGGACACTGAGTCATGACTTATGCAAGGTTTAAAATATCTGTACTAGTTTCCATCACTTATCTAACTTGTACTGCTTTAGTTCTGATGCATACTAATTTATGAAATAATCAGCACTGACCTGCTGTGCCAGAAGTTCAGGAAGAGGGAGACGAGGAAGAGAAAAAAAGAAAGAAGACTAGAATAGGAAGACGAAGAGGATGAGAGGCTGTTAGTTTTCAAAATTCATTAAAAGGCTCAAAGGATTCAAATTATCACAGATATTGCTGAATACAGACAATGCACATTGTTAGGACTGTGAACAAGAGGTCAAATAGGTTGGCATGGGCAAAGTATACCTATCTTGCTCTTTTAAACTTTCATGGCTCTCAAAACCAGCCTCCATTGTCTGATCTATGTCACTTTGACTTGGTAGGAGTATTCACAGGTGAGGTTCTAGTTATCCTATGCCCTATTTTCTAATAGTGTATGGATATGGAATTGTCCATATCCAACAAATAGTGTTAGTTTCCAAAGTGTCAGATGACCAACATGTGGCAAGGCAAAGCGCTTGCCTCCAGCGTCCCTGCCAACCCACCCCAAAACAACATGGAGGAGGTAAATCAGGGTGACTGAGGAAGAAGTGGATGGATGTGGGCTGGGGGGTTGAGTTACACAGGTTGCAGGGATTTATGCCCCGCCAGCCCCGAGATCCGACCCTAAGACCTCATGTGGCAAACAGCTATTCACTTACCACCTCAGCAATGCCCATGGCGGCTACCAACATGAGTACATGTTAAGTGTCCAAGTATTATGTAGCCGTTCGGGCAATATAGATGTCTGCGTTGTCTGCACTAGGTGAGACTGACTCCAATATTTACAACTACTCAACTAGATAGAATTTAGAAAATTGACCAGTATTAAGGTGTGTGCAGTTTCTGGAAATTTGAGACCTGCCAAGGATGAATTTGGAGAACCTTCACACTATACTCATAGCTACTAAGTTATTAGGCAACTGCAAAACTTGTTTGCCAATATTTGTAATTTATTGTTAAATATTCCAGGGAGATTCTGTATCTTTTTGGAAAGCATTTGAAGGTAATGGATTTTTTATATAATATATCCATTTAGGAATTCTTTACTATCTGCACAGCTGCTGTATTCTTCTACAGTATTTCATAAATAATCTCCTATTTAGTGAATTGATAAGCATCAATGTGAAACTTTCTGTCCTTGTGTCATTAATCTCAGCTGCACACCTTGTTCCATTGGAGATGCCAGAATTAGCCAGTTTGACTGCCAGGTAATACTTGCTATTTTCATTTTAATAACTACCTATGACTGGAAATCTTCGATCCCTGTACAATCTTGGTGAAATTTGCAATTTTCCAAGTATTTCATACTACAACCTCTTTTCCTTTGGTTTTTTTCTTAGTGTTTAGGTATAGCATTGTATCATCATTAGCTGTAAATGGCCTGTCATCTGTTAATGCTTTGCTGGCACTCTTTTGCAGAGGCATTGAGAAGATGGCCTGGGATGCTTCAGGAGAACGCTTAGCACTGTCATTCAAAGATGGTGATGAAATTCACAACGGTTTGATTGCTATATATGACACTAGGACAACACCTCTTGTCTCTGCTTCATTAGTGTTAGTCCTCTCTACTCGGATCATTATTGCTATGATTTCTACACCAATCTCTAATGCCCATAAATTTATTGTCAAATCAGGGGCTTCATTAGAGGGCCAGGTGAAAAGCCAAAGCCCCTTGCATTTGCTTTTCACAAGTTCAAGCAAGGGCCAATTCTGTCAGTGGTAGGCTATTGCGGCCTCCCCCATCTTTACTACATTTCTGTTTGTTAATCAATGATCACACTCCTCAATATGCATACTAATATTAAATCTGTGGATTTCAGTGCTGGAGCAGCGGATGGTGTTGCACATATCCTCTCATTATTCGTTCTCATATTCTTCTTTGATCATCAGGGTAAATATCGGCCATCTCTCAGCCAAAATAACTAAATTGATTTTCACTTTTACTAAAAGTCCCGTGGAGTTAAATTAGCAGTAACAAGCATTTACATACCCAAGGGGATTCAGTTTATCATGAAGACAATTTTTATCCCGATTGCCCTCATGTGACAAGATAATTTGAGATATGGATGTTGTGCATTCTGATGTATTTATGATGAACATCCACATTGCACATCGAAAGTTCCTATTTTTCTATCCTATCTAAATTTGGTCTTTGTATAAACAAATTTTGGTTTGGTTATCATATACTAATGCTGTTAAGATGCAATTTCAATCTGCTCAAGGCTTTTAGTTTCCTCTTAGTGATTGTTCGATTCGTGTGGTTTAGATAACCATTTTATCATGACAATAATTTTATGCTGTGGTTTAGTTGTTCGCTTCATTTCCTGCTTAGGTGGACAGCCCAGCTTTGAGTTCCGAGTGCCTAAGAGTTGCTGATGCACCAAACTTGAGGCCCTCTGTTGAAGATGATGATATTTTAATGAAGTCCACTCTGTTTGCAAAGAACTTGATGTTGTGGACAATTTTCTTCGAAAGCTTATAGTTGCAAACGAGTGGTTGAGTAAAATGCTTTATGAGTTTAAAAGTCAAATAGGTGGACACCGGTGACAAGTGATGAAAAATATCTTTATGACTCTTCTATGGTCTCTGCTTTAGCATACTTCTCATCTGTCGCAAGCTAGGCTTACTCGACTAATTTGATCTCCGACTAAAATAAAATGGCTTCAATTACTTGATGGATTGGGCTTGTCTTGAATCACTTCATTGGGTTGGTTGACATAGCTTGATTTTGTTGGACAAAGATAGCCATGACATGTCTGGTTCACTGTTCCAAACCTTCTTCAAGAGTTCTGAAAATATTGTAGATTATGGTGCTTAGAGTTCATCAAAGTATCAAAGTTTTGTGTATATTCAAATGGAGCACACTTACTCTCGTGTGGCAAAAGACAAATCGTTCATTTCTAGCGTCCCCGTCAATCCGTCCCAAAGTCAACACGGAGGAGTTAAATTACAGGTGACTACTAGCTATAATTGTAAATGGTCAAGACATGGGAGAGGTATATGCTCGGGCACATCGAGATTCGACCTCTAGATCTCATGTGACAAGCTCCCATGCCTTAACCATCGCACCGTCTCGAAAGGACGAGCACACTTGCTCTCGTGGCAACCCTTCAAGTGGTTAATTAGATATTTAAAGGTTAAATTCTAGTTGTGGTGTAGATTTTTTTCTAGTAGAATGATAACTTTAAGAAGGCTAATCATTTGGATGAGCTTTTGCAAGCATTTCCTTATTTATTCTAGTGTTAGTGAAAAATTTTTATGGAGTTAAGTCAGTCAATTTTAAAATTAATCGGTTCAAAAAATTGAATATCTAAATTACTAAAAAAAATAAAAATATAGCACACTTAGACAATTAGAAGAATTTTTTTTAAAGGTTGGTGCTTTAAAATTTATTTAAATATAAATTGTAGCAATTACTCTGGTGCTCTTGGTCTCATGCGATCTAGAATGAAATTGAATTTTTTTAAGAATTGAAATTCAATTCTATAGTTTGGTATAACTTTTCAACAAGGAATTAGTAGGAAATAGAATTTTAATTCCCTACTAATCTCTCAAATCAATTTAGACCTAAAGAGGTCTGAATTGTAAAGAGAATTGGAATTTAATTTTCTTAAACAGTTAAAATGACCACTGTATCTTTCTCCCTTATGTTATAAGAATATTAAATTTT
>JBAMIE010000087.1:430589-447636 GCA_037177295.1 Kaempferia parviflora
CGACGTAGGCACCTGATGCGGTCAAAATCTAAATTTTTTAATCCCTCTCTTCTTTCGCTTGAGCTTATTTCTACTCTCTTTTCCTTCGCTTGCCTCTTTTCCCTAAAACAAAAGCCCTAAATCCTCTTTGTCACTCATCTTTTCTCCTGGTTCCAACTTTAGACACAGGTTATCTTGTTCAACTCTTAGCTCAGGACAAGTGAATTAGGATTTTGGTCGAAACTATACTGGACATCTCTCTCCTCTCTTTTTTTACTCGTGTTTCAGAATCCACATTTCACATCGACCTTATGAACTCCAATTGTTGGTTTTGAAAGACCAGCATCAATGCTGGGTTGGTTTTCTTTCAAAACCAACACCAACAAGATGGTCTTTCAAAACCAACACCAACATGGTGTAAAAAAATTAGACCATGTTGGTGCTTGTTTTTTTTTAAGTCCAATACATCCAAAGTCCAATACATCCAAAGCAACAAAATCATTACATAAGAAACTTTTAAATAACACTTAAAATTTTAGCTTCTATGCCCTACTATCAATCAACCACAAAATTAATAATGAAGCATGGTGAAAACCACAACTACAATGTTGGTGCTAGTTTAGAAAGAGAATAAGCATCATGTTGGTGCAAAACCTAGTTTTGAAAGAAAATAAGCATCATGTTGGTGCTGGCTTTTAAAAACTAGCACCAACTACCTAGTATTACAAAGTATAAAGTTTTTAAATTGGGTTAATACCCAATTTAGTCCCTCATTTTTTGACGTGTTCTCATTTCCGTTCCTCATGTTTCAATTAACCCAATTTAGTCCCTCATTTTTTGAACATTTTCCCAAATCCATCCTTCCATCCAAATTACTATTAAAATTGATCGGAAGACTTGTTTAACTGGTGAAAGGATCAGTTAGTTGCTTTTGGACGAAAATGGGAACACATCAAAAAATAAGGGACTAAATTGAGTATTAACTCTAGTAAAAAAAAAACAAAAAACTTTCATAAGACAAACCCAAACTAGTGTCTCGACGCATTGCCCCGGACGACCGTGCCTCGACGCGTCGCCATGCACCCGATCAGGGCTGGATCGTACACCGACAAGCACGTCCAAACCTCTGTGAGTCGATCTAGTGTCTAGATCCGATCCATTATTGGTTTATGTAGTATAATCTCCTGGCCATGATCTGGTTTTAAAACCCTATATTACTAGGCAAATGATCGCCTTTGGACCTCTCTCTCGTTTGGGTTTGTCTGATGAAAGTTTTTTTTTACGAGAGTTAATACTTAATTTAGTCCCTTATTTTTTGACGTGTTCCTATTTTCGTCCAAAAGCAACCGGTCACTTTCACCGGTTAAACAAGTCTTCTGGTCAATTTTAACAACGATTTGGATGGAAGGATAAATTTGGGAAAATGTTAAAAAAATGAGGGACTAAATTGAGTTAATTGAAATATGAGGGATGAAAATGGGAATACGTCAAAAAATGAGGGACTAAATTAGGTATTAACCCATTTTTTTGCTAGATTTTGTATATTCACATGGACCTCTGTAGAATTCTTTCTTTTCTTGCCCGAATAAAGAAATTTACCAGCATACTACATTTTGGATGAGATTCTGATTACAGTGAACTTCAAGAATCAAATAAGAAAACTATAACTCGACTTATAGCTATCCAGTAATTGATATACCATTTATACTCCCACCTGTATTGTTCTTCGATTTTCTGAATCAGACATTATACATTAATGGAAGAAAATCTCTATGATGATTAGCTATACATTCTCCAAGTTAATGATGATCGAAAGCCAAAATCTGGGATAAAATTTGAATCACTGACGAAGATATTTTTGTTCTATAATCACTATGCATTAGAAGCTGGATTTAGTGCAAGAATAAGCAATAGTAAGAAAAATAAGAAAACTAATGAAGTAGGCTAAAAAATATTTGTATGTTTTAAAGAATGACGTACATATGTTTAATAGAATATGCAGACACAAGGTGATATAATAAAAAAGATGAGCACATGGCGAAGTTAGAATTGGATGTAAGTCAAATATTTCATTAGTGAAAGAAAAAACTAGACCTAATTAGGTTCTCACTAACTTCATTGAAAGTCATAATCATCCACTTTCAACTCCTACAAAGATGCATTTGCTACATTCATATCGTACCAGGCGCCTGGTTCCTGTACCAGGCGCCTGATGGGTGAAATCAGGAGCGAACAGAAAGATTGGGTGAGTGACAGTCTGAGAGCAGGCACCTGCACCAAGTGCCTGGTCACTCACCTAGTCGCCTGGTACGGGGTAAAACAAGCCGTTTGGCTAGCCGTTGAGCGACCAGTCGCCTGACGCTTGGACCAGGAGCCTGGTAATGGTAAAATTAGCATGTTGGTGATTTGATTGCCTATATAAACCAAGCATGGTTGCTTGGTTTAGGTTGACGAAATTTAGTGTGGTGAACACTAGATTAGTAGTCTTTGTTTGTGTGCATCCGAGAGCATTCGGAAAGTGTTTGTGGCGAGGTTTCTCCACCCACAAGGAGCTACACGAGCTAGCCGGAGTTTCCGGGGAATCATCCACCGACGGATCGGGATCGTCCACCTCACGGACAGCCGAGGAGTAGGAGCCCTAATCTCCGAACCTCGTTAAATCGGTTTGCGTCTTTGTCTTTCTTTGTTAGTATTTTATTTAGTATTCCGCTGCGTAGCTAACGAGTGTAGGAAGACGAAGGATTTGGGTGGATCGGCTATTCACCTCCCCTCCCCTCTAGCCGGTGATCAAGGTTCCAACACTAAGTTGATGGGAGGCCTAGAGCAAGTCAAGAGTTATTGGATACTTGCGGGAAGACTAGAAGCAGGTCAAGAGTGACTAGATGCTTGAGGGGAAGCTCAGAGCATATCAAGAGTAATCGAATGTTTGAGGGGAGACCCAGACCATGAGATAATGGTGGTCCTTCATTTCAGGAGAGGATTGTTAGGAATACAATTAAAATCTCACGTTGAAATACATGGAAAAAATTATAATTTTAAAAGAAGAAGATATCTTCAGTGATATGAGATCTTTTAGGTAGAAATCAAAAATAAATTCATGAAGGTTTAGATTCAAAATGGACAATATCATACAATTATGAAAATATATAAATTCTTTGTATCCTAACAATTTTATTCATTTTTCATTCATTTTTCTCACAATTTGAAAAGATTATAGAGCATCACTACCAATCCTCATGTAGTAGTAATGCAAGTGAAGACGATACTCCATCCACACTTTCCTCCTATGCCTTTGATAATGAAGAAATCGGTTTGTTTGTGATGATGAAGTTGAGCAACATGCACCCAAAACTATTTTACATCCAGAAAACCCTTGGGGCATAGTTCAATGATAAGTGCTTGGATAAAGTTGTAGTGATCGGAGTTAAAAATTAACAGAGGATTTCACCGCTTCTATAAACCCCAAGCACTTGCTACTTAGGTTTTCCCATTTTACCTCCCTTCCAATGGTCATGGGTGACCTGGGAGTGGCTGATATAGCGGTTCCATATTTTTTTATTTTACACGAAGAAAAAGAGTCAAGGTACAATTTCAAAACCCTAAAAAAGAAAGCCTCTCAAATGTCTCTAGAATTTCTTAATTATTCATTCGATGTCACACAAATGATCGATTGGACAAGAAGGCACGTAATGAAAATGAGATATTCATCTGTGATTTACCTCCTCTGTGTTGGCCCTAGGATAGATTGACGGGGGCACTAGAGATAAACGTATTTACCTTTTTACCACACAGAATGAAAATGAGCATTACAACTAGAGAAAAATTATCATCTTCAAAAATCTTCAAATTGTTTTTATTAATGCAGGTATCCAGGCCTCTGCAGACCAACTATTCCATATTTCACATTTACTCCGTCAATTAATAGTTTGCATGCCCTAGCTAAGTATTAAACCGTAATGCTATGTGAATTCACCGAATACCTTACCGCTTTACAGTGTCATGGGGAATCAAGTGGTGAAAAATCCGGATTGTAGTTTGATCCTTCAAAGTTTGAAGATACAAAAAGAAAAAAAAAAGACCATCTTTATTTTTGAGGGTAGACATAAACAAGTAAATAGGGCCTAAACTTATGTCTTGTCATTGATAGTCTCATCTTAGTCCCTCGAGTTTATTTATATGCAGCGTTTTAGCTTCAAATATGAAGTGTAGCCTGCGCAGAGTATTTAAGTTAATTAAAGGGATTAAATTGAAGTTATCGTATCCTTACCTTTTGTCGTCTTCCTCGATTAGAACGGTGGCACGGGACGAGTAGGGTCGCTCCTCATCCTCTCAATCTTTCTCTTCCGCGATTTCACTCCTCTCCCGCCCATTGCTCTCTTGTTACACCTCGATTGCTTGATCCATATCCATGCCGTCGGGGCCGAGGAAGCGAAGAGCCGCCAGGCGCAAGAAGGGGATGGAGAATTCGTCGACCCTCCTCCCTTCCGATCCTCCTAAAGGTACCTTCTTTTTTTTCTCCGGTGGAGTTTCTTTTCCCTCTTTTTTCTTCGTTTTGTGGTTTTTCACGACAATTTCTTCAGATGGCGAGCAACACGAGAATCTGATGCTGCACGAGAGCAGAGAGAGCGGAAGAGAGTCCCCTCCATATGCCTCTGCCCCATCATCGCCATTTGTCGAGAGCCGACCCAGTCGATCCTTGAACCAGTGGTTTGGATCTGAAGCTGTCGATTGTGCGGCGGAGAGTTCGAAAAATGACCTAAAAGCAGCGGGCTTGGTCCAGCAAGATGAGCAAGATGTTGTTTTTGCAGTAACAGAAGTTGCTTTACTGCCCACAGATGCATCGGATGCTAAATCAGAATCATTTGCCCAATCTGAGAAGGAATATAGGAAATCTTTTGAGGAATCAGCTATTTCTATTGAAAAGATTGATTCTTTGCCTGAGGAGAGGAGCCAAGTTACCGAGTTTCCTATTGCAGTGAAGGAAGTAGCTTTATTGCCTACGAATGCACCGGAGGCTAAATTAGATGAATTTGTCAAATCTGAGAAGGAAGATAAGAAACCCTCTGAGAAATCAGCTTTTTCTGTCAAAGACATTACTGCTTTGTCCGAGAGTAGCCAAATCAGTGAGGCAGCTGCTAATGTTCTTGAGAATGCTTCAGGTGATCAGAGATTAAAAGGAGCACAACCCCATGTTGCTAATGGGATCGTCAACCAAGAAGATAAGAAACCCTCTGAGAAATTAGCTATTTCTGTCAAAGACATTACTGCTTTGCCCGAGGAGAGTAGCCAAATAAGTGAGGTGACTGCTGATGTTCTTGAGATGGTTTCAGGTGATCAGAGATTAAAAGGAGCGCAACCCCATGATGCTAATGGGATCGTCAAACAAGATGGTGAGACTAGTGAAGCTTGTCAAGTTGCTAGAGGAGAGAAGACATTGCCAGCAGCCGAGGTGCTAAAATTAAACTCTTCTGGCACTCCTCTTATTGACTTGAATCAATGTACTGATTAGACAATATCGATTTATGCAGGTCTTACACCATGCTCCGCTGGTCATTCACCATGCAAAGTGGTGGAATTGTTGTGGGTTGCTTGATTTGATCAGGGGTCGCGATATATAACTTTAGGTATCCTATTAACCTCAGAAGTAAGTTTTGGTCATTTCTGCCTTTTGCCTTGGTTAACTATTTCAGTAAAATCTCAGATTGAAGAAAAACTTAATGGTGGCTTTACTTTGTTGCCAATGCCATCAGGAACATTCGTTTGCTTAGAAAGTTGAAGCTAAAATCTAGAAAATGGTCAGCATATTATAGTTTTATTGGAATTCTGTGAGATCATGATCTACTCATTTTTTACTTTCCATAACTACAAAAATGAGAGTTATGTTGATACACAAACTTCATTTTAATTAAAAAAAAAACCATCTCATATACCTTTGGACATCTGAAAAGTTTGTATATTCTTTAATCAAGAATTGAGGCTTCATTTTTGTTAACTTCAAAGTATGCCTTTCTTGTACCATCTACTGTATTCAATGTCCATTAAATGATGATTTATATAGAGTTTATAGTGCACCGATAAAATTTTTGATGAGGATATCAATAAATATTAGAGGGTTTTGATAATTTTTAGCATTTTGATATGCTCCTGGAAATAATATAGAGAGCTTTAGTTATTCAGATGCCATGCCTGCACCTCTATGCCCTTCTTTTATCAAGATTCAGATTTGTTTTGGTTTCTTATGAGTCAATGTTTGTACCACTGAGGTTCCTTTTTTTATTAAATTTATTGTGTCTCGTTTCTTCACCCGATTTTGCAAAATTCTTACTTTTGGAAATCTCAATTTTATAACCAGACTTCAAGGACCCTTTAAGTTTGTGCTTCTTGTTAAATTACATGACGTAGGATCAGTTTCATATGGTGTCTACACCATGTTGTCAGCTGATTGAAGATGGGGTTAAATCAAAATGAAAAAGGAGATGATACAAATTGTTTGCATTATAACATTTGATCATAGTTGACATAATTGACTATCAAAAAGAGCAAATTGAACCAAAGATTAAAGTTTGAAGAAAACAAGCACATTACAAGCAGGTTATGTGATAAGAACAGAACTTAATAAGTAATTTCTCTTGAGAACTATTTGTTTCTTGTACTTCATTGATTTGGTGCATTAAATCCTTCTCGATATTTTAATGCATGTCTTCACAAGTCATCTTTTACTATTCAATATATTATGGCTTATTTTAGTTTCCTTTCTTTCTTTGTACGTCTCTCATGTTTTGGTAATGCAGGTGCAGACACAGTTTGTCTTGGATGATGATTACCCTAATAAAGCTTCTCAAAATATCGTCGTCATGTCGTCCTCTTGAGTATCTTAACTATGAAAGTCCAGGACTAATAATTTTGCTGCTTCATTATAAGCAGAGTAGTAATATTGTTCAATCTTGGTTCCTAGCAAATCTCTTTGTTCTCCTTTTGATTTTATAAAGAATAGTTTGCATTATTTGGCTTCGTCACCATAAACTGCGGTAAGGGCATCTATTCTGATGAATGCTGTAGCTTCGGTAATGTTATCTTTGCCAATGGCTTTAGTAGCTCGGTCCGTTTTGTCTGTGTGACGTTCAGTTACATTACCTTTGCCAATGGCTTTATTAGCTCGGTCCGTTTTGTCTGTGTGACGTTCAGTTGTTGTAGCTGCAGTGAGATTTGTACACGATATGAAGGAAGACCAAGTGAACTTGGATAGTTCTGTTGGTATTTCTAGGCATTTTTGAAGTTTGAGGTTCACCTGAGAAGTAGGATATGATCAGATTACCTCGCCTGCTTCATGAATTTATAGAGGTTGTTTAGCATTTTAGAGACTCTAGAGCTCAGTGAGTTTGAGTCTATAAGTCTGTTGTTTATGTGATGCATTCTACTAACTAGTATTAGAATTATTTTTTATCCTTAAACGCTAGCCAAAAATCCAAAATGGAGGTTTGTCCTTCATTAGCATGCCCGTCCATGCTGTCTTTCTTGCCTTCCCGTCTTTGTAAAAGGAAATAAACTTTCCTCTCTTTGTAAAAGGAAATAAAAAGATATGGGAGTTAATGAGGAGGAATTGAGGAGAAGGTAAGAATGGAATATCAAGAAAATAAAGAGAAATATGTCGTTTGTTTAAAAAGGAAACTTTGTTAATAATAGTGGAGGAATTCTTAAACAGCTAAACAAATATTTATATAGATTCTATATCGTAAGATTTAAAAAGGAAAGAAATTCTAATATATAGATTTTAATTTTTATCTGGTAAAGAAAGAAAAAAATTTTACTAGAAAAGGAAAATTCATAACAGAAAAAATTATCAAAACAAGGAGAAATTCATCGTTTATCAATAAAGAAAACTTTATTAATCATAGAAGATGAATAGTTAAAAAGGTATTATATAGATGATGGACTTTAACACTCAGAAAGGGGGGAAAATTTAATATATAGACTTAAATTCCTATCTTATAAAAAAGAAGAGAAATCTTACCGGGAACGGAAAATTCATAACAGAAAGAAATTATTAAAACATTACATTTGTATAGTCAATCTCTAACCCATAAATTCTAGAATATCAAAAATACTCTAAATATTATAAAACAGAAGTTATTAAGGATAGTAAAGAATATGTTCGTAGGCTTTGAAATGGGTCTAAATGGTGCTTTATGGGCCCGAAACTTGGCCGTTACAAGTTCCGCTGTAACAAATGTAGATCTTTAAATTATACACGCTTGAGCATGGATAGAGTCTGATTTTATGTCTCGAGTCAAAAGTTATGACAATTTGAAGTTAAAGTAGTCATATTGGGTTGGTCCTGCATCTGTCTCCCCAGGTTGAAAAGAACTCGCTCTTGACTTCATAGTAGCCTCATCAGCATTTACTAAATAAGGAGTCAAGTGTTTGACATGGAAAACATTAAAAGTTTTCAAATGACTAGAAATGTGTAACTTATAGGCATTGTTATTGATCTTTTGTAGTAACTCACACAGTTCAATCTGCTAATCCTTTCGCTTATTATACTCGTCAAAAGGGAAACAATTACGAGTTAATATAGCTAAGACAATATCTTGACCTCAAAAAGTATTTGACGGCGATGACTATCAACCCAAGTCTTGTACTTGGTATTGCTTTCAAGAATTGTCAGTTTCACGTGCTCATGAATGCCCCGAAGATGTTCTGCCTTCTCATCTACTTTTAGAATAAATTGTCCTACATATGGAACAGGGTCTAAGTCTAAAACCCTAGACGAGTTCTACCCGTAGACAATCTCAAAGGACTCAAACTTGTGGTCCTGTTTCTAGATTTGTTGTAGGCAAACTCTGTTTGAGGTAACTCTAAATCTCTCTGCTTTGGCTTAGCTCCTGTGAGACATCTCAGAAGATTGCCTAGACTCTGATTCACCACCTCGGTTTGTCCATCTATCTAGGGTGGTAAGCACTGCTAAAGTTCAACTACATGTCCAATTTCCCTATAAGCTCTTCTAGAAATGACTGATGAACTTGGTATCTCAGTCTGAAATCATGGACTGAGTAACACCATATAAAATGCACGATCTCCTTGAAGTAAAAATGGGCAATCCGGGCATCCATGTCGCTCCCTTAACGCAATCACCTCATGCCATCACGCCATCACCCATGACGCTCGTACATACATATCGCTGCCTCTACCACCTGTCGATTAATGTCTTCCCCTCTTTGCCGCCTACCAAGCTGTCGGTGCCACCTCCTCGCATCCTCTTTGATGTCTCTGCCCGTCGAGATGTCGACGAGGATGCTTGATTCCGATGCCGCATTCAAATCATTTGTACCATAAGATTACCCCAATTCAACTTGATACTGTACGATTTCAGCAATTTCATTTCGATTCTACTACATAATCGATCCTCAGTCGATCCAGATCGATTTTCTACTTTTAGATCATACGATCCTATCATCCGGATCGTAATTTTACAAACAATGATTTGAGCCTTAGAAACAATAATGATCTTACAGGGGGGATTCGCTCGCCCCCGCTAACCCGTCCCTGGGTGAACACGAAGGAAGTAAATCACAAGTGGCTACACAGATGCATATTGGGTTAGGGACCTTGATGACAGAAAATCGACATCTGGCTATACCTTCTTGCTAAATGGTGGCGCTATCTCATGGAATAACAAGAAACAAGTTTGTATAGCGCTATCAACAATGAAAGCTGAGTATGTGGCTTGTGCAGCGGCTGTGCAAGAGGCTGTCTGGTTAAGATTTAAGAAGGTTCCTGAAGCATCTGAAAATTACTGAGTATAGTGGAAGTCCAGTTATAGTGCACTATGACCAGATCAGATCCTCTGTCCCACAAAAGCTGTGTCCCCGTGTCCCATTGTCGATCAGACGGACCAGATTATATTTCAAGAGATACTGTGCACATCACGAGGACACAGCTTTTATGGGACAGAGGATCTGATCTCGACTAATAGCTGGGTAAATAAATTGCTTTAAGTTTGCTCTATCAAACAAACAAGTAAAAACTAAAAATAGAACAAACATCCATCCTACGATAGCAACTAAGATTGAATTCATATGGGATCTTATTATGTTCTCCAATGATATAGCATATAAACAAATCTGTCATAAATTAATCATATCAAAAGCAACATGATTCATAAGCAACACATTGATTGGAAGCAAGTTCTAAATACAAAGAAAGACTTGGCATGGGAGCCAAGTTATGACGAGGTGCATCATAACTTCATGCAACGCCAACAAATCGATCGATCATCTTCTCTTTCCTTTCCCCTGAACTCCTGCATGCTGCTATATATAAATACCCACTCAAACTCGTCGAAGCACAGTACTACTATACAAATTACAAGCCTTATATAGTATACATACATTGACTATAATTAAGATGGCCTTCCGGCCCGTCCCATGTCGTCCTTTTATTCCATTTTGTCCTCCACCCCCAACTGCATCCCCACCACCTCCGCCACCTCACCGAAGTCCCCCGCCGATTGTGACCCCACCACCTCCGCCACCACATCGGAGTCCCCCGCCTCCCTCGCCGATTGTGACCCCACCACCTCCGCCACCGCGTCGAAGTCCCCCTCCGCCGTCACCTGCAGCTGTACCCCCACCACCCCCGCCCTCGAGGCAGCCACCACCTCCCCCTCCTAAACTGCCACCGGCGCCTACCCGCCCGCCGCCCACCCCAGTCGCGCCACTGGCTCCGCCTCCGCCGAACCCAAGCAACAATGTCGTAATCGTGGTGGTCGTCTCCCTCGGCGGCCTCTTCTTCCTCGCGTTCCTTACGGCCGCCATACTCTGTTTCTTGAAGAAGAAGAAGAGGAAGCAGAAGATGGCGGCGAAAGAAGAGTTGGTGGAGGTGGAGGATCATGTGCACGTGCATGAGACGGTGGTTCCGGGGCCGCATGGGCAGCAGCTTGCCGCTCTCGTCGTCGATGAGGACGTCGTAATCCGCGAGAGGCTGAAGAAGGGGGAGGCGACCACGGTTGCGAAAGCTTCGCGAGGTGGGCCCGTGGACCCAACTGCGGGCTCCACTGCCGGACCCATTCGCCCGGCCGATTAACCAAAAAGGTCAATGGTGGGCCTACCTGAAAGCTGTGTGGTATTGGTTCATTCTTAAATAACTTATAATAATAATACTACTACTAATAATAATAATAATTCATATCTATGTTTGGAATTTCTTATGAATAATTGTGTTTATATTGTTCGAGAATTTATTGTATTCATTTGGGAAGAAAAATAATATTATTCATTTTGGATTTCTAACGGTGCATTAGTATTCAAGAATAAAAAAAATTTAAGAGTGAATTGATCAAATCTACATAAATGTTAAATGCATTAGACATATCAAATAAATTGACAAGTATAGTGAATCCAACAAATTGAGAGATGAATAAACTATCTGAAATAAGTAAGTCTACCAATGAATTTAATTAATAATAGAACTAATCATAATTCTATTGTATTTTTTATTCCCATATATATTTTATTTCGTTGTAATTCTTTTACCAAATATAATTTTATAATTTGATAAATTAAAAAAAAATCTATAGACTTTGAGATAACCTATCTTAAAAAGATATTATTCCTCATTATACCCCAAATATGTTTATTCTAATAGAAGTTTCTTTATTATTCAAATGAAAAGGTGTCTCTTCTAATAATATAGTCAAATACATTATAAATAAATAAATAAAATTTAACAACGGAATGACTTAGTTCAGTCATTAATTAGACATCGAAAATGTGATGCAATCATTAATTTCATCATAAATTTTCATATTTTTGATAGTGTGTTCTATCAATGAACCATCGTTAATTTTAGCTTTTTTCAGCGATTTGGTTTATTGATTTAGGATTCATTAACATCTATGTGATAATTGCAGTGTAAATCCTCTATTATTTTTTGCTCTTTGGTTTCTTAAACTTGTCCTTTGTGATCATGAACTTGCTAGCTGGTAGATCATCATCTTAGTTTATGTCCGTTCGTTAAGGATCATAATTTCATCATAATCCGATGGATAATTTAATATTTAACCCAAATGAAGGAGGGCATGGAGGAATATTATATTAATATAATGTTAATTTTAATATATATTTTTTAAATGATAATAGTCAGATAAAAAGAAGAAAAATTATAAATATAGAAGATATTCGACTCTTTAATGAATATGAGTATACTCATCGGATATCTTATATCCGATGGATATAGAGATAAAAGATATAAAATCTTAGTCGTCATCATTAAATTTGTTTATTGACCTAGGATATAGTATTTGGTTCTAGGGTTTTTTTTAATTCTTCCTGTTAGTATAAATTTTTTTATCATCATTAACTTAATTTATTCAGCTTTTTTCAGGGATTTGGTTCATTGATCTTGGATTTGTGGTGTTTATATATTTATTAGTTAACATCTGTCATGCCCCGAATGAGTTCCTGCTCGATGAAAATCAGGTATCATCTCACCCCTTATGATAACATATGAAACGTAGATACAATGCCAATAAAGCTACACACCCTCAGCCAACATAGTTGGAATTATAACATACAACCAAGCAGTTAAGTAAACAACTCACACGACTGGAAATAAATACAACCACACAGTTGTATATATAGCTCACATTGCTGGAATAAAAGAAACACAGCGAAAGACATAAGGATAACCCACATAACAACCGAAAATGACAAATTGCTAGTCGGCTAGATTTTACACAACAATCACCAAAAACAACCACAAGAAGCCACAATACAAATCATTACAATGTCAAGCCCACTAATACAAAACGCAAGTAAAGTAAAAAGGCAGAATCAAAATCGATCTCCGATGCGACGTGGGACCGGTAGATAGGATACTCCAAGCGATTCATCATCAGCTACATGATACCTGAGGAACAAAAAATATAGAAAGGGGTGGTGAGTTCAGGTGACTCAACGGGTAATGGACAAGATAGTACATGGTCATAATAGCATATGGAGATCAATGTATACAGTCTCAGTAGGGAAATAAGAGTTTGATCATAGATGACATAATCAAAACATATATTAAATCCAATCTAAACACATACAGTATATAGGTCGATAAAACCTCGAGGGATCCGCAAAAGAACTACCCGTAATACCTGTGAAATCTATGACAACATATTATGTATAATAAATGACATGTATTAATCATGACAATCAAATGCAATAATCATATCTCAAGCAAATACAACATATCACAATCACATGTAGCTAGTATCTACTAGACATGTATGCACCGTGCATCATAATGCATATGTCATGTATGTGTCACTCCTACACTCCACTCCAGTCATTACTTATGTGTGATCTGATGGGCAAGACTGTGACAACTGCTCGCGACTTCAGCTACCACTACTCCTAAGTGGCCAGTAGGGCTGAATGTTGAGTAGCTATCTAGCTATAACAAAGAGGTCCACTGCATGCACACAACTCCGCCACCACTACCCTCGAGCAGTCGAATGAGCACTACATAACAAGTTGCACATAAACTCTAGCTACCACTACCCCTGAGTGGCCTAGTGGGCAACAAATATGACTTTCAATTCTCTCAACCACAGAGGAAGACTTAATTGACAGCATGCATACAGTGTGATGATGCGCATGATGTAAACAATCATGATACAGGTACAATCATCATAAATGCAAGTGGCAAAGTAACATAAATATATCAAGGTAATGAGGCCTATCAATTACATATATCTATACATCATCAGTGGATGGTGTCTACTAAACATCATGCATAGTAATCAATACAACAGCATAATCATCATAAGTACATCTAATGCATGATTCACCTAACACATGAATGTAATAGATATGGGTAGATCCAATGGGTATCCACCAAACATCATGTATGGTAATCAATACAACATAATCATCATAAGTACATCCAGTACATAACCCACCTAACACATGAATCTAATATGTATTATTAGATCCAACAGGTATCCACCTAATATCATGCATGGTAATCAATGCAGCACAACCAACATAAGATCATCCAGTACATGGTCATCTAACACATGAATCTAATAAGTGTGAGTAGATCCAACGGGTGTGTGCTAAACCACACATAAGATACAAAGTATACCTATCAAACACCCCACACAACATATAGGCAACCAATCATTCTAAACTCTATAGTGTACACCATACACGTGTACATACTACATGCATTTACACAATCAACAGGGTATCTCCAATAATGTATACCATACATGTGAATACTCCACATAGTATAGATATTCAAAGCTAAGACTGTATAAATAGTAAATGCATCTCTAAGATCAAGCAGGCAAGTATCAAGCAGGATAACAAAACGAACAGATTTAAGGTATAGCAACCTAATCCAGTATATAAAAATATTATGCACTAAATGCCAAGGAAGAAGTGCTCACCTTTATCGTAGTTTGTATCAAATAATCCTCACATCGAGACGCTCGTCTCAAATAAGAGTCCTGCATCAGAAGGTATAGTTTTGCTTCTTCCATCATGCATTCAAATAGCTAAATTAAATCTCAAATCCAATTAGGAAATCCCTAACCGATATGTTCATATTAATCTCTAACTTTTAGTTAGCTTCAATTAATCTAACTCATTGATCAAATTAGGGTTAACTATGTTAACCCTAACCATTCCTCAACCTAATTAGATTAGGTTTATTCATGAATCAAGTAATCCCTTACCAATTTGATCATCTCATCCACTAATCATCCAATCATTTAACCCATTGACTCAACAACTAAGCATCATGAACCCAACACCCATAATTCAATCTAAACCATATCTGTTAACCAACTGAATTAATGAATGCAATAACTTCATTACCCTAGGCTTCTCTTCTTCTCCAACGACGTTGTGGAACACGGCAGGAGGTGGAGGGATGGCGGCAATGACTTAACAAACGGGCCAACGACGATCGTGAGCTGAGCTATCGACACAATTAAACAACAACATCACCCGCCAGCTACTGTGGTGGCTATTCTCAATGGCCAGAACAATGAAACATCATCGTCGTGATGGTTGCGGACAGTCGTCCGTGCCCAACCTTTATGACCGCGACTGCTGGAGCAGAGGGAGGCAACAACAAGGACAGACTGGGCTCGACATGGCAGCAAAGGGCGGTGACGATCTAGGGCACAGAAAAGATGGGATCGACAGTGAAACGAGACAGAGTGGAGACCGTGGCGACAACGCTATTTGGCGCGAGCAAGCCGAGGGAGGGCTAGTCCCCGCTCCTATCAAGACTGCGTCTAGTGCTGGTGGTGGTCGTGGAGGTTGCGTCGGAGGTGTTCAACCCCTTTGTGGTCGTCGGTGTCGATGCTCGGTGGCGGTGCACGGGGGGATGGTGGGCGGCGGATCGGGAGAGCGAAGAGGAAAAATTAAGACCTAGGTTTTGATGTCATATACTTTAATGAAATTAATCAACTCCCACTTAATTGATATTCTAAACAGGTTTCTCTACGCCTAATTGGTTCATCCCCTTAAATATATCATTGGGGCTCTAATTAAATCCTAAATTTTTTTAAATTAAATCGATAAGATTATTTCTCAAATAATATTTATTATTTAATTATCATATCAAGTGCACTACTATTATTTAAATTTGTTCTTCAGATGCAATTCCTTTGTAATGTTATTATTTGGCTCTTTGATTTCTTAATTGCATGCATGCGACAATTACAGGGAATCAAATTGTGCTGTTAGTTTTAATTATGGTGTTTTTCTGTAATTTAAAGTCTTGCATATTTTGTATTGACTACATGCAATTTTGTAATTGTTGCTGCATTTTTTTTATTTAGGCTAGCCAATTGTTTGACTTGTTTATGGCGGTAAATAAGCCGAGCTAAGCTCGTTCAAAGCTTGAAGCTTATTTGATAAGGAGCCAAGCCAAAAATGATGAAACCATTAAAACGATTAAATGATTGTTTAAGATTAACTTATTTTATTTTTTATAAGGTTGCATTTGGTTCGTTTAATATTATCATGCTCTTAATTTAAATTTGACCCGTGTCGAGTCTAAATCAAATCAGCCCGGGCCCGTAACCAGATCAACGAGCTGATTACGGTTCAGGAGGCCCAATAACTATTAGTTCAACTGGTTATTATTATTTTTAATAGGGTAAAAAGGATCGGAGTTATTAGCAAGGGTGGACCCCCCTTACATGTTTTACATGTTAAGTATCGTAATCAATTAGACTACATCAAATTAATATTATCATGTATTACTGAAATTAATTATAATATAAAAGGATAAAAAAAATATAAGAGAATTCATGGACTTTGATTCTCTTATATTCTAAGAGATACTTAGACAACTTAAATAAATGTAATTTTTTTTTTTTATGAATTTATAATATTTTTTTAAAAAAATATAATAATTTTGAACCGTGGCGAACGGTGACAAACCATACATAAACTGTGAACCGTAACCGTTTTAGACGGCTAAAGTTAAGGGTCAATCCCCCCAGAAACTGTCGAACCGTAGGTTTCGAATCATGGTCGGGTCTAGTTTTGAGACGTTCAAAGCTTCAAGCTTATTTAATAAGGCAATCGAGCTAAGCCTAAAATGAATCAAAGCTTGAGCTTCTTGTTTGGCTGGTATTAAACTTTTGATAATTCAAATTTGCATGTTTATTTTAAAAGTTTCTTTCTTTATTTAGTGGTTGATAAGAATTTTATTAATGAACTTATTTCATGAATATTATTATGAACCTTGTTCATTAATATTATTCACGAACGTTGTTCACAAATATTAATGAGTTGAACATATATGAGTTCAAGCTTATTCGTTTAGTTTAACAAATTATTCAAATTTATTCTGTCAGATTATTATTGTCAATAACTGTTAGCTCTAATTGGCATGTACGACAATTAGACATTTCAAATACATTTCTTCATGGTCATCTTGAGGAAACTGTATTTATGAAACAACCACCTAGATTTATTCATCCACAATTTCCATCTCATGTTTGCCAACTCAAGAAATCCTTATATGGTCTTCGGCAAGCTCCTCGTGCATGGTT
>JBAMIE010000087.1:508222-527644 GCA_037177295.1 Kaempferia parviflora
TGCCACACATCAAAAAGGGGGAGATTGTTGGATGCAATCTTGTTTTGATGTGTGTGTCAAATGTTTAAGTTAGGTTTAATATATGTTTAACATGGATGCTTGAGGTGTGCAGGGATATTAGAACACTCAAGAATCTCATCAAGGG
The DNA here is from genome assembly GCA_037177295.1 of Kaempferia parviflora. Lineage (NCBI taxonomy): Eukaryota > Viridiplantae > Streptophyta > Magnoliopsida > Zingiberales > Zingiberaceae > Kaempferia > Kaempferia parviflora. The sequence goes on from JBAMIE010000087.1 coordinate 508,368, forward strand.
CTCCGTCATGAGTTGGACGTGGAAGCACCGGAGTGGAGTCGAGGAAGCATACTTCAAGGCGAGTGAAGGATGGCATGGAGACAAGCAAAAGGCTTGTATGCATCCGAGGGACGAGGCCGAGGAAGAGAGCTTCAGAGGGCAACTCCGTGAGATGAGTGGAGTGATTTGTAAACTGCACCAGGCGCCTGGTCGGAGTACCAGGCGCCTGGTCCTGAATTCGCACCAAACAGAAAGTTTGGGCGAGTGATTCAGGCGCCTGTTCAATAGGCAGCAGGCGCCTGCTCGGAGAGCAGGCGCCTGCACCAGGCGCCTGCCCACCCGAGCAGGCGCCTGGTGTCGGGCTCCAACGGCTATCAGAACTAGCCGTTGGCCACCCGTTGTGAGAGGAGCAGGCGCCTGGTCCTTTACACCAGGCGCCTGCTGCAGTGAGTTGAGCTTTTCCAGCTCAACTCTCTCCTCTATAAAAGGAGGAACTTAGCCCACGTTTTGGGCTAATGTTCTCCTCCACATTCTGAGCTTAAAAGCCTTCTTCTTCCTCTCATTCATACTCCTACTTGTAAAGAGGAAGAAGAGATCATTGTGAGAGGTTTGCTTCACCGATAAGAAGCAAGTTCATAGTGAAGCTCTCGACGACGTGTGGATCCTTGGATTAGTCACCTCCTTGGAGGTGGATACCAAGTAAGTCTAGTGTGTTAGCATTGTAATAATTGTTTAGCTTCCGCTGTGCTACTAATCCATAGGAACAAGAGATAAATCCGGATCATCAAGTTCCAACAAATACAAGTGTCCTTGTAAATACTATGAGATAGTTTTGATGTGATCAACCGAGTTAAGTTAGGTCCTGTTATATTTGATCCTTGTGTCTAAGTGTGCAGGAACTTAAGAACACAAGAAGTCGATCGAAAAACGTAGCTAGGGAGAAGGATGGTATGGAAATCGAGTCGATGGGCTTGGTGCATCCGAGAGATGAGGTGTTGCAGAAGAGTACGCCGGCAGATGAAAAGGATGCATGTGATGCTTCCGAGAGACTTGAAGCTAGACCGGAAGACTGCTCGAGAAGAATGCAGAGTTGGGTTCGAGTGAGCTCAACTCTGGATGGCCAGAAAATCACCCACGCGATGGGAGTAGCAACTAGACAAGCAACATGAAGTTGACTTGTCCAGGCGCCCGGACTCGAGGTGCTCGCACTAGTCCAAGTGCCCGGACCAGCCTGGGTCAGCGCAGGGTGCCCCGTTGAGCCATGGCAACGTGGATAGGTTTTGGGTCCTCACCAGGAGCACTTTAGGCTTTCAGTGTATGAGCTTTCAATATCTGTAAGAGCTTTCAATATCTGTAAGAGGCTTCTCCTCCTTGCATGTATGAAATCTTTAGTACTTTTAACTCCTTGGATTAACGACCTTCTCGGTTATAACCAAGTAACTTTTTGGTCTTTTACTATTCTTTTATGTTATTGTTGCTAAACATCTAACATGTATTTCTATTTGCTAAATTAGAAAGCAAAAGAAAGTCTAAATCTATTTGTAGGGCTATTCACCCCCCTCTAGTCGGCCTCAGCGGGACCAAGATTCCTCGTTATGCTACATTGGCTAGTCTTTAGAGGTCCGTATGTATATAGTCCAGAATCTCCTTCGTCTTGTGTGTTGCCATCTTTGAATGCACTTTGCTCTATTTACTAAGAATACAAAATTTATTGAATTCAAGTTTACATATCTTGATGCCCTTCAACAACTCTCTCTTGTGAAGTTCCAACATCCTTTGTACGTTTACCCATAGACCTAGCTATATATACTAGAAAATTGTTAAATATGATAATTAAATAATAATTGCTATTGGAGAAATAACCTTATAGGAATTTTTTTTAAAAAAAATTGGGATTTTTGAAAGTTAAAATCGGACCCGTATGAAACTAATTAGGGAGGATTAAGGAATTGATTAGAGTAAGTTAATTAACCCTTTAAATGGCCTAATTACATAAGCCCAACTTAGGTGATTCCTAATCAAATTTCCCTATTTTTTATTCTCCTCGGTCACACAGATATAGTGGTAGCTGAAGTGGAGTGTAGGAGTGACACATATATATTACATATGAATTATGATGCCTGATGCATATCTTAGAGATACCATTGTGCATATGTCTGTGATATGTTGCATTTGCTTGAGATATAATTATTGCATATGGTTGTCATAATTTATACATGTTCATATATCATATATGTATATGCTATCATACATATATATTGCTTAGGTGTTACGAGCAGATTTGTTGCTAGTCCATAGTGATTTTACTCATTCATTATACCTTACGAGTGGGTCCAGATTGGGTATGTGGATTCATTATATCATTTATGATTACATGCATAACTCCTACTTGTAAGACTGTATATCTTTGATCTTGATCATGTTCTATGTTGACCATGAACTATCATTTATATTACTTATTGAGTCACCTGAACTCACCACCCCTTTGTATATTTTATGTTTCTCAGGTAACATGTAGATGATGATGAATCGCTTGGAATATCCTGTCTACCAGTCCCACGTCATATCTAATGATGGTTTTCTTCTTCCTTTTCGCTTACTTGCATTTACTTAGTTTTCCTTATGGTTTTGGCATTATAATAATTAAACTTTGACTTGATGTTTAGCCTTGTGGCTACCTGTACCGTTTTGGTGTTTGATGTGTTTAAGCCGTGTCAGCACGCAGTTTGTCATTTTGGATTATGTGGTCTTCTTATGTCTTCCATTGTATTTTTTATCAACCGTGTGGGCTGCTAGTTTATATTGTGTGGTTGTGATTTTTCTAGCCATGTTGGCTGATGTTATATACTTGTACAACATTGTGGCTATGTATCCATATTCCATATGTTATTATAAGGGGAAAATGTTGTCCGTTTACCAGGCAGTTCACGTCAGCAACACTCCAAGCACCCGGACCAGTCTAGGCACCTCGGCAGGGATAAATCTCATCTTCAAGCCATTGCAAAATAGATAAGTGCACCACTGGAGGTGCCCGGAGCTATCACGTCAGCCAATGGATAAACTCGACCAGTAGGTTATAAATAAAGCTCTGGTCCTTGAAGTTTAACATGACACTAATTCACGAATTCTGTGCTTTCATTTCTTGAATCCCATAGTTTCTATTCTGAGCTTCAATGTCTGTAAGAGGCTTCTCCAGCTTTCACAAAGGAGATTTTTAGTGCTTTCAACTCCTTAAATTAACAACCTCCTTAGTTGTAACCAAGTAACTTTTTTGTGTCTCTTACTATTCCTTTATGTTATTATTGCTAACCATCTTACATGTATTTATCTTTGCTAAAATCAGAAAGCACAAGAAAGTCTAAATTTGTTTGCAGGGCTATTCACCCCTCTAACCGGCCTCAGTGGGACCAACACTCCTCGTGATGCCACATTGGCTAGTCTCTAGAGGTCCGTATGTACATAGTCCAGAATCTTCTCCATCTTGTGTGTTGTCGTCTTGAATTGCACTTTGCTCTATTTTCCAAGAACACATAATTTACAGAATTCAAGCTTACACATCTTAATACCCTTCAATAGCTCTCTCTTGTGAAGTTCCAACATCCCATGTTTACCCATAGCCCTAGCCCATATGCTACAAAATTGTACTGCCTGATTCAAACTCCATCGAGATGACTTCACCTACAACTGTAGTCCCTATCAACTTGTAGACCTTTCTTACTAACTTCTGTCCTTTTATTATAGTCAAAGCTCCCTTGCTGATTTTTATCACCTCATTCACTAATTTATAATTATAACCAATATCATCTAGTGTACTTAGTGAGATCAAGTTCTTCCTTAGCTCTAGTTATGTCTAACATCACATCGGTTATGATCACACCATTAAACATCTTGATTCTCATGTTCCTATGCCGATAACTCTGCGTGACGCATCATTTTTCATCAACATGAACCAGAATTCACTACCTTGTAGGTATCAAACCACTCCCTATTTGGAGTCATGTGATAAGAATACGCAGAGTCTAAGACCCATGCATCCATCAACTGCTCCGAAATTGACATAATTGATAGCATATCTCTATCACCTCTCGCTGAATTTTTCTCTTCAATTATGTTTGTAAACTTCACCGAACTACCTTTGTTCTCTGTAACAAGTTTCTTTATCTCAGATAATGTCTCTTTATATGACATTTTCCTCCACACTTATAACAAGTGATCACCTTCTTCATTCTTGACTTATAACGAACCTTATTGTCATTACTCGATCCATGTCGAGATTTATTCCTACCACGCTCTTAGTTACTATTTACCACAAGTCATTCTCTTGAGAAACCTTATCTCTTATTTTCTTTCTTTGATGAAAACCTGGCAACGTATCTATGATCTTATCTAATTTAAGAGTTTCCTTACCCCCACATCAAAGTAGTAACCAAATTCTCGTACGTAGGAGATGAAGGTAGAGAATTTAGTAACATCAACACCTTATCTTCATCCTCGATCTTCACATCGGCTCACATCAAATAGCTCACGATCTGATTGAATAAGTTGATGTGTTGGCTCAAATTAGTTTCCTTTGTCATGTTCAGTTCATATAACTTTTACTTGAGATACATTTTAGTTGTTAATGACTTTGATATGTACCGACTTTTCAGTTTTTGTCAAACTGTCATCGATGACTTCTCGTCCATGATATAGTACATTACATTATCTGTAAGATAAAACCTAATTATTGCCGCTGCCTTCGCCTGAAGCTCTTCCCAATCTGATCTCTTCATTCTTTCTGATTTCATTTCTCCTAGCACTTTCACCATGTCTTGTTGCACCAACAAATCCTTGACCCTCCTCTATGATAATCCGAAGTTCCCGATTCTACTAAACTTCATCATATCAAACTTCACAGAAAACCTGACATATTGAAGAACTTAACCAACACCTTACTTGATACCAATTGTTGCCAAAGAGGGAGGCAACACCTCTCAACCTTTAATGCAGAAGAAGAGGAAGAGATCATGGGGAGCAATAAGATAGAGACACACAAGAAAGAGCAAACACGAATAGGAAGAAGAATAGTTATCATAGTTCGATGACCTGTCTAATCTACAAAATGACTGAAGCTTTATTAGATTCTCTCTATGCAAAAGAATCCACACCATAATGATAATACTCACAATAGGTTTATAATAATTCATATAAATAGTACCTAAACCCCAACACGTCAAAACGAACCCGAAAAATTGTAACAAAATTCTATTACGTAAAAATCATAATAAAATTATATTATGAAAAATCGTAATAGAATTTTTTTTCACCTTTTCTTTCTTTTCATCCTAATGTCCCTCGCATTGGTCTTACTTAGATATGAGCCACCCATGAGTAGAAATGAAACTTATTCTACTTGATTTTGAATAGATAAAAATAAATCAAAAATCTATTATTTTTTTATGTCAATAAATAATATCTTTTTAACATAATTAAAATTGTGCCATAGTTAGACTCAAACATTCTAAACCTAATAATATATGTAATTTCTTGGGCTCGGTTGGACTTGGGCTCGAATCATGCCTTGCTAACTCAACACGAAATTAGATCAGACACACTTTGCAAGTTGAGTCTGATTTGAATATATTAATTTTAAATATTTTTATTAATTTAATAAAATATTAATTAGTTCTTATTCGATTTTTGTGTTTACTTGGTGCTAAAATTTCCCTTCCCTTCCCTTTCTCCTGCTTATTGTTTCGTTTTACTTTTGCCTTTTTTTTTATTATATTATTATTTATTTTTCTCTCCGGTTTTCCTCGAAATAAACACACCATTTATAGTAATATGCTGCTCGATTCTCGTGAAATTACGATCCGTCGCTCTGCTCGCCTCCCTTTCCTTCAGCGGCGATCATGCGCTCCGGCGGTGCCCCTTCCGGCAGCCATCGACACATGCCGCCCCTCCCTACCCATTCCCCGTCACTGCCGACGCCGCCGCCACCGCCACCGGTACCTCCACCTCTGCCGAACTCCTCGAGCTCCTCCACCCTCTCGGCGTGGGCTCCCCCTTTCACCTTTGACTATGTCTTCCCCGCCCCTCCGCCGCCCGCCCATCACCCTTCTGTCCCTCCACAGGCTCTTCCCGTCTCAGATCGCCCCTCCTCCTCCCGGTTGCCTTCGCACAACTCTGGAGCAGTCTCGCTCCGATCCCAGCCCAGAACCGGCGCCCTCGGCGTCGGGGACCCCTACTACGCCCACTACTATCCTAGCTCGCAGCTGCGGCCTCTCGATGATTCCTTCGGGCCCTCGTCGGCCTTCTCTGAACTTGGACCTGGCCCGTGGAACAAGCCGTTCGATGAGGAGGTAGGGCATCCGAAGCTTTCTGATACGGCACCACCATGGAGGGAATCATCTTTTAGCTACACTGCGCCATCTTTCCAGAAAGGTAATTTCGTCTTCTCCTTTCTTAGTTTTTCAACGATTTACGATTCTATAGGTATTCGCTCTTTTGAACTTGGATCCGAAAGGTGCAGTTTATCCCGTCTATGAATTTGACGGGCTTCGTTACCCTTGTGAGGTTCGAGATAAATCTCCATGATGCTCGCCACCATGGATGCTCTTAGTGTTCTTAACTGAAAACGTTTTTCGTGGTGAGAGAGTCATCTGCGATCGTTTGTGGAGCTAACTGACCATGAATGGATAAACGATATGACTAAATCGGGCATTTTTCTTTTACTGTTTCTACATTTGATCTACAAATCCCATATTGAAACCATATTTTCCACTAAAATAGTTTGCTGGTACGAAGATTCACCCAAAATAGAAATTAACATATCTTCTTTTTCTTGCTTTTCAATCTAGGGTAGGCAACTTCCTACAACAACGTTCATCTGATGATGGTAGTATCCAACGTTTTTTCAAAAATAAATGGAAATGTTCACATGTCTCTAAGTTTCCTTGCTAATTCTGTTCAACTAGAATTGAATATGTAATGCTAGAATTAGATTTATTTTTTCTTCCTCGTGTAATCATTAAAAGTTCTTGATATGCTTGGAAACTATTAGAAATACAAAAAAAAAACTTATGAAAATGTGGAGTTGCCTAGAAGGTGCTAGTAAAATTCAACTAATCTTTTTGTCTGGAATGGAGCTATCAGTGGGAGAATGGTAGAGGGAGAAAACTTTTTTTTGAATGATACAGTGAGTTTTTGACAGCCCTTTTTTTTGTAGAGTGATGTTCCCATCAGATAACACAAACAGATGGAAAATATGCTTCCTCAACTCTTGTTAGTTGAAAGAATTGACTTATTGAGGTGCTAAATTTTCCTTTAGTCACTAAAGGCATGCAATCATTATATAGGTAGATGAATATTCTATTCTTAATTATGACTTCCAAAAAATAAGGAAAGTAGGAAATCATCCAAAAAATTGAAGACATGAAGTCACTAAGTATTACTGCCTTATACTTAAGAAATTTCATTCAAAGAATGATGAATTTCATTCTTACTACCATGAAACAAACTAAATTCTGAGAAGGCGTGTGATTTGATCTATGCCTTCTCTGGATTTAGTTTGCTAAAATCATCTCATCGCCCAACTATGGTGCGTAACAAAATGATGCTTACCTACTCAATAAGACAAGCATATACACAAGGTAATCACTGCATAATCATGTTTTGTTTTTTTACAACATGTAGAATTTTTATACGAGTCAAAAAGACACAATGTTAGATTGGGACTCTCTAAACAACAATTGATGAGTTTGGAACACGGATATGATAGTCAGAATCCAGTATCGAACACTGAAATTTTTAGGAGGGTTGTCCATGAGGTATAAAAGTCACAACTTTAGATTGTCAATCAGCAGAGGTGTTGTTTTCAGTCAACCAATCCATCCCTAGAATAATATTGAATTACAACACCTCCCAAACTAATAAATCCACATTGACAAAATGTCTGTCAAATTCAGAAGACAACCCCTAATACCTTTTGTCTACCCTGATTATTGCCCGATGATGTTAACACTGCCAGGCTGTAATGAATTAAAGATATTCAAGGATCTGCTGTTAGACAAGTTTCAAATAAAATTTTATCTTCGTGAAGTAAAGTGAGATCTTTTGGCAAATAGTTCAAATGGGGCATTGATATGCATTTCCTTTGTAATTATCCTTAATTATTATATGTATCCATTGTAAAATTTCCAGTTTGGAATTAACTTATTGTGAATATGATTTACTATTGTAAACTATGTAATATGTTTACTTTAGAGGTTTAGATTACCACTGTTGGATTTTGGTTTGCTTTGGTCAACGTTATCTGTCTAATAAATTGAGTATTAGTATACACCAAATTATTTTGCTACTGTTCTACCTTTCTGTATTTGCAAGCAATTGTGTGTATTTGGTCTGTTGCTATATATATATAATGCTATACCTTTAGTCCGGATGACTATTGCTTTACTAACCATGCTCTGTTAATCAGACTTTTTGTTTTCCCCCTACTGGGGTTGTGACTTTAGTAAGAGAATGTTGGATCTTGATGTGTTGAACCTAGATCCATACTTATGTCCGGCACTTGTACTAAGATCGAATAAAATTGTTGCCAATTCCATCCGATCGCATTTTCTGGGATACTGATTAGTAGTATCAGCCTGAATATTTTTTTGCAAGCTGTTGAATCTGTTGCTGAAGAGGATGAAGATATGGAAAAACTATATGAACATGTGGGTCATGACCATCATACATCTTAATAGGATCTGCTTCTTAGTAACTATATTAAAATCATGAAGCTTTTGCTTGACAACGCTGCCTTCTTTCACACCTCAGACACCAGTATCTTCAAATCCCAAGCCTTCTGTTAAAATCTACTAAATTATTTTCCATAGACTACATCACAAACCAAAAATCGTCTTGCTGAATCACTCCCTAACTTCACCTACTGGTTATCGAAGACAAGTCACATAGGTTGCTGTCCATGAGAAAAAAATGCAGTAATCCCTGATGAATTGGAGGACTTTTCTCTTCTTAATTCTGATATTCCTAATACTGCACTCATTGGATTTGATTGGGCACATCAGATACAGTTTTTTTTGCTCAATAAAGCTCAAAGTAGTTAGGAGTGCAATCATTTGTTAGGAAAGGGAAAGGTTCAGGTCCTAGTTCAGGAATTAGCATTTCTAAACCTAAATCATCTTCTGTATCAAGGGTGAAAACGATGGAGTATTATGGAAGTATATTTCATCAAGGCAAACTCACTTGTGTTTGGTTAAAGATATACATGAGAGATCATCTGCTCAAATACTACTGATTATCCACGTGTTACAAATAGTGAAACATAAGGCAAAGTCAAGAATATGAAAACTGTGATGATTTTAGCTCAGAATATGGTGATTTTTGGTAACTTTCAACAAATAGATTATAGCGCAACTCCAATTTCCCCAAATTTAAGCATTCTGCAGGGAGTGTAGGAGTGTCATCAAGAGAAAGCCCTCGATCATGAAACTCTAATGTCCACTTATCCACTGAAATCCAATGCACTACTTGACATAGAGGTCCCAAAGTAGAGGAAATTTATAAATAACATATTAGCTCAACAATAGATATGGCCGTCATAGAAACTAGGCTTAGATTGGATTTTATCAACTTCTGAAGATAGAGTATATGTTTCCCTCATTCAGAAAATATTACTGGTTAATAGGTATCTCAGAACTTGTTACTCCGTGATAGCATTGTTACCACATACTGTTGAGCCCGAGGTAGGTTTGTCCTTATGTTCACTTGAAACATTGACTTGACGTCTACATAGGTGAGCGCTAACGTCGATAACAATTCTTTCCATTCACATTGATATCCTTAAGATACAACCAACAACTGATAACTTCATAATGTTGTTCCACGTCAAGCAACAATTCAACCAAGTCTATTTAAATTGAAGGAACACCACAATTATGTGAATTAGCTCTAGATAACAATAAATTGCACATGCAGGAGTGACCAATGCTATAGATTACCAACCCACAAGAAATAAAATATCAAACATTGATACATAATATAACCTAGCAGCTGAAGGACTGGAAACCATTCATACTCAGCCACAAGCAGATAATCCTCTAATCAAGTCTATCAAAAATGAGTTAGGAAGAAAAAAAATCATTAAAATCATAATAATACAATTTGGAAATCATAACCACCTAGTCGACTTTCTCAATTCTATTGCTCATAGATACACATTGACTATATTTTAAGATGATTTCACTGTCCATGCAAAATCATAAATCCAAAAAACAACCACGAAAATACGATAAGACAAATCCACAAACTCAAATCACCACCCTAACTCTGCTAGCTATAAGTATTGTCATGACCCATAGGATGCTGTTCCTATAAAGGGATAGCCATCAAACATGCAGAAACAAACATAAAGCTAAAGAGAAAATAAAAGGATACTAGGTCAGGACTCAAGTATTAATCTTAGAAAAAATAATATGTATATTCTTTGATAAGTTCTGCAAGTGATGAAAATGAAAAATAAGTGTAAGACAATTGATGCGTATTTGTTATGGAAGCAACAGAACAGTGTAGTAGTTTTTAAGTCTAATTTTTTGACAAAATATCAAATATGTCAAGTTGAATTGATTTAGGTTAACAACAACAACCTATGATAGAAGCAACAACAGTAATACAATCCCAAGTTTTTGAACAATTCATGCTAAAAAAAAATCTGCTTTTGCTATTTTCTTCAGGCTTAGGCTCATGTTTTGTACTTGTTGAAATACATAATGCGAAACATAGGAAAGAATAGAACGACAAAATAGAAGACAATTCTTCTTTATTATTGATTAATTATCATAAGCTAACAAGCTTATTTATACAGATGGTCAAAATAATATATGGAAAAATATTAAGATAAATATATTAACATATTATGATAACTATGGTAATAACAAATATATAAATAATGATAAATATGGTTTGGATTGCAATCTAAACATGGTAAATTATCAATAATTGAAATCAATCTCTCAATCTCCTGAACTACTATCTTTGTGGTCATTACCCCGATAAACTCAATGGGAGATATTGAACATTGAGTTTGATTGCCCATAACCAATCAAATTTTTTATAGCAAAAACCATTAGTACGATCAACGAAACAATAGTTGAACTTTGCCTTTGATGAAAGAAGACAACAACTAGAAGGAGATGAGGAGCTGTTGTTTGAAGGCTAGAATCTGATTTGTTGCATGTCACCGGAATAAGAGCAGTAGAGAAAGAAGGCTACATTTTGGTGGCTAAATATGATGGAGCAGAGAAATAAAATATGCTATTGTGTGCCGAGCAAAACCTGGAAAAAGCTTGCTATTTGGCATTCTTAAAATCTGCCGTAAAGCGGCTATTGTTGAAGAGAAGGAAGAGAAGGGGAAAAAAGAGAGAGGAGGATAAAAAGAGGGACGAAACTTGATGTCCTTGAAATTAAGAAGAAGGAAAATGATATTGCTTTTGCTAAAAAAAACAAGAAGAGTAAGAGAAAAGAGGAGGTATTGAACCTTGCTACTATTGAATTTCTTGAAAGAAGAAAGAAGAAGATAGGAAGGAGAAGAATAAAGGGGAGGAAGAGGGAGGAGCTATAGAGCAACCTGTTGTTGTTGGTTCTGGGAGAAGAAAAAGTAGGGTTATGTGTCGGGTGGTGAAGCCAGTGCGTGGGTGAGAAAGGAGGAAATTTGGGAGAAATCACAAGAAGAAGTTGGTGGGAAGATGCTGCTGTCCAGCAATTTGTAGAAGGCTGCCCACAACTGGAAAGAGCGGCAGGTGGTGCTTCTACTGTGATTTTAAAGAAAAGAGAAGAAATTCTGCAGTGGGAAAAGAAAAACATGGGTCAATTGAGGATTCAGGTGATGGAAGAAGCTAGAAGTAAGGAAGATGAAGAACAATAAAAACAGAGAGAAAGAAGATAGGAGAGCAGGGATGGAGAAGGGGAGCTTCGATATGTGCCTTGCGGCGGTGGAAAAGAAAAACATGGAGTAAGGAACAATTTCAGTTTTTTTTAATAGGGAAAAAAGGAAGAGAAACAAAGACTCATAAGAAAAAAAGAAAAAAAATACTGTTATATGGTGGAAAAGAAGAAATCAGAAAAGAGTTTTTTTTTGAAGGAAAAAAAACATAATAAAGGGAAAGATGGGAGAAAGAAGCTTCTAAGAAAGCCGAAGACACCACAGAAGCGGCCGGAAAGAAAGCTCGAGAGAAGGCGAAGCCAACGAAGGAGGTGTCGCGGGGTGGACTTGAACCCGTGAAGGAGAAAGCGAAGGAAGTGCTGGAGTCGCTGAATTTGTAGGGAAAGGGGGGATGACTCCTAGACTTTTGCAGCAAGGAGCTGCTGCCGTGGGTGCTGCACCCGGTGTCGCCTCTCAGGTAGTTGCTAACCAGCGTGCGGATGATGCTGTGCAGGCAAAGGATCTGCAATTTGTGGCAAAGAAGAGGATGCACAGAGAAGAGGTTGCAATGTGCATTATGGTAAAAGAGAAGAAACAACAGAAAGAAAGAAGAGGTAGATACTTTAGCAGCAACAAAAGAAGAGAACAAACAGAGGAAAAGGAAAAGAAAAGAAAACAATAAGTAAACTGAAAAGTGAAAGAAAGTGACTTGATTAGTACGATGAGAGGAGGCAGCTAAGGTTGTTGGTCTTTGTGGTTTGAAGGAGTGGAACAGACAAAGGGAAAAGAGAGAAAAGAGGAACGAGGAAGAAGCTAAGGTTGTTGGTCTTTGTGACTTGAAGGAGTGGAAGAGACAAAGTGAAAAGAGAGAAAAGAGGAACAAGGAAGAAGCTAAGGATCATGGCTCTGATACCATGTTGAAATACATAATGCGATAACATAGGAAAGAATAGAGAGACAAAAGAGAAGACAATTCTTCTTTATTATTTATTAATTATCATAGGCTAACAAGCTTATTTATACAGATGGTCAAAATAATATATGGAAAAATATTAAGATAAATATAGTAACATATTATGATAACTATGGTAATAACAAATATAGTAATAATGATAAATATGGTTTGGATTGCAATCCAAATATGGTAAATTGACAGTAATTGAAATCAATCTCTGAATCTAAAACAGTGTAGTAGTTTTTAAGTCTAACTGTTTGACAAAATATCAAATATGTCAAGTTGAATTGATTTCTGTTAACAACAACAACCTAAGATAGAAGCAACAACAAGAATACAATCCCAAGTTTTTGAACAATTCGTGCTAAAGCATATCTGCTTTTGCTATTTTCTTCAGGCTTAGGCTCATGTTTTGTACTGAAACATTCAATATTAAGTTTCTGGATGGTACAGGTTCAAATATCAGTGTCTATTGAAATGCTGATATCTTTTACTGTTGGGTGCCATGCCATGACTCAAAAAAATACAAAATGTATTCTTTTGGGTTTCAAACAATTGGTGGGGTGACCATTATTTGTCAGTGCTAACTGAATTTATATTCTAGATCAATCTTGTTGTTTTAAATGTGTGGACTCAAGATTTGCATTGGCTATAAATGTTTGATTTCAATATTTCTGAAGTTCAAAATGTTGTGTATCACTTGATCATTGTTTTTGGTTTTTTTCTTCTTGCAGAACTTGTAGCTGATGGCAATGCCTATTCTGACGTGGATTCTTATGGTGTTTGGAATGGAAAATTTGCTGATTCAACGACAGGGAAAAAAAAGTACTTTGGATCTCAACATTCTGAATGGCTACAGGATAACCACTCAGAGAACTATGAACAAGACATGGGGTCATCTTATTCCATTTTCAATGCTCCAATCTCAACACCAAGTGCTTTACTCAATGGAGTACATCGTTCTGCAACAATTGGCTCAACATCTAGGATAGGATCACATGATACTTCTGTTTCAAACTCTACATACAACCGTTACATGGCACAACTTGATTCATGTTCGGCAGACCCACTGATTTTCCATCCATCTGCAACTTCTTCAACTTCAATTGAAGTCCATGGACTGTCAAACTTAAAAACTATTACAAACATCAACTCTACTTTGTCATCCGTGAAGGTTCATCATGGAGGTTCCTATAAGATCAAAAGGCCATCAGTTGTACTTTCTAGCTCGAAGGAAGTTAATCTCAATCAAAATTTGTCAAGCAAAGGGGGATACGATGCGAAGATACGCATTGATCACAGCACAAATTCTTTCATGCCACCTGCAGTTTCAAGAGAATACCCTCCTTCCAGTAATCAAGCTACAGCAAGCCCCTTAAATCTTCCTTCTGTGTTGAGTTCTGAGTCGAGGTTAGGAAATGTGGTGATTGCTGATGCTTCATCTAGGAGCAGATCCTTGGAACCAGATAACTCCATCAAGAGTTCTTCAGAATCAGTTGATCAGCATAATCTTGCTGTTGACTCACCATGTTGGAAAGGAGCTCCATCATTACGGCAGTCGCCATTTAGTGTTAATGAAATGCTAGCTGCTGAAATCAAGGATTCAAACAAAAACGATCCATGTTTTTGTCAAAAAACAATTCTGGAAGGGGTCGGAAACTCTAAACAGTCTGCAGAACAAGTTGGAAATTTGAATTTTGGTGAAATTGAGAAAGGTTCTTTATCTGAAAAGCCGGACCCAGAAGACTCAGCAGTTGCTTCTTCAAGCATCCAACAGAAAACTGAGGGCGCATATAAAAAACTGTCTGATTATATAAAAGATCAAGAAAATGAGATTTTATCTGACACTGCTTGCGGGCAACAAATAAATGCAACAATTGAAGCTGAGAAAAGAGATGAGGCACAGCATATTTCTGATGCAAAATCAGTTGAAACAGACAGTAATACTGGACATGAATTCCCACAAGCGAAGGGCATTGTTGATAACATCGAAGGTCTTATTTGTTTAGTAGGTTGTTTCTCGCTTTCTTTATTTGGTTTCTTAAGAATTGACAAATAGTTTCTTTTCCCTTCCCTTTCAGATTCATGCTCCTCAAGACAGAAAAACATCAAGGATCTTGTTAAGTCAATACATAGTTATTCAGTAGAATTATTGTCTACCAACTTTAATGACACAGAAGAATTGGAAGCTCATGATTGCAGACTTCTCTACTCAGCAATTAGCAATATTACGCTCCTCCTCAAAGACAAAAAGGTGCATGGTCTTCATTGATCCATTGCCAATTGAATGGAATAAAAAAAAGTGCATTTCTAGTTATTTTTTTATACCTAAATACAGGCAACCTTTCTGTGCCAAAATGTTTAATTTATGACAGAGACATTGCACTAAATTCCATATAAGTTGATTATTTTGCAGGATTTTGTTGGTTTTAATCATTGTTCATGTCTAGAGCCTGCTGGTTCTTGCAATATTTCTGAAAATACTAGACTAAAGGAGAAAAATATGAACCATAATTGCAACACGAAGGGAAAGACATTCTCTGTTGGATGCAATTGTTTGAATGACAAGTTTAACAATTTTGTCATCAAATGTGGTGATGCAGATCTTAAGAAAGTCAATAGCAACACTCGGGTAATATTTATTAGCATTGGAAATATTTTTCTATTTGTTGATCCATTGATTTTGTGCATTCTTTTAAAATCTGCAGATTTTTGAGAATGCATTGTCTGAAACTTTTTGCGAGAGGGAAGAAAATGAAGGGGCATTGTTTTACAAAAATCTCTGGATACAAGCAGAAGTTATGACCTGTCGACTGAAGCAAGAACTTCTACTTGCTCAAATGAAGATTGAATCAGAAAACTGTAAGCACACTATTCTCAAATTATCTTTCGACAGGCTATCGATGCCATCTTTACCGCAATTACTATGTTCTCTATTTTGATTTTTGCAGCAAAGCCTCCACGATCTGAGATATCCTCAAGCCTGCCTTCTCAAACTAACCACGAGGAGGTTAATTTGCCCTCGAAGCTCAAAGATATGGAAAGCATAAGAAAACAAGAAAATGTTCCTGGTGGATTGGCAAACTGCCAGTTGAACCAGGCTGATGATATGGAATCATCTGTCATGGCTCGGTTCAAAATTCTGAAGGATCGGAACATCAGCTCTACTTCAAGAAGAATGGAGGATTGCATTCTCAACCTTGAGGATTTTGCAATGCACTCAGGTGCCAATACAAACATTGGCGACTCTCCTGACACTGAAAATGATTCTGATATGTATGATCTGCCCATTAATCTAACTGATCTCGGGTTCATGGAGCCGGTTGCAGGAGCACCTATCAGTTGGTCATTCTTCCGAGCCATGCCTCATACTCAGCCTCTTTCTGCAACGACTGACGAAGCAGATGGCACTTCAAATGGAAACGCCAGGCAAATGGCATCCGGCCCCTTGTATGGATCACTGATCCAGTCCTACATGACATCCGCAAAAGAAAAAGGGAGTTGGCCAAGTACCAGTAGGCAAGAGAACACTCCCTTAGGGTGGGAGCATGTTCCTCAGGAAGAGTCGATACGGTAGCCATGGCGCAAAGCTGAGGGGTCTTGCTGCTTTTTGGAGGCCTGCACCTCATGTACATAGTAACAGAGTATTCGGAGAATTGTGGTATGAAACCTGAGAAAACTCCATATTCGACAATATGAACACCTTTCATGTTATTAAACTCCATTTTCCATGTGTTTTGTTTGCTCCATAGTTCTTTCAAAAGTAAATGCTCATTGGGGAAGAGCAAAGGAAAATAGTTTGTTATTCAGGGGTTCTAGCTGGGTTTAAACATGTTTATTACTTATTAAGTTTATTCTATCGAACTTATACTACTATTGATACAGGATAAGTTGTTGTCGTATGATGTTATGGTAATGAGTTTGTTGCCGTATGATGTTATGGTCACGAGTTTGATTTATGAAAATAGTTTTTTGCAATGTAAGGTTGATGCAGCGGATAACTATCGGTTTTGTTAATTCGTGCATGAATACTAAAAGTGATTATCGAATATGTTGATTTGTACATGAATACCGGAAATGACCTTCTACAATCTGTTGATTTGAAGGGGAGAAGAAGGTGGTCAAAAATAGTATTAATGAAAAATGGTCTCCAACCCTAAATATGCAAAAAAAAAAAAAAAAAAAAAAAAAAACCAATAAAAAGGAAAATTTTAAACATACTAAAAATCTAAAATATCCTAAACAAGTTTAAAAATCTAAAAATATAAAAGACTGAAATTAACAAACATATCCTAAATATCAAAATTAATAAAAAAATAAAAAAATATTAAAATTACTTTCTCAAATTGCTCTTCTATTTGCATTCATATGAGGGCGAAAAAATTTACCCTTGAATTTAGAATAATATGAGATGATAATCCAAAAGGAAAATCATCGGATAAAATCGACTCAACAGGGTTGGATAAACCGCTATTACCTTCATGTAAGATTTTCCATAAGATAAGAATATTGGATAGATTTTCCATAAGATAAGAATTGAATAGGTTTTCCATAAGATAAGAATATTGGATAGATTTTCTATTGCGCCTTGCATCTACACAAGGAAGGTCTCGTACGATCACCACTTTCCACAAACAAACTCTTTTGATATCAACCAGGCCATTATAAAATTTTATGTTTCAGTTTCTTCATCAACAAACATATTGACGCCGAACAGAATAGAATATATTATCTGAGATGTGAAGTTACAGAGGGATTAATAAGAAATAAGAGAGAAATAATAAAAACAAAATAGCCTAAAGTAGGCTTAAACCTATTATGAAATCAAGAGCGCAAAGAAAAAGAGATGTATCTATAACGTGGCTTAAGCGAAACCAATTGATTCAATATCAAAATAACTTGTCTCAAACATCATCTAAGCATAGATTTATATACCTCTCAAAACCCTCAAAAAAACCTAAACGGTGAAAATAACCAAATAGACTTAGTTCCCTAAGATTTAGTACAAAATTAAATATAATTAAGGAAAAAACAAACTAAACTTAATAAATGAATAACTAATTAAAAATCAAAAGATGCAAATCTAAATACTTTGGATTCCCTTCTGTATTAGTAGCCCGGAGTTGAAGAGAACTCGTTCTCGAGTTTATGTGTGTTTTTAACTGACGCGGGGAGCACAGGACGACCCTGTTGGCCACTAGAAAGAAGATTCGGCCTCGTCCGGACTCTGAATAGAGTTCAACTGAAGCAGGAGGCCACAGACTGGTTATCTTCCTGGTTGGTGGTCTCGATCATCCTTCTTCAAGACCTAAAAGGAAGGTTAGTAGCCTTATTTTCTTCTCGTCACAGCTCGAAGGGACACATAGCCATATCGGAGGACATAAATTAGTTGAGTTGCTGGATGCTCTGTATCAGACGCTTCGGGTTGAAAAGAATTCATCATCGAGTTTAAAATAATATAAGGTGGCAGCCCAAGAGGAAGATCCTCTAGCACTAAATTGATAATCATTGGTTGTGGATAGATACGTGTTAGAGTAGCTTTATTTGATTTTTGTCTTCCAAATTTGTGCTTGATTAGGGGTAAGATGGTCTCAGCTCTCTCCTCAAAAACTCTACGATGCAAGCCAAGAGATCAATCATGCATGAATAATGTTCTTCTTCAGGTTCAATATCATACTTTTGCCTCATAGAATCAAAATACTTCCATCCTTCATCAACCTTCCCAGTGCGAGCACATGCAGACAACACCAAGATGAACATGAATATAATGTTTGTGGACTCATCTTTATCAAGCATCACTTTGAACAGCTCCAACACTTCCAAACCAAGTCCATGCTGAGCATAAGTCACGATCATAGTATTTAATGAGACCGTGTTGCATTGATGCATCATCTTGAAAACCATGCTTGCATCCTTGAGATTTCCACACTTTGCGTACATGGAAACTGTTGGGGTCTTGACCGCCGGCTAGAGGGGGGTGAATACGCCGGCACCCCAAAACTCTCGTCTTCCTATATTTGTTAGTATACGCAACGGAATACAAAACAAACTAACAAAGAAAATAAGAGACAAATTAATTTACGTGGTTCGGAGATTAGGGCTCCTACTCCACTGCTATCCGTAATGTGGATGATCCCAATCCGTCAGTGGATGACTCCCTGGAAACTCCGGCTAGCTCGTGTAACTCCTTGTGGGTGGAGAAACCTCGCTACAACACTTCTGAGAACTCTCGGATGCACACACACAAGACTACTAATTTGATGCTAACTACACCAAATTTTGTCAACCTTACCAAGCACACAAGGCTTGGTTTATATAGGCAATCAGCTCATCAAAAAGCTGATCTGTCCGTTACCAGTCGCCTGGTCCAGGCACTAAGCGACCGGTCCCTCAAACTCCAAAATTAGCTAAAAGTATCAATGAAATATTGACCTAAAG
>JBAMIE010000087.1:559514-574927 GCA_037177295.1 Kaempferia parviflora
AACCCTACATTTTTTTAAAAAAAAAAATTATAATCATAGACATACCATACTTGCAGGTTTTAACAATCTACTATTTTATAAAGTGATACCTTTAGAGATGATTGAAGAGGAGAGGATGGACTAGCCGACTCAGTTCCTTGCGACATCCTGAAAATGAGAATATTAACAACAACCCTAAAACCACGCACTCTGTGGATTTTGGGCGGAATAATTTGATGCCGAAGGGAGAAACAGAAAGACCTTACCTATCCTTTTCGGGAGATTATTTCTTCACTTAACGACACCGGAGCTTTTTTCAAAATCGACACATTTGAAGATCAAGTGCCCAACGTTTGAGGAGTGGAGGGAAGGAGGGAGATCGCAAATTGCACGAGCACAGAGAAAGGAACAAGGTAAATGATTACTCTACTTCTCCGTCCGAGTCATCTTTATTAATTTTTTATTCTATTTTATTTTATTATGGTTCGGATGTATTGACAATTGGAAAATGGAAGAAAGTGACGGGAGGGATATTAATATGATTTTATTTTTATACATGTATCTTTTGATATATATATCCATGTATGATACGCCTTTTCATAAATATCAATTTACATGTACGTCTTACGGTAAAATGTCGATGAAGGAATGTATACTGTTAAGTTCCTCCCATCGAAAAGGTGAGTATTATTAATTTTTTACCATATCAATTGAATCTATTATTTAATTTTTTTTTCTATTTACCTTGAGATAATGAGCAGTGGTTGTAGGATCGGATCAATCATTTCAGATTCAATTGAGATAATGAGCAGTGGTGATTGTGGGATCGGATCAATCATTTCAGAATTAGATGAGTTCGACCGAAGTATAATTTAAGAAAACATTTAAAAGGTTAATAATAAATAATCTCGAGGAATAATTATATTTAAATGAGTCAAGTCAACATCAAGTTGTACGACTCATACACATTTTTTGTTACTGATTTATATATATATATATATATATATTAATATCAGTTCTGTCCAAAAAAGTTTCTAACAAGGAATAATAAGGAAGATTGGATTATCAATCAATCATTAATGGCGCTTTGCAAAGTTTGGCAGGGCATTTGAGTCCCGGAGCGTGACGTCACCGCCCGCGGGGCGTAGAAATATCGGCCACGGCGTCGGTTCTGACGGCGGACAAGGTCGGCGGAGATGGGGGAGAGCAGTCAATCCCCGCTGCTGGAGGCAGTCGCCGCCGCCTCTTCGACTGCTGGAGCGCGAGGTAGGGCTGGGGTTGGCGGCGGCGCGACGGCGGCGCAGACGCTTGGGAACATCGTCGTGTCGGTCGTGGGAACGGGCGTTCTGGGTTTGCCCTACGCCTTCCGGGTGGCCGGATGGCTGGCCGGATCGATCGGCGTCGCTGCCGCCGGGATTTCCGCGTTTTACTGCATGCTTCTTCTGGTCAGTAAATAATTGTCGCAATTTTTCTCATCTTTAAAAATCGAAATAATGATTTCGGGCAAAAAAAAAAAATAAAAATAAAAAATAAAAAAACGATTGATTTTGTTTGCTCCGTGTTTTAATCATCGCTTCAAAATCGATTTTTAAGCGAGATTTCCTGGTGGGAACTTACAGTTCCAATTTCTGCTCGATGTTAAATTTCTCTATCATGTCTCTTCCATAGTTTTCGATACAAGCTACTTTGTCTAACATTAATATTCCTGAAGCACCAAATTAGTACACTTGTCTGGTTTGCATGTTCCTTTCTATAGAAAAGATAAACAAGGCAGAGTTTGGGTAGATCAAGAAGGCAATTCAAGTTACAATTAGCACTAGTTGGTCACTTTAATGATTGATATCGCCAAGGTTTAAAATTTCCAACCATGCCAAAGTTTCAGTCTTTAATTGGGAGATACTGCTTCGGTATCCTACCAAAATTTCGATACATAGTGCCAATGATAGATTGGAGGTTGAAGAAAGAAGAAGATGAAGCATAGGAAGATGAAACATTGTCTGCCTTATTGGTATCAAGTTTCGGTAATTTACCAGAATGATATGCTTTTACCATTTCGCCTAGCACAGGATGAAATTTCAAACCATAGATATCACACATGATTGCACTATTTTATCTAAACGTATTCATTATAGGAGGCTTCAACATTGTGCGTTCTGTTTTCATTGTTTGTTTTAATAGAACTAGTTATGTGCATCACTATATGGTGCACCCATTAGTACTTAATGAATAAATTTCATGTCAATCGGGTTAACCAAATCAAAGAATTTACTTTCCTTAATGTTACAAACTCATTGAAAGATCTGATTTAATCTCTTTTACGTTATTTCAGTGCAGCACTGCTTTAATGCACAATCAGCTTTCTATGACCGGACTTGGTTTTGATATTAGACACCAGACATATGATATTCTAATTAACTTTGTGAATTTTTTAATCTCATGTTGGAATCTGTGAAAAAAATTTCTTTTATCTGCGATGATAAATATAAAGAATTTTCTTCTTGTTCTAGAGATTTTGTATCTACAATTAGAATGAAAAGTAGACTTCTTTTTTCTGCTGAAGTTTGTGTATTTTTTGTTTTCTGTCTTCAGGTTTATAAAGAAAGATATTATAATTGATTCTACAGATCTATCAAAAAATTTTATAATGTGCTTTAAACTGGATCATCTTCATGTTTCTACAGGTACAATGTAGACAGAAAGTAGAAGAAAAAGAAGAAACAAATGAGTTTCCACATGCACTGAATTATGGGGATTTGGGAGCAAAAGCCTTTGGGTCAATCGGGCGCTGTGTAACTGAATTTCTTATCCTTATTGGCCAAACTGGTGGCTCCATTGCTTATCTAGTTTTCATTGGCCAAAATCTTTCATCTATTTTCATGGCAATTAAAACTGAGGATCATACTATTATGTCTGTTGTCTTCATTTTTGTTCTATTGCTTCCCCTTGAAGTTGCCCTTTCCTTTATCCGTTCTCTTTCTTCCTTTGCTCCATTCAGTGCTTTTGCTGATATCTGCAATGTTCTTGCTATGGCAATAGTCATCAAAGAAGACTTTCAAATATTTGACAAATCCTTTGCGAAAAGGCTTGCTTTTAATGGCCCTTGGGGATTACCATTTGCTGGAGGTGTGGCCGTTTTTTGTTTTGAAGGCTTCAGCATGACATTAGCATTGGAGGCCTCAATGGCTGAGAAGAAGAAGTTTCCTTTGGTTCTTTTGCAGGCATTTACTGGCATTATGGTTGCCTATATATGTTTTGGAATATTCGGCTACTTAGCATATGGAGATGAGACCAAAGATATAATAACACTTAACCTTCTCGACAATTGGTCTGGTATCGCAGTAAAGGTTAGTTGGATTTATCATTTCTGCTGCCATTATGATCACAAATTACAATATGAACATTTTTAGGAGCACATATCATTTTCAAGATGCATATGCACACACACATCTTGAACCTCTTTGTTTCATATCTGTATTCTGTATATGGAATTGTTAGAAAAATTGGTACAAGTGGTTATGGACCTTTTAGATTATTTAATAGTTTACTAAAATTTTGTGGATTAAAAAATACGCAAACAAAAAAGTTTTAGTACACTTCACAGTTAGTAGGTGGCATGTAAGTTTATACTCTATTATCTCAATGTAACCATCATATGCAACATATTCACAAAAGAAAATTTTGAGTAATTCCAAATTTTATGATCAAATTCTTTGGTGATTAGTAAACAATATTACTATCCCTTAAGCTGGTCACTGTTGCATGTAGCAAGCTTAATGAAAGTGACTATCCCTCTGTAGGTTTGTGTAACAAGCGATATTTCAGAAGGCTGAGCCCAAGGTTCTAATTAACTGGTTGGAGTGCTCTTTGAGAATGAATGAAGAAGTAGATTGAAATGCTTAATTTGCACTAACTGTCTGAGTAATTCCGATGCTTTTCCAAGATCGGGATAAATACCATGTAGTTCTAATAAAGTTTCTAATCTATATTTGAAAAAAAAATTAACTACATCTGTTTATAACTGGCATCAGCACTCAAATGAAATAGATGAGTAATTGTTCATTATTTATTGGACTTTTGATACTTTGATTCTTCATCTACTCATGTTGGATACTGACGGCATCAACATGCCGAGTAGACACTCAATATTTTTATTGCTCACATGTAAAGTTAGAAAAAAAAATGTATGTCAGACACTTAAATTCACAGTGTTGCATACTTGTAGTTGAGTCTGAACAATATGGCATTTGACTATAGTTGACATGAAAAATTCTAATAAAAGACAGGAATTACTGCAGATTGAATCGAATTTTGTTCTTTAAAAGCGTGCATTGCAGTTTGTGTAGACTTCAAATAATAGTAGTCAGTGTTAACATCAGTTAAGTTTTGGATTGCTTAACCTAGCTTGAGATAGAATACATAATTTTAGTGCTCAACTCTTAATAGGTCTATTAGAAAAAGAAATGGAAGAGTCTCACTTAATACTAACTGAAGGAGCAAAAAGAAAGATGTAATCTAATTTGATTTGCCTTACCAGAATGAAGCTCTGTGCCCGTATCGTAAGAAAGATGATTTCTGAACCTCTTTTAACTTGTGTCCGACAGGTTGGTCTATGTATTGGTTTATCATTCACGTTCCCGATCATGGTGCACCCAATTAACGAAATCATCGAGACAAAGCTGAGGTCAAGCACATGGTTTCAGAAGCTTAGTCACAGTGCACCATTTGGGGAGTGGTTAGTTTTCCATGGGAGCCGTATAATCGTGCTTATAATGCTGTGTGTATTGGCTTCTTTTGTTCCAGGTTTCGGAAACTTTATCTCCTTCGTCGGTAGCACCATCTGCGCATTAATTTCTTTTGTTTTACCGGCTTCATTTCATCTCATTTTTCTTGGCTCTGAAATGTGGCTATGGCAGAAAATATTGGATTATGGTATCATTCTTGTTGGTATGGCCTTTGCTGTGTATGGGACATATAATGCCATTTCAGGCAACCCGTCTAATTGAAGTCTTGGCGAACAAAGCCATGGATAGATCCATACTTCCTCGTTAGTCGACAATCACTTTGAGACTATGAATGTTTCAGATGGCAGGGGACCATCCTGTGTTTTAAAATTTCAATATATAGCAGAATAACTTTGGTAAATTATTCCATGCAGACGAATGATAAACTGTTCTGCCTTTTCAGCTCGATTCGTTTCTTAATGAATGTCTTAGTGTTTCCATAGCTTGGTTAAACTGGTGAAAATGGTCTGGACTGTAGTTTTATCCAATGAACTGTATGTGTTCTTGGTTGTTTTTATTGATTACAGAAGAAAACAAGGTCAAAAGTCGGCGTCCATTTTGAATTTTTTTCCCCAAAAGCAGGCTCCACTCCATTGTTCAGCTATGTGCAATTATCCAACTGTCTACTATATTATCTCTAGCCTAAATCCCTTATCTAAATCCTGAGCTGGTGGGGCGCATTGGAGTAGCTATGAAACTATAACTGCTACCACACATACTTAATATGTTTAAAAATATTCACGTTGTAATAGTCACAGTTTCGTAGTTGTTATAACGTGGATTCAACTCTATTCACCTATCATTTACGTTGTACGAGATACAATATCGATTTAACTTGCTATCTAACATTTAAGTTGTAGCAACTATGAAATTATAGCTGTTGCAATGCGGATTCGATTTACTCACCTAACATTCACTTTTGTAGTAGCTATAAAATTGTAGCTGCTACAATGTGGATTTAACTGACTCACCTAACATTCACTTGGCAGCTGTCTCTAGGGCTGTAAACGAACTGAGTCGAACCGAGCTTTGGAGTGTCCAAGCTTGTTTGATAAGATAATTGAGTCAAGCCGAGCCGAACTTAAAATGAACCAATTCTTTGAAATGATTGTTCAAGTTTGGCTTGGTTTATTTTTTATGAGATTGAGCTTGTTTGAAGTTTGGCTTGAGCTTTGTTCGTTTAGATGTTATCGAGCTCTCAATGTGAGCTTGGTTCGTTTAGATGTTATCGATCTTTCAATTCAAACTTGTTTGATTGTTTGAAACTTTTGTTTGTTCGATTGGTTATTGAGATTGATAATTCAAACTTATTTATTTATTTTATTTTATTTTATTATTTATTTAGTATGTTGATAAGAATTTTATTAATAAACATGGTTCACGAACGCTGACCCCGTTCACGAACGCTGTTCACGAACCTCGTTCACAAACACTGTTCACGAACCCCGTCCAAGAACGTTGTTCACGAATGTTGTTCACGAACGTTGTTCACAAATACTGTTCACCAACGCTATTCACGAACGTTGTTCACGAATATTGTTCACCAAAACTATTCATGAACGTTGTTAACGAACATTAACGAACTAAATACATATATGCTTAAGTTTGTTTGTTTAGTTTAACGAGTTGTTAAATCTTGTTTATTTAATTGATCTTATATATATTAAACGAACATAAACAAGCTCTTACCAAGCTGAACACTAAGGTTGTTCATGAATGTTTGCTTCATTTACAGCCCTAGCTGTCTCAATGTTACCTTAGGCCTTAGGTAAAAAAATAAAAAATAAAAATAAATTAAGTCTTTACTATTTTTTAAAAAAATTTCACTCATCTTTATGCATTTTGACTTGTGACCAATAATGATGGGTTTCAAAAAATTTTGAAAAAAATATTAATTTTAAAAACTAGAATTTTATATAAAACTTTGTTTTGTAAAAATATTAATTAAATTTTTATTTTTAGCTCATACGAAATCTGAAAAAAAAAAAGAGAAAATAATAATTTGATATTTGAAAAGATTAGCATACTATGTTGCGTTTGTGTGGATAAAAAAAAATTTCCTCATTCATATTTTTAGCGAGTATAAACGAAAAGAACAAGGAAACAATATTACCGGAGAAGAAGGGCATCCTGCCTTTCTCTAAGAGTATCACCGGAGGGCCGAGGCCGAGGGAGGAGATCAAGAGAAACGTGGAGTACTGACGAAAGAATGAGATCTGATCACAATGACTATGACTGTCTAATTGTAAAAATACGGTGAATGAAGAAAATGAATCTGAGTCTTGTATAATGAGTATAATAAAATTTCATTTAAATTAGGGAAGAGAATGCCATTAATCACGAAGCGCCCAACGGAAATCGATCGAAGCATCAGGACGTTTAATAATCTGAACATGCAAACTGGTGGCTTACCAATTTACAATAAAATTGGGGTCTGAGTATAAGTCATAAGTCAGATTTGTTTATAACAATTAAAACATCGTAGCTAGAATATGTGTAACGGTTATGATTTTATAGTTATTATAATACCGTTCAATCAATTTAGAATTTCAATGGAAGATAATAATGAGAATAATTTTGAAGAGTATTAACAGTTGGGTAAGTATATACCACTTAACAATTGAGTGAGTGCTTTTTGATAAAAAAAATTAAAACAATATTGAATAATGAGAGATGTTTTGACAATATTTAATTTCCGAGGTGTTCTGCAGAGAAGAACATGAGGGGGTAGAATGAAAGTCTTCCTTTTACGTCGTTAAGTTTAGCCCGGCCCATTGATTCTTTGGATCGCGGAAGAGTCCGATCAAGATCTCAATTTCGAAGACTTCGCTTCCAAGACTTCGCCGCCGGCTCGGCTCTGCCTCTCCGCTCATGGCCGCGTCGTCCGAGGGAACTGACGATGGGGTTGGCTCCCTCTTTGAGGGCATGGTCCTCTTCTCCTGCTCCACCGATCTTTCGCTTCCTCAAGTAGACGAGTCGCTGCCTCCGCCGCCATTCGCCGTCGCCGTCGCCACTTCCCTGCCACCGCCTTCTCCCCAGTCGAAAGCACTCGATGAAGACCTCTTCTCGGATCTCACCCTGCAGACCCCCTCATCCCCTCCGCCAATCGTCGATTCTCCTAAGACGACTCCTATTCCTCAGTCCTTGACTGTCCCGCCTCCCGCCCTTGTCTCTCGCCAGCCCTCCCGAAAGAAAAAACGAGCCGTTCGCATCGGCTATGCACGAGAATCTCCGGCTGCCGCTTCTTTGGAAGACGCCCGCCGTCTCTCCGATCCTCTTTTTAGCAGTTCTTCTGACCCGCCGTCCGTAATTGGAACGACCTCTGATTCAAAGGCGCCATTGGTAGACGAGACACCTATTGTTTCTTCGCCCCGTTCTGTTGGTGGAGATGTAGGTGCTGATCCACATCAAGAAATGGACACACAGGTGGAGGAGGACGATCCGCCTCCTGCATCTCCTAGCCCCGAGCCTTTGGGACAACAAAAAGATCAGGGTAGCTCCTACGAAGTTGTTGTCAAAGGACAAAGCAGTCAACCACCCCCAGATGGAGTAGAAGAAGTAGCTCTCTCCGTGGGCGAATCTGCTGCTAAAGGAGACCTCTTTGGCTCGGCAGAGGAAAGACTCCTTCTGGTCAGGGCTCAAATCTCTGAAAAACTTCAATCTATCCGGCAAAAAACATCTTCGGCTTATGCGGAGAGGAAGGAGTTGGAGAGGAAACGGCGGATGATAGTTGAGAGCGTGAATACTGCTTCAGCTAGGCATAAGGATCTGGAAAGTGAGCTTGAGATAGCCTGCGAGTCCGAGGACTTCGACAAGGCGGAGAAGGTCAGCAATGACATTGCAGCCGTTGAAGTGGAAAAGGACAAGCTTATGCTCTCATTGAAGGATGCTGAGGCCGATTGTGAGCACGCCGAATCTAAAATGCAGGAAATGCTGGAGGAGCAAATAGTGGCAGAGGAAGAAGGTATTATGCAGCTGGAGCAGTTTGCTAAGGTATGATCCTCAGAAGAAAACTCTTTTACAAAAATGTTTTTTTTTTCCGAAGAAATAAGCCTACTTTTGTTGATGGAGAAGAATATGCTGCGGTGACTACCTGAAATCTAAAAATTATAGAAATTTGTACATTTGTAACTTGAAAAAATAATCATTGTACATCTAATTGCTATAATTCACTAGAGCTCGTTCATTTCTGTTTAGACTTTGTATCTTCTTTGAAGTGATGCTCAAGCTACTAATAGGATTATAAACTCTTTTCCCATATTTGTCTGCAGCATAAGTTACTACCTTTTACCTTTCGTCGATTTATTTTATTCAATAGTTCTTAATGCATCTACATTGCTGCACTCTGCAACCCAGCTAGTGTTTTTGTAAAACATTTCATGTATAAACCGTGGCCATAATGTATCAAGGGTGTTGACATGATTCAATAAAGACGATTTGGTAGCTTTATCAATTTTTTAAACTCATAGCAATATTGTGATGTATCATCTCTTTGACCAGTGATTTAATTTCTCCATTGAGAGATTCAATCCCTATGATCATTTTAAATCATAATTAAAAAAAAAAAACATATGGTTGGTACTTGTACCACACTAATGTCCTAGCTTGTTAAGATACTCAAGTTTTCTTGTAATGCTTGGTTCTTCTACTAATCAATAAAAATAGGTCATGGAACCTCTTGTTTTGGATTAAAGGTTCACCTGCATGAGCATGTAAATGTTTACTTCATTGTCCCTTTTTGTTTGTATTTGAAACACAAGCATAGAGGTCTCTTCTATATCTTGTTAAATTACTTGTGTTTTTGTTCACAATAGTACTTTCTTCATTTATAACAAGATCCTAATCAACTTACCGATCCTCTTCTTCAAAAATTAGCACTACATGATGGCCATTGACATTCTAATATCAGGAATTCCTTTGAAAACTATAGTGGAATCTTCTGTTTGAATGTTCAACCATGTTTGGTAGGATGAATGAAATGATATCATTCTCTCTGTGATTCCATTTTCAATGTTTAGTTTGGGTCGTTCCAAGAAATGAGCCTTCCCATTCCACATGACATAATTTAAGAGGTGGAATGCTTCATTCTAGCCCTGTTAAATATAATATTACTTATCATTTCAAGTATAAAATAGAGATAAATAAGATGGACAAACTGAACAAGTTAGATGAATTAGGCAAAATAGAGATAATATTATGCTTCATTCTTGCTAAATATGATATAATGCTTCTATAGATTTTTGTTTGTGCTTCAATGTGCCCTTGTGGCAGCATGCATATAATTCGTGGCTGGATACTTGGATGCCCAATTGGATTCTTCATGAATCATTTCTTTTTGTAAGTTATGATAACAACTATTAGTAATATTCTAATCCTGACATATGGTTGTCCAATTGGATTCTTCATGAATCATATCTTTTTATAAGTTATGATAACAGTGATTAGTAATATTCTGATCGTGACATATGGTTGTCTTACATTATACATTCGTTTCTCACACATGCATAGTTCTTCAAACAGGATTGAAATGATTGTCATATTTAGTATAAAAGTAATTTTTTTATTCCTTCTGTGTTTCATGGTAGTAGCCCCTGGAAGTTACTTAAGTCTTGATTAGATACTTCACATAGATTTGGCATT
The DNA here is from genome assembly GCA_037177295.1 of Kaempferia parviflora. Lineage (NCBI taxonomy): Eukaryota > Viridiplantae > Streptophyta > Magnoliopsida > Zingiberales > Zingiberaceae > Kaempferia > Kaempferia parviflora. The sequence goes on from JBAMIE010000087.1 coordinate 569,915, forward strand.
TTGGGATTGTCTGACAAGAACTTGTGTACTACTAAGGAATCTTGTACAAGGAACTCGAATTCATCATTTTGTCAATCGGCTAAGATTACTCCAAGGCCTTTTTTTCTAGCTCATCTAGGCTGTTATGTTTCGAAATGTCAATGGTTCTCTTGTATGTGATTTCTGTCATTTCTAAAACTAATATATTAATGTTTAGAGGGGAAATGGTATCTAACGTGGCAGTATGATTCTTTTTGACTATCTTCTGAGCTAACTGTTATGGAATCAATTTTATGCAGGTGCTGATGTGGCATTTCTTTCCAGTGATATCTTCTATTATTCATGCAACTTTGCTTATATCACTTAGAATACCTATGATTTGTTCTTCCTTTCCATAGGTTGCAGCTGATAATGCAGAGTATATCCTTAAAAATGCAGAGGAAGTGTTTAATAGAGAACAAGAAGAATGGCAATCATCAGCTGAATTGTTGGACATTAAGAAGCTAGAAATGAATGTTGAATCACAATTAATATCAGAAGTGCAAACAGGATTGGAAAATGCAATAGAAGATCTGGTTAAGCACGAAAGGGCTGAAAAAGACATACTAACAAGAAAAGGTGTTATTTTGACAAAAGAATTGGATGAACTATTTCAATTAGTCAGATCGAAGGAAGCAGAAATTGCAGAAAACAAGTCTCAAATTGAAAATGTCGAGGAGAGAATTTCTAATACAGTTTCCTTGTTTAACGAAACCAGATCTAGTATTGAGACCAAGCTCGAAGATATGCAATCAGCCTTTTGCAAGGTAGAATCTGAAAATGATGCGTTAGCAATAAGACAGAAGGAAATTAATGAAGTTATGTGTTCAGCGCAAAAGATGAGGGGAAAGATAATGGAACTTTCTTCTGTTTCCTCGGATGAAGCAAAAACTTATCAGGATTCAGTCGTCTTGAAAAAAAAATTGGCATCTTTGATTTTGAAGTCACAGGAGGATAGAGTAGGGTTTTCAAAGACAGAGGAAAAAATTCTGGAAGATATACAGATACTAAGACAACAAATTTCAGCTGCTAGAAGTGCTCTGCAGGTTAGTCAGACATGGTAGTAATAGGCCTGATCACTAAACTTGAAGAATAGTAAAATTTGGTGGTTTACATCGTCTTTCTTGACAATTTATTTGGCCTATTAATGCTAGCCATATTCACAACCTGATATTTGTAAGGGCATCTCTTCCAAATCCCAGCAATATCCTGTGTGTTATCAAGACCATGACTAAAGATGATTCAGAATTAATCTGAATTATTAGTTCTAAATATTCTAAAAGTTCGACTTTAATTAAGTTGAATATGATAATACTGTTCTCTTCTTGAATTACAAATATAAATAGATGGATGACATTTGTTTTCCTTGCCACTTTTATTCATCCTACAGGAGCTATCTTCAACCAGGGCAAGCATCCAGCAGGAAGTTTCGGTATACAAACAGAGAATAGGCTTCATTGAGAAAAGAGTACCCGAGCTGGAGGCTGAAAAGAAAGTTGCTGCCACTGCCAGAAATTTTAAGGAAGCAGGCCGGGTTGCAGCTGAGGCTAAGGCATTGCAGAGTGAAAAGGAGGATTTACAAGATAAACTAGAGAAGGCCGTCTTGCACTTAGAAAAACTGGAAGAGGATATCAAAGGAAATGTCGACAAAATACAGGATAACGAAGTTTTACTTTCCGTCAAGGAAAAAGAGGCAGCATTGGCTGGCTGTAACAGACTTCAACTAGTTGCTTTGGCTGCCAGGGCTGAACGATTAGCTGCTCTTCAATTGGGCGATGTCGAAGAAGGCAATATATTACTTAAAGAAGCCAAAGCTGCAGAGTCCAAAGTGATTGAACTTCAAAAAGACTATGACCTTGACATGGAGGTGGATGGAAACAACCTCTTAATAGAACTGGATGGAATTGAACTATCTGATTTCTACTCAAGTGGTAGATAACGGGTTGAGAGTTTACAACAGTAAATAGAGTCTTCTACCCATGCAAGGTTTTTGATACCGTCTAAATGTTGTGAGATAGCAACAATGTGAAGATGCTACCCATGAGAGTTCCAGTGAGATCCTATTCATTAATACTTATGTGATTGATGCTGCTACCCAGTGCGATTCTGATTACTTCTAGGCTTTCACTTGAGCTGGGATGGTTTCCTTGTTTACACCTTTGTATGTGCAAGTCCTCCATTTGTATCGTCTCAATTCTCATTTCAATTGTAATAATCAGCAAGTTTAGAGTAAACAGGTTGAGGATTTTGTTGCGATTCTTTGTCGTTTGACCAGTATATAAATTTGTTTCCTTGCTCCTTTTGGTCTGACTCTTTGTTGTGATTCTTTGAAGCTTGGTGCTTAACGGCACGCACCAGGGTTACCATCCCATAAAAAACTTGTCGATCTCTATGAATCTCTGCCTCGACGAGATGATGCTCTTGCTCCATGTTATTATGGTACCCAAAGGTGATATTATTCTCCTTTTATAAAAAAAATAAGAGTTAATTGAATGAAGAACAAGTGTCTGTGTGTGTGTTTCATGGCATTGTAATTCCTAGTTGCACTTGCACCGCTGCATGGTGTACTGAAACACAATGTAGGGTTTGAATTTTTTTTTCCCTTTTCCATTCAATCTGTCAAAGGCCCTAGCAATTTGTAATGATCGAATTGGATGAACTTCTTTGCCAGCAAGTTTGATGTAGAGAGAAATTTCGTTCTCTGTGTGACTCATGGGTTACGGAGTGCTATCTAGGCATCCCAATTCAATTTCAAGGATCGGAGCACCCTGAAGGGCTTCAGAGCATCTGGATCACACTCAGTTGTCAATGGTTGCGCACAAAACAGATGTGCAGGGTATCAAGTTTTGATATGCCGCATCCCTTGTGTCGCACATCGTGAGCATTTAAAAAAAAATTTTTGTTTTAATTTTTTCCTTGTGCTTGATATTATAACCCAACCTCTAAATTTTAAAGACAAAATCTGATTCGCATAATCGGGAGCTTAGAAAAAATAAACAAAAAAAAATTGAAATGATCATGGGGTGTGGTATAAGGGGTGTGACATATAGTGTGCGACTGTGCGCGTGTAGGATATCAGCAACGGTTTTTTTTTTATTTGGATTAAAAAAATTAATATTTTTTCAAATATAAATCCTAAATATATGATTATACCCGGTAAACATCTAAAATTTTTTATTTTTTATTTTTCTTTTAAATTAACACTATAATTTAATTAGGAGGAATCTTAATTTGTTTTAAAACTCTTTACCCCTAGAGTTTAAGCTTCCCAATTAGGTTATAGTGACAACCAACACTTTTGATTTGATCTAGATTGTAAGTTTGATTGGTAGGCTAGTACTCGATCACTTTTGCCTGTGGATTCGATCTTATTATTGCTTGATGACACGATCATCCACTTGCAATTTGCACACATCACTACTAACTAACTCACTTTAATTGGCTAAGCTTCAATAATACATCTACTGCCACATCATCTTTATTTTTCTTAAAACTTGTCTTCGTTTTCTGAACAAATACATGCACAAAGATGTCATTGAGGATTAACGACAACAAAAATTAACTACATCATTCCTACCTTCAATATTTTTGTTTTAACCTTCTAAATCTCAGCAAGACTCATTTATTGATTTGATAAAATTGTAGCAGCTTTGTTTGATGAAACTATGAAGCTATGTTTGATGGGACAAGGGATTTTACAACGTTATCCTAAATAATCTCCTTATCTTTCTCTTTCCCCTTGGTTATTTATTTTTGGTAGCTGAAGAAAATTTAAAAATTGGCAGTGACCTAATACTCATTCTAGCATACCTCTTACTTATTGTATGTGTTGGCGGATTAGGCCCTATGGCCTCTTTAACTGGGGTAGGGGTTGCTCCTGTCTCTTCTGATACTTTACTCTGTAGCTTGCTTTGAATCTCTGTAATTTTATTTTCTTATTCAACTATGATTCTATCTTTTACAACTAAAATTCTATCTATTTCACCAATGCTAATTTCAACATTACTAACATTCCTATCTAGTAATGCAAATATTTCTATTATTTTTGTATCCTTTTGTTCAATACCCTTGCTTAACTCAGCAACCAAAGTTTGCATATCAGCAAGTTTTAATCATCTTTTACTTTACAACATTGACAATCTACTTGCTCCTGAACATCTTTTGCAGCTTGCTCCTGAACATCATCTGTCATATGATCCTAAACATTTTTATTTGCTTAGAAAAATATTCAATAATGTTAAAGTACTATGCAATTCGATCATTAATTTGCTCTTCTAGATCTGCTAAAAAATCAATTAATTGCAACTGTTCCTCTAAATCTGATAGAATCAAAGTTGCTATTATTTGTTGATGAAGGTGGCTAGGCAATCATCGTCTTTATTGTAGATACATGTGAGATTATCCAATTCCATCGGCATATTCTGGGAAAGGAAAAGTTCTTGTGTGATGTATGATTCTAACATGTTATTCAAACCAACAATATAATAAGTATGATTATAAATTTTAATTCAATGAAGTTACATTACAATTTAATAACTTACAACAAGCATGTGTGCAATCTTTTGAGCATTGGAGTTTGATTTCCCTCAATGTCCGGTGGCTTGGGTCTCAGTGACAACATCACACCAATGCCCTCCATCTATGGGGTGATATAGGCATATACAACCTTACACCAATTATATCTACCTATATTTTCAAAGTTATCTACACAATCAAATAATGATTTTACTGGTAGTCTAGATATACTTCTAGTAGTAATAAATAACACGTATATAAGGAAAAATAAAATAACAAGTTGACAAAATAAAGTATCAAATTTAGAAGATGGTTATGGTTGTTTACTGACGTTGATTAGTTTGTTCTCTACTTTCTTATTTGAACACTCCCGATCCATGAAATGTTGAAGATAGAGTGGGGTAAAGATGACATCCAAATGCAAAGGAACTTCATTGGTATGGTCTAGAAGTTTTAGAATTAGTGCAACATCTTTTTTAT
>JBAMIE010000087.1:593679-603909 GCA_037177295.1 Kaempferia parviflora
CTATTTAATTAATCTAATTGTGTTTGATTTATGCTATAATTGTGTCGAGTTTGGTACAGTTCTATTTTTCAGTAATCGACTACTTCCACACTTAAACCGGCCGGCAATGGTCCTACAACAACAAATATAACATTTACCTTGCAACACAAGATTAGAATAGTTATATACATGATAAAGATAGTTAGGACTATCTTGATCTCAACTTAGAAACTTCTTGATTTCTTCAGTTGGATCAACACCTAAGGTTTATCCCTAGTGGGACACGACCTCACTGCACTCACTCTAGGAACTTATCTCACTTACCATATGTCAAAATTTCATGTTTGACATTCGATCCCTAACCTACCAGGTCTTTTCTTACCTCGTTGTCTGGTTTACACTGACCCACCGAGTCCTCTTACCAGAGATTTGGTCCTTCTGATCTATGTGGACTTTCTTCTAGTCCAGTCCTTCCAATCCATTAGGACTTTCTTCCTGGTATCTGATCCTCAAGATCCATCAAGTCTACATATTTAACAAGCATATCAAATATATGTGGACTTTCTTCCAGTCCAGTCCTCCTACTGCTCCATTTGTAGGACATTGTAGTGCTCGCAAAGTGTATCATGTCGTTGCTCAAAACTGTCAAAGAGTCTATCAAAGTGATGTCGGAGTGAGTCAAAATGACTATACATATGTTGCTGAAGTGAAGTCTGGAGTGAATCGAATTGACCAAAAAATGTCGTCTCGAAGATGAGTGTAGACGTCGTTGTAATCTGGTGGTGTAGGAGGGACCTGAAGATCGCTTAGTAATGGAGTCTGAGGCTCTGAGTGAATTGGTAATTCAACATCAGGTGGCATATCCTGCTCAATAAGCTGCTAAGCTCGTGGATGTTGGGCCTTGAAAACCAAGCCCTGTGAAGTCAGTCTAATGACAACTAAAGATAGCTGTCTAAGTCCTATCTTACCAAAGTCTCTTTGAATGGTGATATCTCCTATAGTGGTGTTAATGCCAAAAGTGCCAATATAAGAAGTAAGAATGTGACCATACACCATGTGGGCAGTTCCAGATGAGATATATCCGAAATAGTGAAGGATTACTTTAAATACCCACAACCCTATGTCCAAGTCTAGTCACTATCAAAGAGCATACATAAGAAATAGGTGTACTGGTCGAATAACAGATTGATCTTTCGCTCCTAAAGGCATAACACAAGATTCTACCATTTTATAAAAAGCATTGTCTCTCGGATTGAGATTAATGGATTACATGTGAGTGACAAGAATTAGGCATAAATCATATCGAGGATTATGGCTGAGTAAGGTTTAGGTGATGGATCTATATAATTAGAAAAATAACAAAATCTATTACAAGAGGGTCTAGACCTCAAGAATTGTCGAAATGAGTCAAGATTAACAGTTATATCTACATCTATGACCCTTGTTTTTAAATTGAATTCATAAATTTCACATAGATTATGATAAAAAAGAGAACAAAGTTCAGGTTTGACATAAAATTGACAGTTGACTAAGGATTGTAATTGATAATGATTGATAATATCAATTACTTCAGGACATTGTTGTATATAAAATGAAATGTTTAAAAATCTAATGCCAATCAGACTAAAGTTTTTAAAAGTGAAAGATCTATGTAATTCATCTATAGGAAATCTAATGAAGATTTTCACTAGCATTAGAGGAGCTAGCCTGCATTTGGGCAATCTTATGAACTTTTTGTCTATAGAGTTAGGTAAATTTCATAAATAAAGTTGCATAATTGAAAGAGATTAAGGAATATGGTTTTGTTACTGAGGCATTATGACACTTAGGAGGGGGTTGGACACTTCGGAAGCTTCATAAGATGTGGGCATGTTGGATCCCGAGTTGAGAAAGGAGATGAACCAAATCAGAGGTGGATTGCTTCCGATCTCAGTCTAGGTTCTGTTTTAAAGGGGTCGATCCATCGACAAAACCATTTGATCTGCTGACAAATCCATTAAAAGCTATGGTTTTTGAAACTTTTTCAGTGATCTATCGACTAAAAAAGGGTATTTCGTCGACGGATCCAGGAAACCGTGTGAATCAGGACACTTTTTCAGTGATCCGTCAACTAAAAAAGGGTGTTCCATCTACGGAAAATTTGAATGGTCATCTCATCTTTTCAATGATTCGTCAACTGAAAAGGTGTTCTATCGACAAAAAACTTGAATGGTTGTGTCAACATTTGAATTCTCGTATGGTCTAGTGTTTCGTCGACCCAAAATGGTCATTCCGTTGATAGTAAAAAAACTGTTTGAATTAAATCAGTATTAATTTTGCTGTATTTTTTGTTAATCAAAAAATCTAATTCCAGTGATGGAAAAATCGATTCCATCGACAGAAAAATATGTTTTTCAAAAATAATTTAAGCGTAGTTTTGAAAAAATAAGATTTTTGAAAATACCATATTAAAAATGTCTAACTTCTTTTCTTACTTAAATGATATGAAAGATCATTAAGTTGTTTAAAAAGTTAGCTACTATGTGGTTAATTTTTTTTTAAAAAACAAAACCCCTTTATGGTTCATGGTGATGTACTATATCTACATTTGAACCTGGGGAAACCCTATACATCTCATACTTGTCTATATTCAGTAATACACAATCAAGGTAACTCCTAGGTGTTTGTGACATACCAAAGCTTCCAGATATATAGGATCATGAATACTAGTATTCTTTCCTAGACTAATTCAGTCAATTTGGGATTAATTTTTTGTTAAAAATATATAGTTTTGAAAAATAAGTTCTATTCTATAACACACATACCTAACTTTCATCATAATTGACTAAATTCGGATTCATGTAATGGTTTTGTGAAAATATCTACTAAATTTGATTTGGACTCAAAATAGTTGATTTCAATTTCTCCTTTGGCGGCATGATTCCTAACTAAGTTACAATTTTATTATTCATAATGTCTTATTGGTTGATACATTCCAGTTTAACCTACTTAGTATCAGCCAATTATGTGATTCTGGCTACTTAGTCACATTTTCAAATTCTGAATGTGTAATGAAGAATATTGGAAATTCTGAAATTACACTTAAGGGAATTAAGATAAATAATATTTTCACAATTGACCTACCAACTGTTAGTCCCCATTTAAGTGTTGATGTGACTAACCAAGTAAGGTTAGGTCATGTGTTTTGCTAACCTTGTATCTAAGTGTGCAGGATCTTAGGACACAAGAAGTCGAGCGAAAAATATGGTGGATGAGAAGGATGACATGGGAGAGAGTTGATGGGCTCAGCGCATCCGAAGGACGTGGAACTACGGAAGAGTACACCGGTAGACGAGAAGCCGTAAGGAAGTTCGCTCGAGGGAAGGACAGAAGATGGGTTCGGGTGAACCCTATTCCAGATGTCTGAAATCACCAAGCGACCGCGAGAGCAACTGGACGGAGTTGAACCAGTCAACACGGAGTTGACTAGTCTGGGTCGCTTGGACGGGAGCCGTGTCAGGTGCCCGGGAGTGGATAAAAACTTATCCGATCCTAGTTGACGAGTCGTTTGCGAGGGGATGATGTTTGACCACTTGGGGGCACCCGGACCGGTTCGGGTGCCCGCGATAGCTTAATATGACCAAGGTTATAAATAGAGCCCTGGTTCACCTTATTTTCAACAACCACACACTATAATCTTCTTGTATTCGAGTTCAAAGTGTGTGTAAGAGGCTTCTCCATCTCTAATGATGGAGTTTTTGATTAGCACAAAAGGTAAGTCAGGTACGTGCTCTAACTCCCGAATAATCATTCGGGTTTATCAAAATGCTTTTAAAAGAACTTGCTAAGTACTGGAAAAAGAAAATAAAGAAATGAAAAAAGTTTTAGCTATATCATGTTTTCTAACATATTTCGATAAGTTGAAATTAGAAAATGAAGAATTAAAAGAAAAATTGAAAGAACTGGAAACAAAAAGAAATAATGTTTCATGTTCATATAGTAATTGAACTGGTATTATCATTTTCACAAGGGTCAAATTAGGAATGTATCACAAAAATATATCTCTAAGAAATACCTAGTTAATCCAGTAGAAAGGAATCTATATTAGGTTCCCAATCTATTTTAGCTTAAATGCGTTCAATTTTTGTTGGCCCTTATTGAAAAATTATTTTCAAATTAAATTCATATATATTTTATTAAAATTTTACTTCAATTTATTTTTCTGTAAAAATCAAAAATATAATCTATCCAAAGAAAAAATTTTAAAATTTTTTGATGAATTTTTAATTTTTTATGAACTACTTAATAAAAAAATTATTTTTAATCTTAAAATTTCTCAAATTTTATTTTTGAAATTTTTAATTTTTCTGTAGATCCATAATTAATGTTACACATCTAGAAAAATTATAAATATTTTTACAACTCAGAATATATTTTTTAAAAATTTTCTTTAAAATATTAATCTTTAAACCGAAATAGTTTTTTTGTTAACTTTCTGATTTATTTATATTCTAAATTTTTTATATGAGTTAGCTAAAGAATCATGCGACATGAACAAGTTTTAGAATTTTTTTAATGAAAAATGAATCTTATATGATTTTTCTATTGAAATAGTAATTTTTAATATGAAAAATAATTAGAAAATAAATTTTTGGAAAGTAAAATTTTCTTCTCGTGGAGTTATCTGTTCCAATACTTAAATTTTTTTTAAAAAAAAATTATCTCGAGAAATATTTTTCAAATATTTAAGTATCACTTATTTTATATTTAAAAATTTGAATTTATTTAGAAATTTAAAAGTTGGTACTTTTCCATGCTTAACTTCGGACTTGGTTTTATCTTACCCCTAATTTTTATGTGATCAAAGGGGGAGAATAGTTAAGTTGTTAAGGATAGGGGATAGTAAATAATTTTACAATTTTTTCCCTTAGTTATTGTAACTATTAAATTTTATATTTTATTTATCCTAACTTAACTAGGGTTGTTTATATCAAAAAGGGAAAGATTGTTGGTCCCCAAGTTAGTTTTGATGTGACCAACAAAGTAAGGTTAAGTCCTGTGTTTTGCTAACCTTGTGTTTAAGTGTGCAGGAGTTTAGGAACACAAGAAGTTGAGCGAAAGACACGGTGGACGAGAAGGATGGCGCGGGAGAGAGTCGACGGGCTCGGCGCATCCGAGGGACATAGAGCTGCAGAAGAGTACACCGGCGGACGAGAAGGACGTTCACGGCGTTCCGAGGGATGAGAAGCCGGGAGGAAGTTCGCTCAAGGGAAAGACAAAAGATGAGTTCAGGTGATCTCTATTTCAGATGTCCAAAATCACCCAAGCGACCGGAAGTCACAGTGGGAGAAGCTGGATGGAGTCGGACCAGTCAACATGGATTTGACTGGTATGGGGCGCTCGGACCCCTCCAGGGCCCGGACAAGCGCCGTGTTAGGTGCCCTACAATCCGGGCTCCTGGGAGTGAATAAAAACTTATCCGGTCCTCTTTGATAAGCAATTTGAGAGAGGCTGAAGTTTGACCACTTGGAGGTGCCCAGACTGGTTCGGGTGCCTGCAATAGCTCGAGATAGAATATGACCTGGGCTATAAATAAAACCCTAGTTCACCTTGTTTTCAACAACCAAGCATTGTAATCTTCTTGTATTCGAGTTGTAAAGTCTTCGAGCTTCAAAGTATGTGTACAAGGCTTCTCTGCCTCCAAAAAAGAAGTTTTTTTATTAGAGCTTCAACTGCCTTGGAGTAGCAATCTACTGATTGCGATCCAAGTAAATCCTTTTATTCTCGTACTCAATTTCTGTTTCTAAGTTATAATTTTTAATTGTATTTTGGTTTAACCTTAATTAGTCCAAAAAAGGTATAGTCTTTAATTGTAGGCTTATCGACCTCCGTCTACCGGTCCTAAAAGTTCCAACACCAACCTCATCAATTAAGTGTTTATTGACACAATAAGAAGAAACCAAGTTGTGGCACAGAAGACTGGGTCACACTCACGTATGACTAATTTCAAAACTGAGTCAAAGTGGTTTAGTTAGAGACTATCAAAATTAAGAAACTTAGAAAATACAATTTGTGATCCTTGTCGACAAGGTAAACAAACCAAATGAACTCACAAACTAACAAACCTAAATCGAACCAACTCAATACTTGAGCTCCTACATTTAGACATTTTTTATTCACATGGAGCTAAGTCACTAAGAGGAAACCAATATTGTTTAGTAATAAATGATGACTACTCAAGACCAAAGGCCAAACCTTTGAAATTTTTAACAACTTCTACAAATTAATTGAAAATGATAAAGATATAAAAATTAAAAGAATAAGAAGTGATCTTGGGGGATTTGAAAATTATAGGTTTGCCGAATTTTGCTAAACAAATAGATATCACCATGAATGGACTAGTAGAATGAAAAAATAGAACATTATAAGAAACTACAAGAACCATGTTAAACAAATATAACCTAAATAACTAATTTTGGACCGAAGCAACAAATACAACATGTTATATTTAAAATAGAATTTTAATCAATAAATTTTGCAATAAAACCCCTATGAAATATATTATAATAAAATATTCAACTTAAACTATCTAAAAGTATTTGAGTGTAAATTACACATATTAAACACTAAAGATTACTTAGGAAAATTTATATCCAAATCAATATCTGGTATTTTTTAGGGTACTCCACAACTAATATGACCTATAAAGTTTACAATAAAAGCACTCTAAAAGTTGAAGAAACAACCAACGTAATGTTTAATGAAGAAAATAATCTACCTAACTTAATTGATGAAAACAATGATCAGCCTAGTGGCTAAAGGGTTCAGCCAAGTAGAAGGGTTAGATTATCATGAAATATATGCACCTATAGCTAGACTTGAATTCATCATGATGTTGCTAGCCTACGTAGCTCATAAATAATTCAAGTTATTTCAAATGGACGTAAAATTCACATTTCTTAATGAGTTCATCAAAGAAGAAATATATGCAAATCAAACATTAGGATTTGAGGACATAGACCACTGAAACCATGTCTTTAGGTTAAAGAAAATATTATATGGGTTAAAACAAGCTCCTAGGACTTGATATGAAAGATTGTCAACATACCTAATATCTAAAGGGTTTAACCGAGGCCAAATTGACTTAACTTTATTTGTTAAACCCCTAGAAAAAGATATCTTTATACCCCAAATCTATGTAGATGACATAATTTTTTGATCAACTAATACAAATTTCTTAAAAGAATTCATTAAATTAATGAAAAATGAATTTGAAATAAGTTTAGTAGGTGAACTCAACTTTTTCTTAGGTTTACAAATAAACAAACTAAAGAGGGTATTTATGTCTATCAAATAAACTATGCTAAAGAATTAATTAAAAAAATTAGAATGGAGAATTTTTAAAATATTAATACTCTAATGACAACCAATGTAAAAATTGATTCTAGCTTATAAGGAAAACCAATAGACTTAAAATACTATAGAAGTGCAATAGGAAGTCTACTATATTTAACTGCAAGTTGACCTGATATTTTATTTGTAATTGGTATATGTGCTAAGTACCAATCTTGTGCAAAAGAGTCACACTTAACAAATATAAAAAAGAATACATAGGTATATTAATGACACACTAAGTGTAGGACTTTGGTACCCTAGAACTATTACATTTGACTTAGTTGGATATTCTGACTCAGACTATGCTGGGTGCAACCTAGATATAAAAAATACAAGTGGAAGCTGCCAACTTCAAGATATGTAGTAGAAAGTAATACTATGTTGCCTTATCCACTATTGAAGTAGAGTACATAGCTATCGGAGAGTGTGTAGCTCAACTTTTATGAATGATGCATACTTTAAAAGATTATCAATTAGAATACAAAATACAAAAGTCTTTATTGATAACATAAGTTCAATCAAGTTTAAAAAATTCTAATATACCACTCAAGGACAAAACACATAGAAGCCAAACATCACTTTGTAACGAACCATGTAGCTAGGGGTAACATTGAACTCGACTATATCAAGTCCAAGTCAAACCTAGCAGATATCTTTACAAAACTTTTACTTGAACTTGAGTTTAGTATACTTAGAAGACAATTAGGAATGTACTTAGTAGAATAGATTTTAATCTTCTCCAAATCATGTTGTTTTTAAAATCATGTTATGCTTTTTCAAAATTATGTTTTTTTTAATTACCTATCTTTTTCAAAACTTATATTTTTCAAAATCAGTTTGGTTTTAAATTCTAGTTCAAATTGTTATATTTTTTTTTCAATACTTTTACTTTTACTAGTGATTTCAAATATTGGACTTAGACTAGGTTTTTTTTTCCCTAGAAAGCATATACCCATAGGTTTCGGCCAGAACATTTTACAAGCATACTAGGATTACTTTGCTTGTGTATGAAAAATACTTAGAACGGTTGAGATACATAGGGTATTGCCTAGATTTTTAGATGTCTATGTCAGTGCATCAACATAACATCTAGGTGGAAAATACCAACGTGCATTAATCAAGCTAAATAATCCTTCTTAGTAAACAATTGGTTGGATATTGTACTTAACCTAACTTAACTAACCAAGTGAAACTATTATTTTCTGATAGCAAGCTAGTAATTATGGGTTATACAACTATTTAAGGAAAATATATGAGTATTTTAAACATTTTTTTAAAACAAAAACTACTTTTATTTTCACCCAGACTCTAGGGTAATACTCTTGCTATTCTCTTTACCTATTTTTTTCTTCTTAAAACACTTTTTTACTAAGGCATTAATTGAGGGGGAGCTTTTTATTTTTATTATTATTTTTTTTTTTTTGCAAACAAATTTTTTGCAAACTTTTAATCTTGTACTATTTAAAGGCCTTCGACCAGTAACAAGAGGACATCATTCTCCCTTACGCACTGCTCCATCGACGACTCTACAACGCCCGAACACTACTCTGACAACGACTACGCTCAAAGCCTACTTCGAAGTCATCGGTATGGTTTATTTTTTTAGTTACTTATACTTAAACTCAAATTGTATTTGTAACTTCTCAACTTATTCGTGATTGTCCAAGTAAAGTACTCTCATATGCGGACCTTGGAGTAGGAGTCACCACAGGCTCTGAACTAAGTAAAAATATTTGTGTTCCTATGTGTCTTTTCTCCTTTTCTATCTTCTTTCTTATTTTCCACTGCGTTTTAACTCGATAAGTTTTACAAAAAGTGTGACAAAACCATGAGCGCTATTCATTCCCCCTCTAGCGCTTTCGATCCTACAACAAGAAGTATAACAAACTTGATTTGCTTAGAAGGTGTCTAAGGCCATCAACGAATTTTGACTAAAATCTCACTATGGACAATGTCTGGAATTTCAAAAGCTTGATACATATAGACTAAACTAGGGGAGTCCTAAGAATCTTTTTGTGATATTGGTGAGTAAGTATAACACACCTAAGTCTTCTAATAACTTCGTGATAAAACATCTCACGGCTCAATCAGTTTTAGAAACTCACAACTCTCTATTTACATTAAGAAATTCATGTATCAAGGCATGATTACACCCAGGGGATGTAAGGAATATAATAAACTTGGTTTGAAATATTTCTAAGGTGTCTAAGATCATAAATAATTTTTGACCAAAATTCACTAATGGACTTATAATATCTAGAATTTTGAAATCTTGACAAGATCTGAACAAGGGGAGTCCTAGGAATCTTTTGGTGGTGTTGATGACTTTGTCAATTTTAAAAATTCAGAACTCTCAATTTAAGTTGTGGAATCCAAGTCTAAGAGCATGTTACATCAGGAGCTAGATTCATCGGAATATAATGGCTAGTAGCCACCCGTGATTTATATCCTCCGTGTTGACTGAGGGATAGGTTGACGGGGGGTGCTCGGGACGAGCGAATCATCTTTTACCACATGTTACATCTAGGAGACTCATGAAAATATAATGATCTTGATTTGAAATAATTTTGAGATTCTCAAAGCTATCAGTTTTGGAATAAGTTTGTCAAAATCAATCTCATTGCACTGTTTATAATCTTCTAAGTGTAACTATCCCAGGGACAAATTGACGGGGGTACTGGGGACGAGCGAATTCATCTTTTGCCACATAAGTGTAACTATGCTCTTAGACATAGATTTAGATATTACATTTATTATCAGTCGACTCAGATATGTGATAAATCGGATAAAAAATTTAACAATTGACTAGTGCATTCGATAAAATAAGCACACTAAATTTAGAAATTTAGTACATAACAATCCATTATTTATTAGTGA
>JBAMIE010000087.1:652448-664929 GCA_037177295.1 Kaempferia parviflora
TGTAGATTAGAACCTACCGTTCAAAGGCGTTACTATATTTATTTAGTTGGCACGCATAAATAAATATAATAACCAAATTTACCTTTATTAATAAAATATGATACAAAATTGTCCTCGCCAATCAACACGTGATTGTCACTCAGGGCTAACACTAACAAGACACGTGTCTGACAGGCTTATCAGTCCTCTTATAAGTGAAGTTGATCCTCTTTGCTGTTTATCCTGTGATGTCCGTCTGGTCGGCTGAAAGCAAGCATCCTAGGTCTCCAGCGGACCGACCGGACGAACGACATTCGGGCCCCCCTTTTTCATCCGTTGCTGCCAGGTCACCCCTCCTGCTGACCTCATCTGGGACCTACAGGCCTCGTCATCATCACCGGATCATAGTCGATAAAAAATATTTTAATATAACAATTACCATTGATGATAATTTTGATTAAATTAGAATAATTTTATGTTATATTGTATCATCTAGCTAGGATGTAGTATGTAGCTGCTTTGACATTTTTGCCCATTGAAATTTGGACAAATGAGGTAGTACAATGATATACAAGCACTGACTATTAGCTAATAACACAAGTCTAGTGAAAATCAAATATAAGATATTAAGATAAGATAATCCAAGACAATGTAAACTTATTAATAACAAAGTTTAAAAAGGATTTTTTAGGAGTCAGAAAGTAAATTTTCATAGAGCCAAATCAGTTATCTCTGTAATTAGTCAATGTCTAATGCCAATTTAAAAAAATTGTAAGAACTCATGGACTAATATTGGAGAAATTTATTGTATGATTTTTTCTTTTACAAATTTATCTTTCAACTAAGATATCACTATATTATACATAATCCAAATTAATATATTTTGAAAAAAATTCTTAAGTGGAATTATTACCTTATTTTTCAAAATAAAGTCAATAAATAAATCTATTTAAATATTTACACATTTTTTAAAAAATATTTATACACATCAATTTCTTCTCACAGTGAAAATAAATAAATAAGATCTACCTGGATAAAAAATAATAATAAATAAATACAATTAATATATAAATCTATTTAAATATTTACGTACATTTATATATTTAATTTATTTGCCGTAATTTCTTCTCAGTTACGTTACCTCGCTGCTTAGACCCTCTCCGGAGACCGTCTCGAAGTTTCTCGACCCCCGTCGTCACCTTCGCCGGACACGAGCCATGAGGTTAGCGCCGTCGGTGATCGTTCTAATTCGGGACGTCGACGGTTTTGGTCTTGCCATCGCCGATGGCTTCCGTCCCGATCCGAACTCCAACCTCTCGAGGTCTTCCCTTTCCTTCCGAAGCGAAAACCCTAAGGTGGCAATTTTCTTGTTGAATAACGATCTTTGGTAAGAAATGTCAATTTTTACAGGGAAAGTTCCTGCTTTGAACTCTCGTTGGAGAAATACGGCGTTAAGGACCTTAAAGCCTCCGGCGATCTTATCCAGTTTGTCGACCCGCTTGGATCCCCTAAGGTGAGTCGACTTGTATTGAAAATTGCGAACTTCATTCTTCTGTTGGGTCTTCGAAATATATATAGTAATGTTCTTTGTATGACTTGCATGTATAACATTGACAAAAATATATGCTGCACTTTCATACGATTTACTTCTATTCTCCCTACGCATGCATTTTGATGAAATATCGGAAATCTAGTGATACTTTATTCTGCATTTCTTTTAATGGCTGAAGGAAATAACTGCATTGTGGTTATTTTGAGTTTTCACACAATACTTGTTTACATTCCATTGACAACATATACAATAGATCATGAATCTACGTTAGAGAAAATAGTTTTAGATTCATTATTATGCCACCTAAATATTCTTTCAATGTGAATTTTTACCTTTAGATTTATTTTAATGGAGATTGATTCTCATTATCAGAAACTTCATCTATCCTTATTCTATAATATGCTTCTAAATTTGCTCCATAACATTCCTAACTAAGTTACGGAACATCAGAAGTGGGAGGTTAATAGTGCTAGCTCAAGGTGGCTCTAATGGACTACTACTAATAGCTTATACTTAAATATGTTTGATGCAATTGGAAGCTTATCAACTCAAGAGGTACTCTTTTCACAAATGAAAAATCACTTAATGATGATGATGGATAAGATTCATATAGGCAAAATCAGTTAGTTGGAACAAACATGACTTAGTGATGGTGATGGCTACAATGTTGTCACATGATATTACGCTTGGCTATGGTCTACAAAAGATATGTAATCACATTGGGCCATCATTAGTTCATGCCTAACATGCCCTTGATTTGGGAATATGAGTTGCATGGAATGAAACGGAAAGAAAAGAAATTAAAATATTTTAGTTCCACTTTATTCCATTTTTTTTTTTTGTTTACTTGGATGCAATCAGAAGGAAAGAATCAATTCATTATTTGAGTTTATTAAATGCTAAAATTTCATTTCCGTTCCATTATGCTTGATTCAAGCATAAATTAAATATTTCCTGCCTCCCTATTATTTCCTTTCAAGTAAATAAGAGAAATTGACAGTTTTATTTATTTTTCTATCTTTTATTTTTTTTATGTCATCCAAGTAACACAACATGGATAAAATTACTTCACTTGTTTGGTAATGTTATTTTAAATATATGGAGGAACTCCATGACTAAAATGTACCTTCTATCCACATTCATTAGTTTAATGTGTGTGAAATTATCCACTGATAGAGTGAATGTTGGATGTGCGACACATATGCATACAAGGCTCAACTAGTGTCAACATTAAGCAATCTATGAAAGCTAAGTTAGTCTAGGCAGGAGCTAGCATGTGTCCACTGTGGTGATAAATAGTGTTAGAATGATCAATGTGTGCCTGATGTGCAAATAGTTGCACACTCATCTTGAGACCTATATAAGATAGCCATGAGCAAAGTTAGAGTATGCGGGGTGGGGTTAGCTATAGTGTCCCCATTGTGATAGAGACTTCTAAGTGAATCTCAAGGCAACAATTAATCACCTTCCACGAAATCAGACATAAATTGTTGCGTAGCTTATTCTTCTCCACTTTGTCCCTTTACCAATAGTTCTCCACCTCTTCCCTTTACCAGGAGTTATCCACTTCATCCTTTTACCAGGAGTTATCCATCTCTTCCCTTTACTAGCAATTATCTACTTTCTCTTATCATCAAGAGTTATTTGCCTCTTCCTTTACTAGGAGTTATTCACCATCTCTTTCCTATTAGGAATCCTTTACTTCCTCAAACACTGTGTAGTTTTATTTATTTATTTAATTTACAAAAAAGACTTTAGTGACTTGGTAAGGTCTCTCTCGCTTATCTAACAAGCAATCTGACCTTACCTCAAACACTAGTGTATGGTTATTTTAACTTTACAATAGAGAATATTGCCTACGGAACAGTCATACTATTATGAATGCTTCCTATGCTTCTAACTTGGGAGTGAATCTAACATCATCCCTATTATGTCAATATCATCATCTATTTGATGCTGTTTCTTAACTGCTACTTCCTTTCCTAGTCACCTGTAGCTTTGTGAATGCAATTATTCACCCAGGGAGATTACAATTCAAGAATAAATTGATCTGCTAGAAACATGGGCAATTTCTTTTCAGTGTTTCCATCGTTAACAATTAAATACCACCATACCAGCCTTATAGTTCTTTCCTTCCACCCATTGTACGATAGACAATTGAACTGAAAATCTGTGATTCATCCAGGTGTCAATCTTCCTTCTGCAAAATTACAGTCCCCCAGTTGTTGCATACGCTATCAAGGAACTATTAGCATCACTTCCTAGTCAGACTACATTGGTACTTCCTTTTGTGATGAAAGCCCTCAAGGTTAACAGGGGAGCAATGAACGAACAATCTGCTAATGAGGGCGTTGTGATCTACACAACTGAAATTGGTGGTGCATCTGAACTCACTAAGGCCATGATTAATGACACAATCAGTGCGCCTCCATCCTTGCAAATTCATTGCGAATCTCTGGCTTGCTTGTTGCTGATGGCACGAATTCTAAATCCGCCAACAGTTCTCCTTGCATCTGGTCCTAAGCATCCTAATGCACAATCTAGCTATCCTGATCACGAGGTACGCAAAAATTTTCTCCGATTTCGAAGCTTCTTTAAATTATTTGTTGTTTTATTAGAGATTTATGGGGATTTGGATGGAAAACGACCAAATGGTCTTACTGCTTAACTAGGTTAAACCAGCTAAAGGAATTGGGGTATCTGCAATGTTTGGCTTTTGTTTCAATGGTCCAGATGTATTTTCTCGCGTTAAGAGTCAAGTTTGGAGGACTAATCTACCGATTAAGCGGTCGGATTATGTTTCTGGCAGGAAAACACTAGCAAGAATGCAAGATTTGATTGCTAGTCCTAGTAAATGATTCTGTTTGTATCTTTATTATTCTTTCATAAACAAGCTCTTTTCTATAGGCATACTATTGTAGACCTAATTTCCTTCCAATAGATGATAAATTGGATATGTAAAAATACCGAAAGGTGTTGAGGAAGGATGATAAGAAAATTATCGTTTGACCAGTCTCCATGTAGCAAGTAACAAGTGTTAGTTTTTGGTCCGATTTTGAGCCAATAAGTGATAAAGGTTAAATTTATCTCTTTAATAATTATGCTTTCCTTGTTTATTGACAAACGAAATGGAAGATCGAGGATTCATCCTTCGACTAACCTCTTCAAACAATATGTCTAAACCATTAATTTTAACTTCAGGTTCTGGAGAAGTTGGGAGGGACAGTAGCCAGGCATTTGGGTCTTATCTTCTCCAACGACTTGATTCCACAGAGGAACATTGAGAAGTCAACTAGCGTTGGAGAGCCATGGCGTGCATTGTATGGATGAACTCTTGGCTAGCACTTTTCCCTTAAAACCAGACGGTGTTCTTGTTGTATGTTGAAAGATCTTGAGGCAGTTCAGAAGATCTATTACTTTTGCCTCAAGTATTGTTATTTTTCACTCAAATTGATATTCGATCTGGAAGGTTATCGATTTGGATTCAGTTGTAATTTGGAATTTTATACGTTAAATGAATTCATTTCATGTATAGTTTAAGTAATTTTGATAAAGGGTAGCCTTAATCTCCCATCATTGCCGATCCAACGAAGATCAGATTAGTGGCAAAAGGTCATTCCCTGAGCTTATTGCATTTCACACGATCGATTTCATAGTCATGTGTAAAGAGATAACTCACAGATGACTTTAGATGACTTTACCTTTAAACGAATGATCATTGCATGGGAAGGCCAGTAATATGATAAACATTTCGCTATCAGGAATTTGACTTCCAAACTTATTAATGATAATGTCCAAAGTAATAGCCATATAATATATTTTATCAGAGATTTTTTTATCTTAAGATTACATGTTAATAATAATTTTTAACATAAAAGTACTCGTATACTATTTTGATTAAATTGAATTTAAAAGATTAATTTTTTTAACACCTTGCTACTTTTGATAAAAATAATAATTAGAAGTCCTTTTAAAAAAACTCTATGATCTAGTTCTTAACTAAATACTTGAATTATTGTTTTTGTTAATAATTAAAAATGTGTTTTTAAAAATTTGTTAGAAATATTAAACTAACCCGTCAGATTTGGATTTACTCGTTCTCAACTGTACCTAGCTCGTAATTGAACGGATCAGTGGCTCCCACAATTCGAAGGTCTCGTATTCTCGTGTTGGTATGCTCGCTCACGTAAACGCCGTAACTGGAATGTTCTGGTGTGCTCCCCGAGGCACATACAAACTAACCCCAGAGTGAAAGCTCGTGACTCGGCCCACCCAAATCGCGTGCTCCACTCCCGCACATGTGAACGTCACGTGGAGGTAACTCATCGTCCTCCGGTTGCGCCGCGCAGGCGCAGGCGCAGTCGCCGTCGCTGGTGCAATGCATCTCATCCTCAATATTTTTTTTATTTTTATTTTTTTTAGTTAGTGTCGATTAATTTTGAAAGTAACTAATAAATTGACCATCAATATATATTAGAAGTTGCTCACAATTAACAATTCATTAATCTAATGTTTTTAGTTCAACTATTTATTTTTAAAAAATTATCTATTAATTTACTAAAGTTGAAACTTAATTTTGAAATGTATCCTGAGAAGGTACCTGCAACAATGTCTCAGGACCAAATAAAACTTTTTATCCCCTATATTTAAAAATAAAATTTTAATTAATTCTCCCTATTTGCATATAAAATTACCCTGACACGATACACAAATATACTTTTTGTTTGCCTTGAGATTGTGGTGGTTTAAGTCCTCCAAACTATAAAGTTCAAATCCCAGGTAGAGATTTAAAAAAAAAGTCTCTATTTACATCTAATTAATTAATTTTTTTTTAATTGATACCAGTTATCCAAGCCTTTTGGATATACTCATCTTGTAGATGGTCGGCCCATGGTTCTATGATAATTTTTCATCGGTTAATTGGTAAATCGGAAAAATATACATAGAGACTCATCCTGAGTGCCAGCGTTCTCAAATCCACTATCTCTTAGAGAGAAAAATCCTCTATAATACATTGCAACTAAGTTTTAAACTCTAGATGTTTGGTCTATCACTAGAGGACCTAACCATGACACTCTGTCCTCGAGACATAAGAGCATCCATAATCGATGGAGTCTTTAGAAAGCTCCTTCATTACCACGTCGATACCAAAATAAAAATCTCACACATCTTTTCACTATAAAAAAAAAATCTTTCAACAATTAATCATGAGTTTCACACTTTACTGATATATTTTTCTAATTTCTTTTTATTTTTACATTATATATAATTAAACTTTTTTAAAAAATTATTTTAATATTAAAAAATTATAAAATTTAAAGAAATAACTCCATAGCCACTTCTTAAAAATAAAACAAACACAAAGAAAAAATGTAAAACGGTCACATTAATGACCTTCTAAGTCGGTCTTACGAATATAAAGAAAATAAATATAAATATACAGACGAAAAACGTACGATAGGGACTATCATAGACAATGATAACCTAAACACCGTAGAGATTCTCTCTTATTTACCACATCACCGTCGGAGCTTCAATTTATGGATGTCCTAATTAACTGGATTTGGTAGTTGAGTTGGTGATGTTTATTCAATTGTGACATACCCCATTTAACCGGTAGTGCCACGTGTAAGAAATCCTTTTTTGTTTTACCGCTAAAGAACTCCTGGTTAAAGTTGGACAAATCGGAGTGCGTTTAAGAAGCAACTGACGCGAAGAAGGGGAGCCGTAAGACTACCACCCCAATCTTCTCTATAAATGAACCCTAGTTCTTGTGGTTCTCCCCTCTTCTCAGTTCTTACTTGCTTGCCCTAATTCGTCTCGAGCAGGAGTCTTCCTGCAGAGAGGCGAACAGACCAACAGATTGCCAACGTAAGTGCTTCAGATGTGTTTCCTTTTTTTTGCAGTAGACTAATCCGGTGAAGGTTGCATCTGTTTTTATTTTGATAGCTTACAGAAAATTCTGGTGTTTATTGGATGGACTGCGTTGTTGTTCATCTATTTGGTTTTTCGAAAATCTTTGTTTCTTTTCTGTGATTTTTTTGTGATATTGGTCTCTTGTTCATTTCCAAATGCTCCTTCCAAGTATTCCTTACTAGTTTCTTAGAGATTCAATGTGATTCTAATTCTTTGAGTAGCTTGCTATCGATCGATCGATCAGTGTACTTCTAAATCTGTATAGTTCACGAATTCTAGCTAAAATCTCAATTCGTAGATCTGGTGAAATTTGCTTCCAGTTATCGACTCCTGGCGCATCCAAAGGTTTGATCAGAAAGCTCCCGAGGCAGAATCACAACCTGTCCGACAACCATGGGGCTTTCGAGCCTGCCGATCCCATCGGAGAGCGTGCTCACTCTCGTCCTCGTCAACACCGTCCTCACCATCTCCATCCTAAAGCAGCTCCTCCGCTCCCTCCTCCGCCTCCGCCCCTCGCCTCCTCTAACGCCGGAGCACGCCGCCGGAGAGGCTTGCGAGCCGCACAGTGACGGACCGGTTCCGCAGCCGCTGCAGGCCCATCCGGTTCGGCTTGGCCCTGGGCCGGCGTCGGGCGGCGGCCGAGCGGACATCCGACTGCCGAGTCTGTCTCGCCCGGTTCGAACCGGACTCGATGGTGAACACCCTTCCCTGCGGCCATTTCTTCCACAAAGCTTGCTTGGAAACGTGGCTCGACTACCAGCACGCAACGTGCCCCCTCTGCCGGACCTACGTCCTCCCCGGCGAGAACACTACCGCCGCCGCCGTCTGCGTCTCGAATTCTTCGCGGCCGTGGTTTTAGGGCATAGTAGAGAACGTACGCCACGGATGGTGCGTGTGATCACAATTTCCATTTTTGGGTTCTTGCAGACAGGAAACACCTCGAGTTTTTATTATCTTGATTCAAATTTCCGGAAGAAAAAAGAAGTCATTTTTAAATTAATTTTAAAATCACTGATTTTCAAAAATAGCACACGGTAAATTTTCGTTTTCTAATTAAATGTTAGAATGAATTTGTGGTGTTCTGCACCGGAGAAGAAATATTAAATTTAATTTTTTATTTGATGGTTATCCTTTTTTCCATTAAATATTGTGTTTATGAATAAGTTTAATTTATAATTTTTTATAATTTGAATATAAATATATGCATCCAAAATAAAATTAATATGTAATTACATTTGCTTTTTAGTAAAAGGTGAGATTAAGTTATAATCAAGTGGTTAGAGGAAGGTAGGTGTTTTTTTAAGGGCATATGTCCGGTTGAAATTTGATTTTTTTTTTTAATCCACTGGACCATGGGGGCATTACATCAAGGGCATTACACTTTGCACACTATACTCGTACCTAATCACACACAAATAAAATTTGAGCATGAACATAAATTTTATAGAATCTTACTCATTTATTATTAGTTAAATGTTCTCTTGGGTCCAAAGGGCCCGGCTATGTATCTGGGCTTCTAGGGCTGTTCAGATTTCTTGATAGTATCTTGGCCTCTTGGGCTATTTTGGTCAATCCAATCAATACAAAGATAAAAAGTAATCATATCTTTGATTATTATCAATCCAATCAATACAAAATAAAAGTAATCATATCTCCTAAAGGGTGTAAACGAGTCAAACTACTCACAAATTATTCGGGTCTCACTTAAAAAAAAGTTCATTCGATTAAGTTAAAGAACCAAACTCGAGTCTAATTTAAAGCTCGAAAACATTCTCGAGCTTACCCGTACTTAGTTCGTGAGCTTGTGAACATGTTTATTTAGAGGCTTACAAATGTGTCTATCTTATTATATATATCACACAAATAATAAATATAATAATGTATTATTAAGTATTATAGTTAATTATCTTAAACGAGCTCGAACTAAGCTCGTTTAATTTTTAAACGGGCTTTTTTTTTAGCTGAGTTTATGCCTAGCTCGAGCTATTTAATTTTATTATGAGCCGAATTCGAGCTTAAGAACTAAAGCTCAAATCGAACTCGAGTCGAACTCTATCTTAAGGATAATGAATTGAACTTGAGCTCAAGCCTCTTACTGTTCAGCTTAGTTCGATGACACGCTTATTCTCAATCTTTTAAAATAAGTGGTTAGTCGATCAATTTTTTTTTTACTAAAATGGCATCTTGTACGGAGCCATGGGTTAGCCTATTTGAACTTTAGCTTGGGGTTCGATGACACCTAGGAGTAAGTACGTGGCAAGCTCTCAAGCCTTAACCATTGCACCGCCCCGAGGGGACTCACCTAAGAGTAATTAGTTCGAATTTGCGGTGGATGAAAGGAAGAACATGTGAGGAATTACATTTGCGGTGGGAGAAAGGAAGTTCATGTGCGAGAGAGAGGAAGGTAGATGGCAACAATCAATGTAGTTGGAAAAGAGAAACTTAATTAGTCTGGGACTTTTTTTTAAACCAGCTCGGGATCAGTCCCGGTAGAGTATGTTGGATCGGATGGACTGATTAGAGCGAGTGAATAAACGACTTGCAAATAAAATTTTAGCAATTTTTTATTTTTGAATTAGCAAGGACACATTATTAATTAAACAGAAATAAATAGCATAAAAAATAAGTAAGAGACTCAGAATTTTACTTGGTAACAACCTGACACTAAAAAAAGTCAGGATTACTGACAGAATATTCCATCAAAATTCCATTAGTAAAGTAGTTTAGTTATTGAATTACTATGGAAAATCATTTATTAGGAGATAATTCATCGATAGTAAGTTCATAGTAATATTTTCCGACGGAAATTTAATTTCCGTAGTAAGTTTTCCCGACAGAAACACTGTTTCCATTAGTGTTGTATAGATAGAATTGCCGACATAAAAAGCGTTTCCATTTCTTAACAATCCATACATACATTTCATACAATCCATAATATTACAAACACAAATAAACTAATATCCATACAAACAAACATATTAAATTATGAAAATAAATTAATAGAAAGTATATAAATATCCAATAATCACAATAATGTAAAACAAATAAAATCTAAACAGATAATAATAATAGAAAAAATTACATTATCCAAATATCTATATCTAAATACATACCATGATAGATAATACATCCATATATAAGATAGTAATAAAAAATTGTGCAAAAAGTCAAATACGATAGATTTATATATAATTAAAAAAATTTACATATGTAGGACCCTTATGACCGGTAAGATGGGTGAATTGCCTGTAATACAAAAGTAAAACCTTTCTCGATCTTTTTATAGTACAATTTAAACACACTAAAAACAGAATTAAGGAATGCAATAAATAAAAAAGTACGAGACACAATCATTTACTTGGTTACAACTGGGGAGTTGTTAATCCAATGAAGTTGAAGCTCAGTAGTAGAATCTCCTTCTTAAATAGAATCAGAGGCCGAGAAGCCTCATACAGTCGTTGAAAGCGCATAAAAGGAAAAGCTCGAATAGAAAAAAAATACAGAGTGTGTTATATAAAATAAGGAGAACCAGAGCTCTATTTATAGCCTATGGTAAATTCTATCTCGGAGCCATTCCAGGTGCCTAAACCTGTCCGAGCACCCCCAGATGAATAAATTTCATCCATCCATAAACTGCTGGGCTGCAAATAAGGTTTTATCCACTTCCGGGTGCCTGGACTCGTCCGGGCGCTCGGACTTTAGGGCACCTGACTAGGCGCCTTAACTGGCCCGGAGGAGTCCAGGACGCCCGAATCAGTCAACTTCGTGTTGATTAGTCTGGTTCCGTCCAACTTGTTCCGGTTCCGTCTAGCTTGCTTTCGAAGTCTTCGGCTTTGTCTCTGGTCACTTTCGGTCGCTTGGGTGATCTCGAACATCCAGAATAGTGTTAGGATTGATTCCGAAGCTAAAGGGGGGGGGGGTGAATGACTCCGTTTGCTTCGTCGATGAAGATGTGCAGCGGAAAACTCGACGACGAACTCAACCAATGCTAACATGGATATTTACTTGGTAACCACCTCAAGAAGAGGTGACTAATCCAAGGATCCGCAGGACACACACACCCTCCATTATGAAAAACTCCTTCTCAGTGACTCACCGGAGGCGGAGAAGCCTTGTACAAACTCTTCTACAAATACAACTCAAAACAAGAATGAAATACACAAATATAAATGAAAAACCTTCTTCTTGCTTGATCTTGAGTTGCTTGCGATCACTTCTTGAAGACTCGGAAATACAACAATACTTCACCTAAGAAAGCTTCAAGAATCGTCGGAGATGAAGGGTGGAAGAGGAGAACTCAGAGAGCGGAGAATCGGAGCTTGTAGCCGCGTCGCCCTTTTGAACCTGCGTGTCACAACGGTCACAAACCAATCGATCAACTGATCGATTGGTTACCACAATCGATCAGTTGATCGATTGGGAAGCCTTCTGTTCTCTCACGCATCGTGAGAAAATCATAGCCCAATCAATCAACTGATCGATTGGGAGCAGCTGGATCGATCAGCTGATCGATCCAGCAGCGTTCAATCAAGCCAAACCCAAAGATGACTTGACTCACTCAAGTCAAACTCAACATTCGGTCAATTGTGACCTGTTGGGACTCCTTGTGCCTAATATCTTGTCAACCGTGACCTGCTAGGACTTATCACCAAGTGTCTGGTCAAACCTTTGACCAACTTGGACTTTTCTTCACATGCCAAGTGTCCGGTCAACCTTGACCCACCTGGATTTCCACTGCCTGGCTTCACTTACCAGGACTTCCAGTTTGTCTAGCTTCACTCACTAGGGCTTTTCACCTGGCTTCACATACCAGAACCAGGCTTCACTCACCTAGATTTTTAACTGCCTGGCTTCACTCACCAGGACTTCCACTAAGCTTCACTCACCTGAATTTTCTCCTGCCTGGCTTCACTCACCAGGGCTTTTCAATTGCCTGACTTCACTCGTCAGGACTTTTACCACCAAGTGTCCGGTCAACACTGACCCACTTGGATTTTCATCTTCTGCCAACTTCCCTGTTGGACTTACCCTTGC
>JBAMIE010000087.1:731704-744194 GCA_037177295.1 Kaempferia parviflora
ACAAGGATCTTCTGGAAGGGATCCGTTCCGCTGCGGTTGTGCGAAGTATTCACCCGCAAAATTTTTGTTTTGCATGCCTAGATCCCTACACACCCTTCATTTGGAATCTTTGGCTTTGGGGCTCAGCTCCTTTCCTTGAAGAAAGGTTCTCCCCCATGTAAGAACACTAGATTTTCACCAAGAGCTTCACCGATGATCCGTCCTCATTCGGAGCTAGAAGACCATCCAAGAAGACCGGCAAAACCTTGATAAGCATCCTCTTCTCTTTATCTTCTTGTATTGAGTTTGGATTACTATTTCTTTGTCTCTTTGTTTGTATTTCCTTCTAATGGAGTAGTTCTCCAATTCTTAGGATGTAGAGAATAGTTGTGATGTGCTATTTATGTAAAGTATATGGATTTGTTATTTTCCTATTTCAATGACATGCTTGTGCCTTGTTCCTTTTTGATGAAATACTTGAGTGAAGGTTGTATGCTTAAATATTTAATTTTGTTGAATTGGCGTATAGATTGTTCATCCTCGTAGATGGGGGTGCTCTAGATTGAAGTGGCATGACCTTGGTGAGAAAGGGTATCTCTCCTCTCATCTAGGGGATACTCTCTTAAGGGAAGACAATTCTATGCATGGATGAGTCTAATACATGACTTTATGTGTTTTCCCTAATTCTATGTTAGTAAGTGTTTTGTATAATCTAGAGACGTATACCTTTTGATAGAAGGTAGTCCATTGTCAACTCAGACTCTCTAGGTTATCCTCTTCTACTTAATGGCACTAGGATATTGTCTAGGGAAAACACTCTTTTTTACCTTGCCTGGTGGTTATAGTACTTATGTAGATATCCTGCAAAACATAAGTATAGAGAATAGAAGATGAGCAATCCATAGGACATCAATTACCATCACGATGAAACCAAAACCCTAGAATCTCTCCCCTAGGTTCCCAAAGGTCAACTTTTTCCTCTCTTTCTTCTTTCTTACACTCTTTCTCTAGTTCAACACAGCCAACCTACGATTGTCTAGATAATATGATATGCAATGTTAATTAGTGTTTAATCAAGCAGTTCTCGTGGGATTGACATTTATAAATATTATTACTTGACGACAACCATGCACTTGTAGTTTAATCATATCAGGAGCATGGAAACATCTGGAAGACACTCACAATCTCCTTCCCATGTATTTCTTGTCCTCTATTCTCAAATTTGGGTTATAAGAATGTTTTATTTTATATGATCTTGTCTGAAATAGGGCGGATGACGCTGGGAGACACGGTGGCTAAGAATGGAGGGCTACAAACTATTGCTGAGCTGATGTGGCGTTTAGCTATCCGCTCTTCAAAGGAATATCTGTCCGTACATTCTCCTGCAAGTATCGCGCAAACTCAACCAAACATTAGCGACCGAACCAGGGAAGGGGTTCCCTGGTTTGGTCCTCCGACGCTCAAGTCAGCAACACTTCGAGAAGAAAGTACAATGGAAGTACAGTAGTTTAATTTGCGTAATATTGTGTACCTGCATCGGGAATCGAGAACCTCTATTTATAGTTGGGTGTCAGGCGTTAATCCTAAGGTATACTAGGATGAGTTGTCACACCATGATTGGTCCCACTTGGCACTTTACATCATCTGACACCTGTACTGTTGTCAGAAAGTACAAGCAGATATCAGACACGTGTCTGACGGGCTTGTCAGCCTTCGTAGAGATAAAGTCACTCCTTTTGATATCTGCCCGGACGGATGCATAACCTCCATTCCTTTGGCAACCAGACTATCCATAATATGCTTTCACGATATTCGTCCGGACGGCTAAAAGCATGGTCCCTATGTCTTCAGCCGTCCGGACGGACTAATGGTGAGTGGGCTCCATCTACCCTTTGATGCCATGTCATCACCACTGCTGACTTCAGCGAGGGCCCGTGAGCCCCGTCAACTCATACAGGATCACTATATTTCTAGTTTGTTCTTCCTTCTTCATGGACTATATCTCTCAAAACTAGGTTATAGGGAGTAATTATGATGTGATATTGAAGTCTGAACTATAAATTTACTCATTCCCTTGTTCAATGATATGTTTATGACTTGTTCTATTGTGTTATGTGTTATTCATGTTTGATGAAATATGTCTATGGTAAATGCATTTGGATGTAGAGGATTGGTCACCATGTAGAGGAGGGGTACCTTAATGATAAAGGATATCTCTTTAACCAGACTTTCTAGAGTATCGTCATGAAAGAGGGGTGAAATCTCTACAAGGAATTAGCTAATTAGAACTTAAATGTTCTAACAAATTAGGAAACTTTTTTTAAAAAAAAATAAAAATTCATAATAAAATAGAAAATTTTCTAGAAATTAATTTATGACCAACTATGTCTTGTAAAATAATTTTACGATCATGTCGAAGCATAATCATGCTCTGATACCACTATTGGGACATGCCGATATGGTTGTGTGCTAAAATATATTTCGTACATTTACACAGTGGAAGACAAAATAGTAATCATTCCTAATTATTACAACAAACACACCACACTCATACAAGGATACATATCATGTAGACATAATCGTAAAGTAAATTTATGCCTAGCGTACCTTGTAGAGAGCATTTTTTGTAGGATCATAGCCACGTGAGAGAGGGGTGAATCACGTGTAATTTAAAAGCATAGCATTTAAAATAAAATTAAAGCAAAGTGTAGAGTGTGTAATGGAATACAAACGGAAATAGAAAACTAAAAACAAAACACGATCGATTTTACTTGGTTTAGGGCTTTTGGTGACTCCTACTCCAAGATATACAATCCCTTGAACCATACCGTTGGTAAATTAACTAAAAACCTTTTCCGGAACCACCGGAAGAGATAATGAAATACAAGATATCAAAGGAAGGGATTGAAGTGTAATAGCCTACACTCCCTTTTTGCAAATAATAAAGAGATGCAGTAATTAACTTGGTTAACAACTCACGGAAAGAGGATCCGAAAGTGCTCAAGAGTTGGTGTCGGTCTGCGGGCAATGGTCAAATGTCGCAGAGAGCAGTGCAGTAGCAGTCAGACGTGTTTGTAGTAGCAAAAAGGTCTTTGCAGCTCGTAGAGAAGACGTGTCTTGATAGATTCTTGAATAGGGATTATATGGATTGTTGAAGGCGCCTTCATCTTCCTCCAAGCCACCTCCAACAACAACTTTTATCTCCTTATCTTTGAAATCAATAAAACCTGCAACCTGCTGATTTTAACCTCTAGAGGGCACCTTTAGTCCTCTCCGGGGTGCCTCCAGTGCCAAACTCCAAGGAGCTTCTAGCCAAATGGAAGGGGCCTCCACACCCTTCCACTCAGGGACTTTGACCAAAGGATCCGAGGTGCCTCCAATCGCACAAGAGGCACCTCGAGTATTGTTCACCCCAGTGTTCTTATTCATTTTTTCTCCTACAAAACATGTTAGTTCAATAGAAACATAGCTAACTTGTAAAATAGAGTTAGTATAATAATAAAATATTAATATTAATTAAATCCTGTGTTACCAAGACCAAAATCTAGTCATGGTTCTTAGCTTAGATATCCAAAATAGTTCTAAATTAGACCATCATCTACTATTCACTCAAACAGAAACACATCCTCACTAAATCACTCTCCTCTAGTGATTTACCTTACTTACCATTTACAGTCACCTGACTTGCCTCTTGGTCCACTATGTCTTCCTGTTAGTAGTCGAATCCATAGACCTAACGAGACTTCGGTTAACTGTCGGGTACTACAGACTCAGTAGAACTTTCCACCAGATATCGAATCACTCCTTGACCTATCTGGTCTTCGTGTCAGTTATCAGGTCCTCGAGCTTAACTAGCTTTAGCCTGGTGTCAAGTCCTCTAGATGTGTCAATTCCTACACACTTAGTAAAGTATTAGATCACGCAATATCTAATTTTAATCCACTTTTCATTCATCAAAATCTAAATTTGATCATTGGTGCCAACTATACCAATAATCTCCTCCTTTTTGATGCAATGATAGCCTTAGTTCAAGTTAGAAGAAAAAAAATAGACAGAAATAAGATATGTAGATGCAAAACATGACTTATTAGAAAAAATATTTAGTTGTGTTCATTCTATTAATCATTTTTAGGGATAATTTTATTGGTTGTCTTTTCTTACTTAAACTTTACCATTCATGACTTAACTAAAAAAATATTTAGTTATGTTCATTTTGTTAATCAATTATAGGGTTAAGTTTCTTGGTTGTCTTTTTCTTACTTAAACCTTTACCTCCCACTTTGGTATTCATCCAAAAATATGAATGTAATATATATAAGTAAAAAAAAATAGAACACCAAGAATATAAGTCAGGTAAAAATAGTAAAAAGATTAATAATTACAGGATCAATCTTGGGAGAGGTTCAAAAGGCTTTTTCAAACTGAATTTTCAAAACATTGACAAATTTTGCTAATTAATTTTGAAAAGCATGAAGAAATTTTCTAAATAATTTTGAAAGTATTTTTTTTAAAACATGTTCAAAATAATTTTCTAAGTAATTTTCAAATAGAATATTCAAAAATAATCTAGGTGTTTATGAAAATGTTTTTCAAGTAAATTTGTAAGGTAATTTTCCAAATTGAGTTTACAAAATAACCTAAGAGCATTTGAAAAAATTTTCCAAATATATTTGAATAGTAGTTTTCATATAGAGTTTTTAAAATAATTTAATAATTTTTTAAAAAAATTCCAAGTAAATTTGAATAGCAGTTTCTAAGTAAAGTTTTCAAAATTTTTCTAAGCATTTTTGAGAATGTAATTTCAAAAAATATATATATTCTGAGAAATTTTTGAAATAAATTCTACGAATTTTGAAAAAATAGATTTAAAAAAATTGAAAATATTCATTAAAGATTTTGAAATATAAATTTCAAAAAGAAGTTTTCAAAATAACTTTGCAAAGAAATTTTCAAAGGATTTTCATAAGTGGAATTTTTCAAAAATTTCAAAATAAAAGGTTTTGAAAACAGAAACTCCCTCTGAACCTGATATTATTTTTTAAAATAATCAGATAAAATGTCCTTAAATGTCGAACATTTAGTTATTGGCTAGCTATCTAGAAGATAGTAGTTTTTAACCAGGTGAGAAAAATTAAGTAGAAGTTGTCAATCTAATAGTTTGTTTAGAAGGACTACCTAACTTGATCAATGTAATTTAGTATTTATAGCTCATACTTGTGTTGATGTACTGATATAAGCATCTGAAGTCACGACAAAGGCCTAAGCATCTGACACTATTTTATATTTTTGAATACACAATCAAGGTAAGTCTAGTGTGCTTGTGAGATGCTGGTTACCTATATCATGTTTTCTAAGATTTAGACCTAGGCTAAGTCCAAAACAAATTTGAAAAATGCTAGTAAAAAGGAATTTTTAATAAAAAATTAAAATTAGGAGTGACCTAGAATTTTCAAATCACACAAAAAGAGGATTGGACAATTAAGTAAACAAATTTAGTCCTAATCTATCGTGCACATTCTAATTGCTTGCGTAAATTGCTAAATTCAGATTCGGGAAGTGGTTTGGTAAAGATGTTTACTAGATTTAACTTTGACTCAATATAGTTGAGTTCAAAGTCTCCTTTAGCAACATGATACCTGATGAAGTGACGTTTAATTTCAATATGTTTAGTTCTTGAATTATGCACTGGATTTTTTGTTAAATTAATTCAACTTATATTATTAATATAGATTTTTATATTTTTATATTCTAAGTTAAAATCTTTTACTGTGTGTATCATCCATAACAATTGGGTAACACATTCCCCTATAGCTATATATTCTGCCTCCGTTGTAGATAAAGCAATGTAGTGCTATTTTCTACTAAACCAGCTGACAAGTATGGTCCAAGTAGTTGGTATTCACTACTTATACTTTTTCTGTCTAGTTTACAGCCAGCATAATTTGAGTGAGAGAACTCTATAAGTTCAAAGTTTTTAGTCCTAGGGTACCACATTCTAACATTGATTGTACCTTTTAGATATCTAAAATTTTTATTAACATTGGTTAGGTGAGACTCCTTAGCATAGGTTTAGTATCTTGCACATGCTAACTGCAAATAAAATATCATCTCAGCTTGCAATTAGATATAAAGACTACCTATGTCACTTTTGTAATACTTAACGCCAATTGGTTTGCTATTAGAATCAATATCTAATGTTATGTTTATTGTCATTCATGTATTTAATTCTTTAGCATTTTCCATCCCAATTTTTTTAAAGTATTTCTTATGTGTATTTTTGTTGATATATATAATTTCCTTCATTGGTTTGTTAAATTTGTTAGCCTAAGAAAAATGTTAACTTACCTACTAGACTCATTTCAAATTGTTGTTTAATTTATAAAGTCTTGCAAAAATTCTAAGTTGGTTGAGAAAAAGATTATGTCATCTATATAGACTTGAGCTATAAAAATGTCTTGTTTAATGGTTTTTTATAAATCCCTTATTGGGTTTTGATCAAATCAAAATAGGTATCCCTTAAACTATAATTCATACCATTAGCCTTAAGTTTAGCTCAAAACCAAACAACTTGGTTCAATAAACAAACTGTTTAGTTTAATAACAAAAATTCTTTTAATTAAAACCAAACCAATTTGGTTTATAATTAAACCAAAGAGAATTCAAATTGTCTTCAAAAGATGTGGTCCATCCATGCTTCTGTTTCGACAAAATATATTCAATGTTTTCCCTTCATCTGGTTCAACCAGACTCAATCTCTCTCGATCTGAGAATCTAATTCCCAAACTCATTTAAATCCTTCAGATAAACTTACAGTGTGTGTGACCCAATAGGTTCCTGTTACGTTCCACAAGTGTACCGAAACATCCTTAGTAATATAAAAGATTATCATATCCACAGGAAGTTGGAGATAAGCACTAACAAGTGTACTCCAGTGAACTAGCTAGATAAATCGAATGGTTGTGTGACAGAATTTAAGAAAGCATAAGGAGAGAGAGAAGAATAGAGAAGGAGAGAGAGAGGTCAGGATGTCTAAGGCCTAGGGGATATTCTAGGGTTTTGATTTCATTATAATGGTAATTGACATACCATGGATAACTAATCTCCTAGTCTCAATTCATAACCTTCTAGGTAACCTAACTAGGTACCCACGACGGTGAATTGGAATATTCTCCTATTTGTATCTAGTGTTAGTAAGTAGAGCATGTAACCTAGAGAGTCCAGTTAAATGATCGCCCTGTCATTAGGCTCCCCGGTCATACTTCTCTAGAATAACTAAACACTTCATAACACAGAATTAAGGAGAATTCATTATGTGCTTAGATCTACCATGCATAATCATGTACTCCGAATGGTGTTTAGCCCTCTAGACATTCGAGAGTATGGATGCCATCTGTCATCAAGATCCCTTTCTCCCAATCTAGAAAGATCAATCCATCCAAAGTACTAATCATACATCGACACAATGAAATAATACAATTCAAGCACAAATATTTTATTATGGCATTTCATCGAATAGAAACAAGGTAAGAACATCATTAACTAAGGAAATATCCAATCCATGGAGTTTACATCAATCAAACATTATAATTACTCCGTCAACAACCTAAAACAAGGTGATCTACTCACGAAACATAAGGAAAGAGATCCTAAGACAATGAAATCTAAGCTTCATCCAAAATAATCAAATGATAGAGAATGAAGGAAGCTTATTTATCAAGAAGCTCGGGTATTCAAATGTAGATGCAAGGGTGTCGGTGGTGATAGATCGTTGGAGATGTCATCGGAGGATGAATGGAGACCTTAGCGGTCAGCCCCAAGGGGTAGACCTCCTCCCCAAACAAAGAGAACAAATTCCCCTTTTATAGCCCAAGGCAAAAAGGGCCCTGAACGGGTGCTTGCACGACCATGCTAATCTGCATAGTCGTGTAGGGCCGCCAGCTGTGCTGAGGTGCACAACCGTGCAGATTTGCACAGTCGAGCAAGTTTCCCTTCTAGCGCAGACAAAAGGTCGTGTAAATATGCATGGCCATGAAGGCTTCCTATTGAGCTCTTCGATGCACGACTGTGCAAGGTTGCACGGCCGGGAGAGAGTGGCTACCAGAATGGCTACATGACTGTGCAGATGTTCATAACCATGGAGGGTTTCTTGCTTGTGTTGGCTTCATCACTGAGTTTTTCTCCTCTTCATGAGGAATTCTTCCGTATCTGCTCCATCCTTCGGTACATACTCTGAAACGTGTTTTTGCTCCCTAACATGAAAACAAAGAGAATAGCACATCTCCATACAAAGAAAGTAATAATACTGAAATAAGAATGAATATGAGTGTCTAGCATAAATCATATAAGTGAAATCAAAGTGTTGTGCAGTAAGACATGCATAAATATAGATATAATCCATGCACATCAGTTCCCAGTTATGTTGGTCATCTATAATTAACTATTAATTATGGATCGATCATAAGTGATACCTAGTAGTACATCATGATCCATCATTGACCGAAAAAATAAACGGTTGATTCCAGAACCACTTCTGAACCTTTTAGCAGTTATAGTTAGTGGTGCCTTATTTCTTTCACTCGTTTTATACTCACTTGGTTCAGAACACGGTTTATGTGTCAGTCCCCACTAGGCTGATTATGTCACACCTAACCCAAGTAATACTTCTTCATCATGCAGATTTAAGTTACTCGTACATGTGTCCAAGAGTACAAACTCTTAACATGTAATGCTTTGGCCAAAAACTTTGAAAAATAATCTTGACAAGTGGTCATATATATGGTATACATCTCCTTTGTAAGGAGTAACGAATCTTTTGTTGATTATGTAAATACCTCGAGTACTTTGACTTATACATAATTATCCTGGGTCCACACCTCCACAAAGACGATTACTTAAGATGTCAAAGTATAATTCTCCATGACCAAGTGACTTGAATACCTTAAGTCGAAGGAAACTTCACTCGAACTGCAATGAGATCTTTATTGACATATCTGTATATGTATAGAATCATATGAAGTCTCATAACAAATTACTCCAATGAACTAATTACCATAATTAGCTTCCACGTTTAACTCTCAATATCTCAATGTCTCCAGCTACTGAGTAACAACTACTTGGAAAAATCAAGGAGTATAACATGTGCTAGTTTCATAGAATTGATTATGTCTGAACTCATCAATTCAATGAATAAGGATTATTTCACTACATTCATAATTGTACATGTAGAAATGCTCACTAATTGTGATCCAATTACAAGTTCTCTCATGTTATATATCATATTACGGATATTCAGTAAATGAGTTTAAAATTCAATTGTATACATAGAGAATGTGCACTTAAATAATAAATTTTTATTTATCCAATAAATAATACAAATCATAAGATGATTTTCTCAAACACCTCTCAAATATAAAACTAGATACCTAGAAGCTGAGGCCCCTGGGGCTATGGTGCAGCGGTAAGGGCGCTTAGTTGTCTCCGAGGTACCCACAGTTCGATTCTCAGCTACGGCACATTTGCAAACATTTTTCCTCCAAATGAGACTCGCAACTAAGGGACACTGGACTTCTGGATCGCCCACCGTAAGTGCTTCCCGATTTACCCTGGTGGGCGGTGGAAAACTTCCGTGGGGCCGGACCGACCACCCCAGAGATGATCAATGAGGCTAACTAAGTTTTTTTTAGCAGCAACGGAGGACTTTAGAAGCTAAGAGGGTGCTCGAGCTTCCGAATATTTTAGAAGCTAAAGCAGATGGTCAAGCAGTTGAGTACTCTAGACATTGAGGCTGATACTCAATCTGAGAAGCACTTTCGAAACTACGGAGTTGCCGAGTATTTTTTGAAGCTGAGGCAAATGCACGGACTATCCAGCACTTTTGAAGATGAGGTGACTTGTCAAACTGCCAAGCAGTCTAGAAGGTGAGGTGCCAGCGCACTGAAGGCTGATGTGGCTGATGCCATGTGTGCATGGTCTAGTGACGTGGAGCCAAACCACCTGCGCCATACTTGCTGAGTTTGAGTTGGTTTGCATAATTATCACCCGTGACTTATTTTGAGGAACATCTGACTTTTCTCGGCCAGTATTCATTTCTATGATAATTTATCCCTCCGTAATCGTACTAGCGAATGTAAGTCTTCCACGCGGACGTGACAGTCTACACGGAATTGGTTATCAGGTTGCGGCAATTCACGGCCTCAGTTTCATTAGATAGGTTGCACCAGAAGATAAGCCATCCACGGAATCCCACCACGTGTCCAGATGAGACCCCCTCCGCCGCTCTCTTATCCCTTCCTCCTGCTGCCCACTCTTCTCGTAATCTATAGCTTCCATTAGTTTACTCCTTCAGTACCACTAGCTATGGCCGCCACTGCTGCAGCATCCTCGGCCCTCTACGGCGCTGCTTCCTTTTGCTTCACTAGGCGGGGCTTCGCCGGTGCAAAGCTGTCGACCCGCCCTCGCCCTCTGTTCGGCGTGGAGTTGGGGCGCGGGCGAATGCGCGCCATGGCAACGTACAACGTGAAGCTAGTGACGCCGAACGGTGAGTTCACTATCCAGTGCGACGACGACGTCTACATCCTGGACGGGGCCGAGGAACAAGGAGTCGACCTGCCGTATTCGTGCCGTGCTGGGTCCTGCTCCTCCTGTGCCGGTAAGATGGTAGAAGGAGTGGTGGACCAGTCGGACGGCAGCTACCTGGACGACGACCAGATAGCGAATGGGTTTGTGCTCACCTGCGTAGCCTACCCTACAAGTGACGTTGTCATCTACACCCACAAGGAGGATGAGCTCACTGGCTAATTGATTAATTAGCATATTCTTGGGATCATATTTAATTATGATATCATATTGCAACTTAATTAATGTCGTACCTCTTTCGATCAACTGGGATGGGCTGTGATTGTTGCTGCATGAGTGTTTCCTGGTCACAATATTCAAATAGACGAATACCTAAGTTAATTATCAATAAACAAAAGTGCTATTGACTAGAATATATTCTTAAAACATATTAAGTAAATAGAGCGAAAAGTAAGTAATGATTATCTTAGGCTAACATATTTATTTATAGGTAAGATAATATATAGAAAAATATTATAATAAATATAGTAAAATATGGTAATAATAAATATAGAAATAATGAGAAATATGATCGTGATTTCAATGCAAATATAGTAGACTATCAATAATTGAAATTAATTCTTGATATCTATCCGGAATATAATGAATCTTCTAATTATTATCTTGGACTGCTATCTATACATATCACTTAAGGGAAGTGTGTGCGAGAAGCATCTTCATCAGAATCACTTGTCGAAAAGGCGAGAGGCTAGGCTGGGAATGCAAAGATGCTATATGCGACATATCCAAGGAAGGAAGCAATTTATCCTCATGATTGGAAGATTTGTTAGAAGAGCTAGAAGGAGAGGCATCAAAAAGTGGAGGAGATGGAGCTGAACCCTAAAATATCATTATCTCGTTTGTTAATATCATTTCTCGGTAGAGGAGATAGATGTTGCATGCTTGTTGTAAGAGTGAATGGTACCAAATTTTTACCGTTTGTCTCTAGAGGAGAGGATGAGCATGCTACTGAAAAAGGAAAGAGAGACTTATCAAAGATAACATGCCGAGAAATATAAACCTGCCCGATCGATATATATAAGCAACAATGCCCATTATGCAAATTGTTATAACCAAAGAAAATAAATTGTTGTGGATGAAAGTCTAATTTATGTTTAGAGTAAGAACGCAACCATGGATAACATGCGCAACCAAAGACTCGAAGAAAAGTATAATCGGGAGTTCGATTATAAAGCTTCTCTAGTGGACACTTTTGATCAAGAAAATTTACGAGTAACTGATGCATGATTAAGAAGAGCTAAGGCTGTTTCCATTATATGTAGATGCTTTTTCTTTCCAAAACCATTTTGTTTAGAGGTGTGGGGACAACAGACTCAATGAACAATTCCACAAGAAGCAAGATGACGATGAAGAGTTTCATACTTACCTCCCCAATCAGATTGAAAAAGAAAGTATTTTGCGACCAAAATAATGTTCAATTTGGTTTTGAAAATGACAAAATATATCAAGTAAATCAGACTTTCGTTTAATAGCATAGAGTCATGTAAACTTGCTAAAGTGGTCAATTAAAGTGGCATAATATAGAAAACCATGATTGGAAGAGATAGGCACAGGACCTATGAATTCTTTCAAGTGGAAAATTAGAAGTATGATTAGATGGATAAAATGGTAACTTGTGGCTCTTGGCTTCCTAGCATGTTTTATATAAAATGAGGTGATAAGGTGTTGGTCCCCTAGATGGTTTTGATGTGACCAACTAAGTTACGTTAGGACCTGCGTTGTGTTTAACCCTATGCTAAGTGTGCAGGGACTTAGGTACGGAGGAAGTCGAGCGAAAGACGCAGCGGACGAGAAGGATTGCGCGGGGAGAGAGCCGACGGGCTCGGCGCATCCGAGGGACGCGGGAGTCTGCGGAAGAGTACACCGGTGGACGAGA
>JBAMIE010000087.1:767595-778788 GCA_037177295.1 Kaempferia parviflora
CTTCTAATTTAAATTTTACATTTTTAATAAGAAAACATATATATATATATATATATATAATATTGAATTAACTGAGTTATCACCATAAAATAGTTCTTCTAATTTAAATTTTACATTTTTAATAAGAAAACATATGTTGATGCCTTAAAAAGGCTTTAGGTAAATGAGTCAAATGGGCTAAAGGGATCAGATGCATTACTTAGGTAGAACAAACTAAAATGCCAAAGTTAATTCTTTATTATAAAGAATAAATTTTTTGTATATATTATGTATATTCTTTTAAATATTATATGTATATTTTTATAGACGACAACCTTGTAATAAAATATAAATTATGAAAATTGACCAAAAGTGTTTGGCAATTAGCGCATTAGTTAAATCCACAAATTGTTTGTACCTATCAATAATTTAAACGAACTATGCGAGTTGGTTTAGTTAAATGGGCAACCTGAGTTTATTAAATTGAGCGTCGATTTAACTAATGCACTCAATTGCCAATCACTTTTGGTCAATTTTTAATTTTTAAAAATTCATTTTAAAAAAAAATATTGATTTTTTAATTTATTTGATTTGGTTTTGATTTTTAAATTTCAAAAAACAATCAAACCGATTAAATCAAAACATCAACTTATATATTACAATCAGTTGATATCTGAATCGGACATAATTCGATTGATAAATTTGATTCGATTGTCCAACATTAATTTACTAATGGCATCATCTATCAATTGATTATAAAAGTTAGGTTAATTCGATAACAGATCAACGGTGGAGCCAACATCCAGGCTAAAAAAATTTTAACCAAAAAAAAACAAAAGCCAAACATTAGGGAACAGTAACAAAACTGAAGAACCCACATGATTAATGTGGTAAACAGCCAAAAAATTAAAAACCTCCGGATGGCCCGGGCTGAAGCTATGGTACGATTTTGATTATAAAATTTGATATATTCGATTTATTAAAAAAATTAATTTAATCGAATTTGATTTGTTGGGTTCGATTTTAAACCGATAGCTACTCATATATTCAACATATGGTATATGACTAGATCATCCAACCATCTAAGTTAAGCCGAGACCATTTGATTGGCTTATCACGCTCACTAGTCAGTTTAACTTAGTCACAACTAATCCACTCAAACCAGCCCACCGAACTTGATTGACTTAGCTCATTAGTCACACTTAATTAATTTTATATTGCTTCAATTATTTCAGTTTTGCTGGTTAAATTTATTAAAAAAAAAAAAATCAATTTAATCCATTTCAATTGATTCGAATTTCTGTAGAACAGCTAGCGGTGAAGTGAGTCAATTGAGCCGAGAGATCTCAATCTGTTCAATCTTCTATCATTCACACTGAGATGGGCCAAGATTTTAATTATTTTTCTTCCAATTCTCTCTATAAAATACATCTCCGTTTCACTTTCTTCCCGATCGAGACTGTTCGCAATGCCCGCGGCGGAAGTGATGCCGGAGAAATCACTCGAAGGGAAACGTGTTCATGTTTGGGAAACGGCTGCTCCTGATCCTCTGCCAAAAAGGTGATCTTTTTGTCCGTTTAATTTGCAGCTTAAAGATCTGCAAATCTGTTATGGTCTGTGTTTTTAGGCTCGAAGGCAAGGTGGTGATCGTCACCGGCGGCGCGCGCGGCATCGGGGAGGCTACGGTGAGCCTCTTCGCCCGGCACGGCGCCAAGGTGGTGGTGGCCGACGTTGAGGACGTCGCCGGGGAGTCTCTGGCGGCGCGGCTCGGCCCTTCGGTGAGCTTCGTCCACTGCGACGTGCGCGAGGAGGCGGACATCGAGCGGCTGGTGGACCGCACTCTGGCCCGCCACGGCCGCCTCGACGTGTTCTGCAGCAACGCCGGCGTGCTCGGCCGGCAGACCCCGCGCAGCGACCGCAGCATCGCGGCGCTGGACGCGGAGGAGTTCGACGAGGTGATGCGCGTCAACGTGCGCGGGGCGGCGCTGGGGATGAAGCACGCGGCGCGCGCCATGGTGCCGCGCCGCGCCGGGTGCATAATCTCGGTGGCGAGCGTGGCCGGGGTGATGGGCGGCCTGGGACCGCACGCCTACGCCGCCTCCAAGCACGCCGTCGTGGGGCTCACCACGAACGTCGCCTGCGAGCTGGGAAAGCACGGGATCCGGGTCAACTGCGTCTCCCCCTTCGGGGTGGCCACGCGGATGCTGGTCAACGCCTGGCGAAAGGTCGAGGACGAGCACGAGGACGTCGATCCGGCGGACGCGCCGCCGACCGCGGAGGAGGTGGAGAAGACCGAAGAGATGGTGAGGGGGATGGCGAACCTGAAAGGCGTGACGTTGACGGCCAGGGACGTGGCCGAGGCGATCCTCTACCTGGCCAGCGACGAGTCCAGGTACGTCAGCGGCCACAACCTCGTCGTCGACGGCGGCGTCACCACCTCAAGAAACCTCATCGGACTGTAACACGCTCGAGAACGCCGTCTGCTCTGCTCCATCACATTACTTGATTGTTTCTTCTCCCTCCACGACACTGATATCAGATCATTTCGTTGTGCAAGCATCCTCCACTGCCTGTAATTGTTTCAGTGTGGAACCAAAAATTTATCTTAGTATTTGCATAGATTTTTTTCTCTAAATAAAAGTTATAATTAAAAAATACTGAACTTCTAGATCGCACATAGTTAATATTTTCTAATTTATCTTAGTGGCCGGTAGAAAATTTCTATGAAACCGGACCGATCATCTCAGGCTCGACATTGACCAGCTTCATTAATCATTTTTTTTTATAAATAAAATTGAACACATGTGATAATCCCTACTAATTAACACAATTAATATTTATTTAAGTGTTTACTCCAATAGATTTTAAAGTCAATTCATAGTGGATACAAAATATCTCATTGGGTGGTTAACCTCTTCCATACAAAGGAAGATTACACTAGAACAAATATCTCTCATAATTTACATGTTTATATATTATCATGGGTTATATTGGACGATGAGGAATATCACCTTATGCTTCAATAAATATAGTTGATAAGTCCCCATGGGAGGAACTGATGGCTAGTGCATGAGATTTTACCACTAATAAAATTTGGAGGTCAAATCCTGGCGAAGCCAGATGCCTGCCCTTCCTTGTCTGGGCTAGTAACCCCCGTGATTTACCTCTTTCGTGGGCTAGTAATCCCCGTGATTTACCTCCTTCGTTTTGGCCCTGGGACGGATTGGCAAAGGCGCTGGGGGCGAACGATTCACCTTTTACCATCAATAAATATAGTTGATGAATAATTCACGAATAAAATTTATGAATCATAATTTATTAATATCAATATGATAAATAAATTAAAAAACCTTTCAAAATGAATAAATAAATTTATATTACATCAATCAAATAAGTTTTAAAATTTTAAACAATCAAATAAATTTAAATTTATAACTCGATAATATCAAAACTACGTCAAGCTCATAAAAATAAAAACAAAATCAAGCTTAAATAACCATTTCAACGGCTCATTCATTTTAAACTCGACTTGACTTAACTCGATTATTTTATCAAACAAATTTAAATACCATAAAATTTAGCTCAGCAAAGTAAGCTCGTCCAATTTTGATCTGCATGTTTAGCTTTGCCCACAACATGCTTAATGCAGTAACACTTTCAGGTGTTACCTTGCACTTTCATATTGTTAAATAGAAGCATGTCTGAATCTGTAGTTCTGAAAATTATGAGTTACATCTTTGAAGATATCGAGAAAATCATCTTTTATCTAAAATAAGACGAGAGGGGAAAAAAACCTAATGTATGACATATATTTTTAGTCCATCATAATTCATAAAAGATATAAGATTTTTTTTTAAAAAAAAAAAACCTAATGTATGACATATCTTTCTACATATAACAGTCCCACACTATTTATTTAATATTTTAAAAATCTATAACTTAATTGATCATTTAAAGTTCCAACAAATCTTTCTATCTAAGTTCTACTGGTGCCATGTTCTCCAGCTCTCTCAGTCAGTTTGCTGAAATGCCTATTTAAAGCTGCTGAAATTCTTTCTTTATTCTTAGATGGTGAGGCTTCAGTATTATCCTACACTAAAACATATCTTCAAAATCTTCCAGTTAGCTCCAGTTTGGGTGTTAACTAATTAATATATCTTTCTGCATTAATCAATTAATCCAGTATTTAAGTGGAGCGTGAGTTGCGATGAGCATTGGCTAATGAGTTTCAACTCTCAGAGAAGATAAACCAGAAACAATGCCAAGACAAGTGAGACAACTTGTGCAGCTGTCACTGCCTCGATCTGGGTGAGGGTTATAGTCAACTGAACAAGTTGACTTTTTATTGATTTCCGAGCATAATTTGTCAAGATTTGACAGCTTGATTCGGTGAGCATCACATCTAGTAGTTGAGGCATTTAATTTGTACTTTTGAACTGATAGGAAACTCAGAGGAAGGATAAGCTGATTGACAGAATTCAAGGTTTGGAAAATGTCCAACTAGGTTACTTAATTTTCACTAGCATATAGCC
Source organism: Kaempferia parviflora (assembly GCA_037177295.1). NCBI lineage: Eukaryota > Viridiplantae > Streptophyta > Magnoliopsida > Zingiberales > Zingiberaceae > Kaempferia > Kaempferia parviflora. The sequence continues at coordinate 772,107 of JBAMIE010000087.1, forward strand.
ACCTAAGCATTTGAACTTTACTTTCATTGATTGATTAGGGAATGTCAATACAAGAATAGATATACGAGGGTCATGTCTGAAGAGAGACCATGTGTATTAGAGTGACATTCCACTAAAGAGTATATAGAATCTTTTATTTTAAAAAAAAATTACAAAGTTGATAGAGATGTTTCACATAAGATACAAGTAGAATAGTTGAAATGGCGAACACGAAGATTGACTGCTACAGGTTGCTTCTTGCCCGGTCAACCTGATCTAGAGCTTTCCTCACGAGTCACTTTCGGAACTATGCCGAAAAACCTAGGTCGGTTCACCTCCTCATGCCTAAAGAAATAGAAAGTCGTCAAGTATTCTTTATGATCATAAAGTACGTCAAAAACTTAAAGGGAAGTTTTACAAAACGACGTTTAGGCATGCTATGTTATATAAAGTTGAATGTTGATCATAAAGCAAGCACACAAACAAAAGATGAGAATGTTATGGTGGATGCGCGGACATATGATTATTAACAAGATAAGAAATGAAAATATTAGAGAGAAAGTCAAAATTGCACCTACTGAGGGAACACTCACTCATTTAAGATGGTATGAATATATACTTAGCCGACCAATAAATATTCTAGTTAGGCGATGGGCATGAGACCATAATAAATATACACATTAATTGAAGAAGAGAAAGACCAAATAAAATATGATAAATTTTATTTAAATATAAATGAAGATATAGTAGGGGATCGAGTTCAATGACGGTGGAGGATTCATATAGTCGCCCCCCTACATAATAGTACAAATACTTGGTTATTGTTGTTGTTGTAGTGACATTCCACTAAGGAGAAAAGCCTTCTATGCAACATGGATTTTATCTTAGGCCTTCTATTAAGTCCAAAGAGGCATGTCTTAATTTGGGTGATTATTGGTGAACTGACTAATGTAGTCTACTCCTTGTTTGTCATAAGGAAACATCACTAGACAAAAAGATAGAACTGTGTTGTAGAGAGTTCGTAAGATTGCATAATTGTATCATTTTTGTATCACATAGATGGACACTTGAACATACCTCCTAGATGTCCAGCAATCTATTTCAACCTTGTGTGTTAGATTTTGGTAGGAGTTAGGAGAATCACTTCCACTTGGTCGAGTGTATTTACAATAATAGCTATCACTTATTCATTTAGATGGCACCCTATGAGGCCTTTTACCGCGTAAGTGTTGTTCCCCTATTCTTTGAGGGAAAAAAAGATTGATGTCGAGTAAACATGATTATTATGTCGATAACATGTTGATATTTCATAAAAAAAAAAGTTGTAAGACTTTGACAACTTGTTGGATCGTTGTTTCAAACAAATTCATCCTCTCCTTTATTAAATTCTTCATGATCTTATAAATTTCCACATGTAGCTTGCATCACTTGTTGGTGGTTCACAACTTTTATGTTTCTTCACCCTTAATGGATGAGACACTCAGTAACATAGAACTGATGTCTAAATGGATAATAATATATCAGAACATGGAAATTATGATAACTGAAAAGTAATAAATGTTATGAAATTAAAAATCTTCAAGACATGATAAAAGGTTGAGCCATAGAGTTTGGATAACTAAATGTGGTGCTTATTTGTATCATTATTAATTTTTTTTTATTATTGTATCACTTGTTTGGCAGAGTTATGGTTGATACTTTATATTTATTGATTTGGCATGTTCACTAATTGACAATGTTAGTTTACTCAACCATAGATAAGGGAGGACTATCCTTTGGTCATAATAAAAAGTGAACTTGTTAGGGTCACAATGGACATGACGACTTATGGTCACGTATAACACACATGAGCGACAAAATGTGCAAACATACACCCATGTATGTGTTAGGCACAGACGCACAGTACAACGTTCACATGACATGTATGGAAAAAGGTTTATGTAGCACACATGGATCACCATGTTCTTTGTTGGTACATTTTATATTTCGTGCAAACACAACATTAAGAGTCATATTGAGTCTTGTATGAGCCAACAAGTTAGAAATTGGACTTCTACCAAGTGGTGCAATCAACTGACTCAATAGATTTAACTAACTATTGCCTAAAACTTGTGTGATCTAATAGCCTAAGATAAACAACAGATGGACCTAAAACTTGTGTGATCTAATAGCCTAAGATAAAACAACAGATGGATACATCCAACAAACACATCCCAACTAAAGAGTCTAACTAGTTTGCATAAGGGTTAGAAATGAACGAGGCAAAATCACTTTGAATACAATAAGCAAAAACTCTTAGACGAAGCTCCAACTATTGGATTTACCCACTCAAGTAGGCAAATCTTTTTCAATAGTACAAGTTGTAGAAGAGTGGACGATCTTATCGCATTCGGAGGAAATTAAATTAACTAAATCTTGGTCGCACACCATTGATGAGGATGAATTAAGCCTGATGAAAATCATGTGTTTTAGAATTTGTCATTTGCTATTATAAAATTTGTCAATCTGTCGTCTGTGTTCCACTTTAGCAGCATTACTTAAGAAGCAATATCAGACAAGGGTGACACTTGTTGAGCAGACAGGTAAATGCACATCTGGCATCCATAGATCACAATATCTAAGGATTAGGTTTTAAATGTCACTGAATATAAATAAACTCTTGTGAGTCTTCAGGACTGGAATGAAGCAAAGCCACACCTACTTAGGGTTCATAATTTAGATGATACATGGGACCTTCATTGAAGTGTTTCACAAGTCAGTAAGAGTTCAGAATTCCCCCTTTTTTCTTAAACTGAACTGCTAAAGAAACCATCAAAGGAAGGTCGGGAGCCAGAGTATGAGGAGATGAAGTTTCATAACTAGTAACTATAACAATTCCTGTTAAGTGGTGACCGGTGTAAGATTGATGCATTATGACAATTCAATGAACTCTTGTTTCATAAGTGATTAAGAGAGCTGCCTAGACCTTACATGTAGCCTGTTACCTGTATATATTAACTCTATTCCATGACAATTTACCATGACTTAATATAAAAGATTGTTGACTAGTGGAACTTACAACTTATGGTCCAAGGTTCACCTGGAAGGGTGAAAGGCAAGAGGATTTGGAATGACTTTATCAAAGGTTCGCGAGAGTAATAACTAAGGTAAATTGTATTGAATGAAATACGTCAACATCGATCCATCTAGTTTGTGTTTTAAATAGATGAAGTGTTGGTATGTTAATATGGATCACGACTTACTTGTCATCACATGCTTTCTAGATCATGCACTTCTTTTAGTATAATCGCCATTCTCTTTAAGGTGATATCAGTTTGTTCAGATGCTTACAATTTATTGGCAATTGTTTTGCAAGATACAATAACCTTTGACTCAAATTAAGAGCATTCTAAATTTCAAATCTTAGCAAACTTTCAGAGTCTTGAAACTCTTAGATGGCTAAGAGAGGGAGAAGAACTTAAAATGACAAGTCATAACTTGAGAATTAAGTGAGTTAACTAATAGAAGAGAAGATTTATTGTTAAAGGTGAAGGAAGACCTCAAAACGCAAAAAAATATAATTTTTAGGACTTATAACTGCCAATTTGAAGCAGCCCTCACTTTACACTTATAAGAAATTTTTATTGTATCCTTAGAGGGAGAATTTACAGGTATTTATACAAGTCGTAGAGATTAGAAGAACAAAAAAACTAGTGCATTTCTTTGGAAAACAAATTCAGAAAGATGATGAAGGCACACCTGAGTGGAAACATCTTGCACCTCTGATCCTTGGATTATACAAACTCTGAGGCCAAATCTCTCGTGTGAATCCAGCTGTTTCTTCTTTGAACTCTTGGAAATTACTGATATAATACTAAAAAAGGCCTGAAAAGGTTTATCTCCAAGGAATCTCTGCATCTGATTAAGTGGGGTAATGTGTCAGCTAAACAGTAGTCGACTTGTGATCCTTCTTCAAAGCAGCGACTGTTGCTTTCGGTCCCAATGGCGATCTGCTGCGTTTGCAAGGGACAAAGCAAGCACCATCGCATTGCAAGCTCATCGAGTGTGGTGGGCCGGCGGCGATCATGGCGCCACCACGGTGAGCTGGTCGACAGAACGCTTGGGCCACGCAACAGATCGCGACATCGATCTACTCGCCGCCTCCGGACTTATTGACCGATTTTACCCTATCTATCTAGATCTAAAAGAAGAAAGGATTTGCAAGAAAAATCTCAATAAAAAATTTAAGGATAGACTCATCGTATCCCTTAACTTTTATTTTTCTCTTTGCGTATTGCTCATCTCAAAGTTTGAAAATACCTAAAATAGGCATCTAACATTTTTTAAAAACAAACTTTAAAACGTATTTATTTTTTAAATACTTTTTCCTTTTTAAAAAAATTAAGAAAAAAAATCCTCAACAATTATGATAATTATAGTCAACTAATCACAGATCGGATGGACTTGGTTTATACTGGTTCAGCTTGAGCTTGAACTCGCTCAAGGTTGAGCTCGATATTTAATTATGGATTCGAGCTTAAATTATTTTTAATAAATAAATTAATATATTATATATTATAAAAATATACTAATTCTTTTGACTCGATGAGTCAAGCCAATAATAATTAAGCTCAAGGTTAGCATGATTTTTTAATTATGTTGGCTCGAACTCGACTTGAGCTTAGTCGTCAACTTTAAGCTCGAATCGAGTTTTGACTGAATCGCTCACGAGCTATTCATGAACGACTTGACTTATTTGTGGCAAAAGATGAATATGTTTGCTCCTAGTGTCCCCGTCAATCTGTCCTAAGGTGCACACGGAGGAGGTAAACCACGGATGACTACTAGCCGTAAGTGCAAATGATCATGAGGTATATGCTCGGCTACGTTAAGATTCGACCTCTAAACCTTACGTGTTTAGCTCTAATATCTTAACTATCGTACTACCCCGAGAGGACACGACATGACTTATTTGTGCCCCTAGATTGAGTCATAAAATCATGATCATATGCCCACAAAATCCTCTCATTGTGTGGCAACGCGCGTCTAGCAAAATCAAGATCGTGACCGACCACTCTTTAAGTCTTTGTGTTTGCAACCGACTGCAATTTGACGGTCGTGTGGCTGTGAAATCGTAGCATGGTTGTAAATTCATAATTATTGATCAACCATCTCGATTTTGTTGATTATTGGCAGATAAACACGATGGAAATGCCTCACAAACATAAACTATATTTAAACTATGTTTCGTGAGAGTAATCAGTTTTGTAATATAATTAATATTATATTATCAGATTAATCATGTATTCAGTATAATTTTAAAATTATAATGTAATCTGGATTTAAAAAAAATAATAAAATTTTATAATCTCAATTATTAGGTCAACAACATTAATCCACCTTTTAAATCAAATTAGATTATAAATTTAATTACATTACCCCTAACTTAAATATAGTCCAAATGTCATCACGAAACAACCATAGCTATTACAATTTCGCCATCACGGTGTGACTAAGCATGACCGTGTAATGACTAAGCAATTACAACTGTGAAAATTTAAAATTTAAATTTTGATCCATATTCAACATTTGCAGGGGTGTTTACGTATTTTTCAAAATTTAGTAGGTGCTATGGTAAATTGGCCGACTGCTTAAAGAGCAGGCCAGTCAGTGGATAAGGTTGGTGGGTCCCGTCGAAAATGGAGCACTGCAATTGGGGTCAAACAATGCGATGGCGACCCGACCTTGCGGCAACCTTTGTGGTTCTCGCCCGCTCAACGTCATCATGATTTGACCGCATTCTTTTCTTTTCTTTTCTGTTTTTTACAACGAAAAGTCAACAATGGAGAACCGCCACGTGTTGGTTCGGCGGTATGATATTGGGGCTGAGTTGCCACTTGCAACCTTTTAACCGACTCTAATTGGATCTCCATGGATGGCACGTTTGCCCCCACTCCCATAAATTAACCAATAAAACAAAGAGATAAAACTAATAAAAAAGCGCAATTTTCTCACTTATATGGTGTATAAATAATTTGGTAAGGCCCCGATTTTTTTTAATCTAGCTATTTATAAATATTTCATGATTTATACAAATTTTATGGAGTTAAATCTATTACCTTCAGATCGAAATATTAAATAGTTAGATTTTTAAATCTAACTATTTAATATTTCGATCTGAAGGTAATAGATTTAACTCCATAAAATTTGTACATAGGATAAATCATGAAATATTCAAAAAGTCCATCTAAATAATCAATAAACTTAGAGTTATTATTTCATTGGAGAAAAATTTCTACTTGAAGTTAGGATTTGACTATTAAATATCTAGGAGACGTTTAATATATATTTGGTAATAAAAATTGTGATAGATTTGATTGAGAGGGAATGAGTTTAGCGATAATCTAGAAAAGTTAGATTATAAAATTAGGGATATCAAACTCATATTTTGATTCCGATTCTCATCTATTAAACTCAAGAATGAGAATAAAATAGATTTTATTCCCATTCCAGTCTCTTAAACCTGCTTACTAAACACCCCTAGTTAATCGATTAAAAACCTTCAAATTTGATTTGTGAGTAAGGACATAATATATTTCTCAAACAATCAGGATTCAATTTTCATACATGGTACATTTATTGTGATTGAACTACTAGTAAAACTGATACGCTAAGTCAAGAGCCATTGCTTTTCTTTTATTTTTTTTTTTTTTGCCTTTACTTA
>JBAMIE010000087.1:789992-804844 GCA_037177295.1 Kaempferia parviflora
TCGTATTTCCAAAATTGACCAATATATTTTTGTGGGAGTTCGACACTCCAATGAAATACAGAGTGAAAACCGAATTTGGGAACACATATGAATGAGAGCAAAACTCTCAGTAAGTATGAAACTGTTGTTCAAAGTCTGGACCAAAACAAAGATGAAAAGAAAAGACATAGGAATTCTAACAAACATTGTAGCTCCTCTTGCAAAAGCCAGGCAATTCTGATATTCCGACTATGTACTCCGGATTCTAACAAAGATTGCACCTAAATCTGAAATGCATTTGGATCAACTGCACTTTCAATATGCAAAAAATCAACTTTATATACTGACAACTTAAAGAAATGAGGAAGCTCTTTGAATATATTTTTCGAGCAGATCCCATCTTTCAAAATCCACAACTTCTTCATCACATTACTTGTAACAACTAAAAAAAAAATCAATGTTTGAAATTCAACTCAGATTACCACTTTCACCAACATCCCTAATTATCCTCATTATCATCACTGATCATAATTAAATCCAACTGATGCTCTATTTCTTTCAATGCTTCTTTCAGCTTAGTAATTTTTTCAGTCTTCAAAAGTTTTCTCTCTAAATTTGAACTTGACCTTAAACTTGAAGTTGCACATAATATTTCATTTCGACTAGATGCAAAGGATGTTGGTGGAGATTTTTTTATCTAAGTATGCCTCAAAAGCTCTTTTTTGCCTCCTCTCTACTTGTGAAAGATTTGTGTATGGTACCCTTAAAGCCATTAACATGATTAGAAGTTTCTATCCATGTATCATAAATTCTCGGTTCACGTCTAACAAATGCAACATATGTTTTACCCTAGATTTAAAATAACATCCAAAATGTCATATAAACAAAATATTAGAAATTAAATGAAATGTTTTGCCATGGATTGTAGATAAAGAGTTGAAGTTTTCCAAGTTTCCTGTAAATTGTAGAACCAAAAAAATATAAGTTATCAAAGAAAAAGAAGGTCAAATCTAAATTTAATAAATTACAAAACAAATAGACATAAAAGTTTTAGTGCAGGAGACATGTTTACTTTAGAGGAATTATAATTTGTATTCTTACCACTTTATTTCTGGAAGATAAAAATAAATAAATAAAGTGTTTATAACAGTGACCAACTAATCAAATTAAAGCACTATGTTGTGACCAACTAATTAACAGTGAAATTATACACATTGAGACACTGAAAAATGAGAATTTCATCCCATATTTTGGCTTTCAATCATCTACAACTTGAGGAACGTGTAGCTAATCTTCACCACAATTTTCATCCATTGATAGAAAATTGCAGATTCAGTTGAAATGAAACTCTGCATATCATCATCATATAGGCAGAAAAAATAATAAAGGACTAGAGCAGAAAATGAGGACAATGTGCACAACAAAGATCAGGTGATCGATCTAATTCTCTGGATCGATCAACTAATCGATCCAGGTTGCCATGACAAAAGGCATAGGAGGTACCTGGATCGATCAGCTGATCGATCCAGATTCTATAGTTCAATAAAAGGACACTGACAGTTCAAATAAAATGAGAATAGAATAATCGGAGAGTAGAAAACCTGATCTTTGTTGGACGGCGCACAATCGGAGCAGCTAGGGAGCCTCGCTGTGGAGCTTTGTAAAAAGGGGAGAGGACGGCGAAAAGATTTCCTGTGGAACGATGAAGGAGAAAAGTTTTCCCCTGCACTAGCCTTACTGCCCTAAACCCTAGCTTCGGTAAGGGAGGAGGACGGTGAGGGGCAACGACGAGGGGAGACGACGAGGGGAGACGACGACAGGGTGATTTCCAATGGCCTAGCTTCGGTGCGGAGGGGAGGGGGATGGCGAGGGGCAACGATGAGGGGAGAGGGAGGCAGGGCGATTTCCAGAGCCTTAGCTTCGATGAAAAGATTTTGACGAGAGATAGCAAGAAATGTAAAATGAAAAAAAAATTAAAGAAAAAGCCACGTATGATGTCCAGTGGAGCAGGCACGCACATGCGTGTTTTCTCCGTCCCACAGGATAGCACTACTGTATATACACACACATACACACATAAAAATTTTAGCCTGCACATACTTATATGCATGATCGTGAGCGACAGTCGATGTGGCATCCTGACGCAGCATTGAATTTTTTTTTAAACCGTCCCTCTATTTCCTACATGTAATCACACGCAATTTATAATATTATTCTACTACAAAGAGGAAATCGCAACCACGCAATTAAATAATCCTACTCCACTACTGACGAAAGGAAAATAGCACAGCGAAAGAACAATGGATAGACCACCCAAAACTCGATATAAAAGAAATTCATGAGTACAAAACCAAAACCAGTCTGACACATAGTTCTTAATAATAATATAACCAAAACCAAAAGAGACCAAACAGATAAACTCCTACGACAAGGGGAGGGGGACATACAACTGGACTCTCCTGACAGCCTCAACCTGAAAAAGAAGTAAGACAACGGAGTGAGTTCAACAACTCAGCGGGTATCAGGTAGACATGCATAGTAAGGTATAGCTAACAATAATAATCATGCAGTACAGTCTCCTGAACAAGAATAGGAAATGCACAACTGAAATACCGGAAGGAAACTGTACTCATCAGAATCTCCTATCCTGACATAAGAGGGTGAACAATATAAACCGATGTAAGGTCGTCAGACAAAGTACATAATGTCTCCTGTATGCATGACAATTATATGCAACCCACCAAAATGCATCAAATAAAGTGCAGCAAATACACACGCATATAAAAATGCAATCCATACAATAATGCATATTATGCAAATGACATGGTCACCCCTGACGCAGTCAGCCGCCTCACACACGATGGTGAGACCGAGTAGGTAGGGCTATGACAACTGTGCACTCTGCCATCACTGCTCCTAAGTGACCGAGTAAACAGGATATTGTCGGAGTACACCTATCCTCCTACCCCAAATCAGAGTGGGGGAGCCGAAGCTCTCATCTCCCTGTGTCATAGTCAAGAGGAGGGATCTCTGCCCGCTACCACGCTGCGTCAAGCTACCCATGAGCGGACCAGTGGAGCCTGACAGAGCAAACCTGCACACACCCTGCCTGATGTACCACTAACGCATGAGTGGTTGTGTGCAGGTCATGTAACTGGCGATGTGCTCAACTATAAAGGAGACGACTATACACCAGTTATGCATACATGCAAGATGGTGCATGTGACTAAAGCATGTATCACCGATCCATGTATGAATATATCCAGGTAATATGCACCAAAAGCACATGAGTCCATAGTATAGATCAAGGTATCATAAGTCCAGGTATGCATGTCAGATATCCCTATTAGCCGGTCAAGTGCCCAGAAACAAAAGGGTATGTCACTAACTCTATGATAATGAAAACACATGGCAAATATAAAGATGATGTAGAACTAATGCATAACAGATAACAAGGTAAGCATACTACAGATATCAAGAGTGACATACCAGGAGTAGATAAAAAGAAACACAAGAATTACCATTAGCTATAACGTACTATGCATATCAATATGACAATATCCAGAGATAAGTCAAAGATACCCGCCTCAAAAAGAGATGCTCGATGTAGCAGAGCAATGATAATCCGAATCAAATCAAATCAAATCAATGCCCTGTAATCAACATATACAATTTAGCTATTTCAACAAGAATCAAATAGCTAAATCAACATCCCGAACTAATTAAGGAAAACCCTAATCGCCTAATCCTCAATTATTCGGATTAATCCAATTACTTGGTTCACCTAATCAAATCCATCCATTACTTTAAATTAGGATTCTAATCACGTCGTTAGGATTCTAATCATGCATATGTACTAAACATTATTTTATTACAATTGCTTACCTTGAACTGAAACTCTCCAAGAAGGAAGTGGCTGCTGGAATAAAATGAAGTTGCTGCCCCAAGCAACTACCACCGAATCTCCCAAATCCGAATTCTATACAACAAGCATATGAAGTCCGGATCAACAATTCTACCAGCACATATGGAATAGTAGATAAACTAGTGTTTACCTTAGATCCAGCAGCTAGGTCCCGAGGTTGATACTCACTGCTGGTGGTTATGGCCGGAACAAATGAACCCGCTCAATTCTAGTAGCTACCGAGGTGATGGGCGGAGTTAGGTGCTGGCGGAAAGGAATGCGTCAGCCATCCAAACAGGGATTGAAAACCAAATTCAGAAATCCAAACCATAACTCTCACCTCAAATCTGGCCGCTACGGTCATGTGTTCGTTGTGCTTGCGGGGAAGAACATCAAAATGATGCTGTTGCTCAAACGCGAATCCAACTCCCGACTAGACTCGTTCACTGTTCAATGCGCTGGAAGATGCCTAAATCAGCATCACCAACACCGAAATCCAATCCACATCTAGAGTTAGCCCTTTTACCTTAATTCTGTCCGCAAGTTCGACAAGAAGGGCGCTGCTGGGCTGTGAGGAGAAACGAGTAGGGCTACCCGAAGAAGGAATCCCTGTACGCATCAACAACTAGCAGTGAAGCTCCCTCCGATTTCTCGAACTCAGCGAGGAAAGGGCGGCGGTGTCGGGGCTAAGTTGAGAAGAGTCGTCGGCGTCGGCTCGTGCTTGGGGAAGAAGAAGAGAAGGGAGGAGGCGTTCGGTAGTGGAAGGAGATGAACGACGTTTGGTTGTGGAAGGAGATGACCGGCGATTCCTCGCGCGAGGTGATGGCGTCGCGGGGAGACGAAGGCTGCAGTGTCGACGCAAGAAATTGGGAGGAATAGGTAGGAAACTTAGGAGTACTTAGGTTTAAATATTCCAACGTTAGGTTTAGTTAATTAAACCTTAGGTTTAATCGCAATCAACTGTCACTTAATTGGGTATTCCAAACATGCGTTTTCGAAGCCTAATTGGATATCCCCACAAAACCCGTCATACGACCTCCAAATAATTCTCAGAAAATTTCTAAAAATTCCTGGAAATTCCACGAAGGTTATTCGTCTAATAATATTTATTATTTTATTATTATTTTGGTCGTATTTTACATGTTAACATACTAGATCATTTTTTTCTTTATCGACTTTGCCATAATTGGTGCTTGTTCAATCTTGATTTCAACAGTTATCTTCATCACTACTAGTGTCAGACTTCTAGGGCACAATCAAGATGTAAAAAATATTTATGATTCCTATAACTTCCAACATTTCCTTGTTCTTTGGAGGTACAACCAATGATGGTAGCAATTTGTCTATGGTCTAGCTCATCTAGGCGGAGGAAAATGATGCAAATAAAAATATATATTGTTAAAATAAATTGTTCCTAAAATCAAATCGTTGACTAAATTTAAATTTTATTTTATTTATACTTGAAGGAGTAAATGCTAAACTCGAATCATGGTGGGAAACATCGAAAGCGAAAGCTTTTAGGCTTAGTAGAATAAAGACAGAATATATGAAATTTAAGTTTAACAATATTAGACGTAATGAGACAATTGTTTAGATAAAAGATAACGAGTTGTCTAGAAATGTGAACTTTAAGCATTTAGATTCATTTTTGCAAAAGGATTGAGATATTGAGAGAGATATCTTTCCTAGAATACATGCAGAATGGTTGAAATGTAGGAGAGAGTTGGGTGCTCTATGTGATCGTAAAGTGCCTTTAAAATTTAATGGGAAGTTCTACAAACGCTATGTTACATGGAGTTGAATGTTGGGCTATGATTCGAGCACATGAATAGAAGATGAGAGTTGCAGAGATGAGGATGTTAAGATGGATGTGTGGACATACAAGAAGAGACAAGATAAGAAATAAGAGCATTGGAGAGAACGTCGGTGCTGCATCTATGGAGGGAAAACATTATACGAACATGTATTTAGACAACCATTAAATGCTCTAATTAGGCAATGTGAAACAAATATGCACATTAAATGAGAAAGAGGAAGGCCAAAAAAGACTTGATTAGCAACCAATAAAATAAGATGAAATTTATTTTAATATAGTCAAGATATAGTAGGGGATATAGCTCAATAACATAGAAGGATCCATATAGCCGACCCCACCTAGTCGGATAAGGCTTGGTTGTTGTTGTATACTTGAATTTAGTTTTATCGTTTCTAGCAAACTTAGTATAATTTGGCTCGAGTCTTATGATGGAAGGTGAACAACCAGCATCAATAGATGGAGATCGGATCCTCTGTCCCACAAATGCCATGTACCCGTGTCCCATTAGTGCTTCTAACGGCTCAGATCAAACAGGGATGAGATCTGAGCTGTTAAAAACACTAATGGGACACGGATACATGAAATTTGTGGGGCAGAGGATCCCGTCTCCAATAGATATGTTCATTTGGCTCTAGAAAAATGTTTTTCTTCTACAAAACATGGAGGCTATGGCATGCTATTAGAGATGCATAACTGCTGCTAGCACCTGATTTTACACAATTTTATATTTGTGACATGGATACGAACTTATTCATGTCTTAAAAACTTAAATATATTGTAAATTAATAGTTTCATAAAGGTCTAGAACACGAAGATTCTTGGTACATAAGGATTTGTTGTTCAAGAAGATGTTCGCCTTTTTATTACTCATCACACCAATATTAACGGTAAAGCCATTAATTGTTTGGAGTTGCCTTGGATATTTTCACTTGATGGGATTGTGTTACTTTGTTGCTGAGTTATAAGTTTAGTTTATCTGCTTATTCTGTCGTGAAATAAATTTTTTAGCAAACAATAGTAAATGTCTGATTTTTTTTTGTCTTTCATCTGTCTGTAATGATGTATATTCAGGTATGTATAAAAGCAAGTAGTTCTTTGTGTCTTTAGTGATTAATTGGACACTATTTTGTTGCTACAGGATCTCTATTCCTTTTATTCTTTCACTTCCATCCACAGTATTGTCTTTAACTTCAAAAGATCAGCTTAAGGTGATTTATTCTGTTGCGCGACTTTATTTTTGCAATTTATTTATTTTCTTTATTTCTGTAATGTGGCATTTAAAGATGTTGTCATTATTCCCTTTTTCTGAACCTCCCTAGAAATTGTCTTAAGTTTAGTTAGATCCCCTCTCTGTTTGGCCTTCTATAATGTTTGTTTTTAATTTCAAGGAATGGTAAGTGTGCTTGTCTAAACGGTCTATTTTGCTTTGCGTTGAGTTTTGTCGTATATGTTGCTTCATAAGCTCCATGGTATCTCAAAAAGTTTGTTGTAAGTTTCACTAATATTTTTTTAAGGTATCATGACTATTAGGCTTTCATTTGTCTTCGGCAATCCAAATACTGTTGCCCATGTGCTAGACTGTATTGTAGCAATCTTGAGTTTTATGATTCATTATTCATGATTGGAATGCCTAATGCATTTAAATTACCCAAACATAAACTTATGCTCTTGTCCATACTCTTAAGCTACGCACTATATCTTTTGTGCTTATCTCAGGTTGAGGTGACTACAGTATTTGGTTCAGCTGCACCTCCACTGACAGTGAATCTTGTACAAGCTTCCAGTTCTGATGTGAAGAACAACCCTATACTTGAAAACCAGGTTACATATTTTTCTTTGCTTTTTTATTATAATACGAGGCCTGATATATTCATAATGGTGTGCTAAACTGAAAATTTTAGCTAAATTCATACAATATCTTTATCTTGAAACTGTAGGAATTACAATTTGACACAGAAAAGAATGTTCATTACTTGGACATCCTACCTCTGAAAATTGACATCGGAAAGTATACACTAGAATTTGAGGTAACCTCGTATTAGTTTTTGCTAGGTATGAAGTGTCTTTTTATCATGTACCAATTAGATTTTCTGATTGTTCTGGTTGCAGATTTCATTTCATGACCCAGAGAATTTGAATACCTATGCCACTGGAGGGCATGCTCACTCATTGATTTTTCTAACAGGATTGGTCAAAGTAGACAAGTCTCAAATTGGAATTTACGATATTGATAGCGAGTCTTCTGCAAGCATGTTAAAGTAACACCTTAATATCACAAAATATATGTTTAAATATGCTTTGTCTTTGGCGCACACTGATTGACCTGCACTGTGGTTCAAACGTGCTATTAATTCATTTGTTAACAACAATTTTAAACTTTGGGTTATTATTTATTTTATTTAGCTGATTTTCTATGTTAACAATAATTTTATAAGATCAGTTAGAATTGTGCAAGAACATCTGTACTAGTTTATGTTGAACTTTCTCTGAGTTTTCTCCTGGATATGCATTTTGATATCTTTTATACTCTCTTTTCTGGTGCACTATAGACAATTCATTTTTTTTGTTTCTACTGAATAGAACACATAATCTATTTATTTTTCTTTCCTTCAGATTAGATTTCTCCAAGGATGACAATATTTCACTAGTGGCAAATCATCTTCAGAAGTTGCGCCTAAGTTTCCAACTTTTCACGCCTCTTGGAAACACTATTAAGCCACATCAGGTCAGTTGACAGGGAAATATTATGTTTTCATAAGATAATAATTTTGTTGTAATAATAATAATAAACTTAATACTCATAACTCTATTAAATTCTATCTTGGTTTATGACTCTCCTTTAGATATATCCAAATGCAAATTTGAAATATACAATTTTTATATATAATAAGAGCTTTATTTATTGTGTTTTAGTCTGATTGGAAATATTTGGTATCAGGTGTTATTAAAGCTGAGGCATGAAAGCAAAGTAGAGCATATCTTTGCATTGGAGAGTTCTTCCAGGCAGTATAAGATAATACTAGTCAGTTTGTTTCTTCTTGATCCAGTTTGAACACTATTGATTCATAATTTTTTTAATATGGCATGCCATTTTTTTAAGTTGCTGATAGTTTACATTATGCATTTTTTTGAATTAATTGGTTGTTGATGTAAGTGTATACTGATTAAAGGGTGTGAACTTTGGATGATAAATTGCACGTTTGTTTATTGTTGGCTGAATAGAACAAAGTACTTGATCTTTATATACTGTATGAAATTATTGTGTTAATAGAACAATGGAACTGGAAGCAATTAAATGGTACATTGTTATTGGAAAGCTTCTTATAACAACAATTCTTGCAGGATTTTCTTGCGCTCGTCGAAAAATTGTATTACCTTTCAGGTAGATATGACATTGAACTTGCCGTTGGAGATGCAACTATGGTACAGTATTCCTAATACTCTGAGTGATTACATTATTGATTTAGCTTGTGTAAATCTTTTTGGTTGTTATGCAGGAGAATTCATTCCTCCATGTTCTCGGATACATTGATTTGGACTTGCCAGAACCACCAGAGAAGGCATCGCGTCCTCCGTCACAATTTGTGGACCCATACTCAAGATTTGGGCCAAAGAAGGAGATATCACACATATTCCGGTCCCCGGAAAAGAGACCACCAAAGGAGCTTTCTCTGGCATTTCTGGCTTTTACTCTTATACCACTAGGAGGGTTTGTGATAGGGGTGAGCTGTGCCTTATTTGACAATATTATTTCACAAATATCACTTTCAGTATTTCCATTGCAAAAGATGCCAAGTAGACATTTTGGTTTATCAACAGCTTTCATTTCTGAAAAGATGATTCAATTTTCCTTCAAATATGGAAGCTGTAATGATATGGCTATAAGATTTTTGTTTGTTCAGGCAAGAGTGCTACTTGATGGATTTCATTTTGATGCTCAAACGAAAGCAACCTTCATAAGTCATTGTTTTGTTTCTTTTTACACTTGTAGACGCATCTGAATTGAATGTTTTAGCTGTTGCTGTTATTCACTTGTTATTTATCATTCCTATGATCATCAGTTATCAATGTCTATTTTGGTGTCTGTGCAGTTGCTAACTTTGGGAGTAAATTTGAAGAGCTTCCCTTCCTCATCTGTCCATGCCTTGTTCTCCCTACTCTTTCATGCTGGCATTGCTGCTATTCTACTGCTCTACGTCCTTTTCTGGTTGAAGGTGCTCTAATTTTCTCCCCCATTTCAGTTTTATTATGATCTGCATTTGTCAATCTCTAATTGTTATCTGTCTTTCTGCAACAGTTGGATCTCTTCACAACTCTGAAGGTTCTTGGCCTTATTGGAGTTTTCCTCATCTTTGTGGGTCATAGGACTCTCTCCTACCTTGCTTCAACATCGGCGGCAAAGGCCAAGACTGATTAATGGTAACGCAAGTGCTGAGAGCTGCATCATTAGTTAAGATGTCATACATGATCATGCACTTGAAATTATTTAGACATCACCATTGCTCTGGTAAACTGAAAATGACAATTTTAGTTTTGGATTACCAAGCAATCCGCAGGCTGACAGTTTTTTTTAGAGGATATGCAGTAAATTTTGTTTTAATATGGAATTATGGTTGCATACGGATCTGTGTTCCTTGAGTATAATTTCATCGTCACTGATTGTTTTTGTGTATCTAAAATATTATATTATCATCCTCAAATTAGTTTGCTGAAATGCGTAGTTGGATCATATAGTCGGTTTAGACATGGAATTGAAAAAACTATGAATGCTAATCACTAAGTGAGACAATTATGTATATGCCATTAAGATTTCACACTAACTTACATTTATAGATTATTGATGCAGATTGTTGCATTAGTAGGCCAAAATGGAGGACTAAACAAGAATGAGTTGATGTATAAATAGGTAAATAGATTTTTTATTTTTATTTTTATTTTATTCTAAGAAAAAATGCTGGAAGGTTGAATTGTCTGTTGGGCCTACTTAACAGTCAAACTCGGGCAGCCTTCCCAACCTACCTTGTCTGTTGGTCTAGATGTACTAAGATTGCCTAAATTGATTAGGCACCTCCAAACTTTCTAGTTTGGTAGATTCACTTTGCTCACTCAGATCATGTGGGGCATTTGACTTGAGTGGTTCGACCAATCTGTTTGGACCAATTACCTTGCTTGGATTAAGTAGGCTCAATCTACTCAAATTGAGTCAACTGACTGGCCCGCTCCAAATCAATCGAACAGTTTGAATTGGATGAACCACTCAATTGGGTTGCATCTCCTTTGACTATAAAATCGCATAACAATAATTTTACTTCCATGTAAAAATAACTAAAAATCAAAATTAAGGCGGATGAATCTACTGATAGATATAAAGTTTAAATAGTATCAGACAAGAATATTTGTCAGTTTGACCTCAATATACTGTACAAGAATATTTGTGTCACTTAGCCCTCAATAACGTATTTAATGATACTAGTAACAAGAAACAAAATTGCAATTTCTCAATCCTGCATTGAATATTTTTTTTTATTATAGCAGATTAAACATAAACATCTGTTCCCCATTGTCAACATAAAATTTTCATAAAACGATTTTCAATAATATCGTATATAAAAACACTTTTAATTCCATTTTAGATAAATTAAAGAAGCTAGAAGATTTTCAACATTGTCTCTCTTACGAATTCCACGACGGCCGGCCGGCCAGCTGGTGCTGATCAACGAGCCGCCGATGCCTGAAGGTCCCCACCTCCACAGCCGATGCTCTCAGAAAAGTTCCTGCTTGCCGCCGTGTAATGCTGTTGCTGGTGGAGGCTGAACCGGTTGAGCGTCAAACAGAGCAGAGAGGTCGGCGCCCATCCCCGGCGATGATTGCAGGTCCAGAACAGAGAAGGCAGACGGGGGCGTCGCCAGCGGGGGCGAAGGCGAAGGCATTGCCGACAAGTGAGCTTGCAAGTAAGCCAGCTCTGCTTGTAGGTTCCCCACCTAATTCAAAGAGCTAGCCAAATTCAAGCTAACGCGCGCACAAAGGGTGGAATTTGAGCTCATATATATATGATCACCTGCTGTTGGAGGGCGAAGATGCGGGCGACGCAGCCGTAAACAGGGTCGCGGAGGCGGGCATGGGCCTCGAAGCAGACGGTGATGACGGCGTCGAGGCGCTTGTGGACGGGGACGTGGAGGAGCAGCTTGGAGACGTTGCTCGCGCCGAACACCTTGTGCACCGCCGCAAAGTGCGCCGCTCCCTGCTCCGAGTCGAAGTAAGGCGCGAAGATGCACCCGCTCACGCACTTCCTCCTCAGAAACTTGCAGGCCCCGCACGGCCCACCGCCCCCCAACGCTCGTCCTCCTCCTCCGCCGCTGCCTCCGGCACTACAACTCATGTCACCGGCCGGCCACAGTACAATTTGATGAGGGGAAGAAGAAGAAGAAGTAGTGAAATGAATTAATGGAGGAATTTGTCTTATTGGTGGAGGGTGGGTCGCATTGGATTGGAGTTACAATTTGATGCTTGTTTGCTTGTGTATTTATGTCTTCAAAGCCACGCCAATTAAGCCAAGCTTCTTCTGTGTCTCAGTCCCTGTCTCTTTCTAGCTCTCGACGCACACATTTATTAGCAGATTGCGTGAAGCAAGAACATATGGAAATGAAACATGGAAACACAATTCAATCTCTTCTTTTTTTGTTGCGATTGCTTCTGTCACTGAATATATACATATATGATGATGAATGAAGGAGCACACTGCGTGCTCTGTTCTAAGTCTGCTTCTCAATTAATCGAACATGAAGGTGCATGTCCGCGTCCATGTCTTTCTCTTTCTCTTTCTCTGTGTGTGTGGTGGACGCGTAGAAGGCAAAGGCAGCTAGCTTCGACTTGCACTGCATGACGTCTACGTTAAAGACCGAATTAAATGGCATATGTTTCTGCTCCACGAACTAATTAATGCACGCACTACATAACTAAATATATATACATAAATATGCCTCCGGCCCTCCCCCAGATGAAAATGCAACTCAGAACTGTAATTCTGTGCCGTCGTTTGTGATGCTGGATAACTCGTAATTACTTTTCATAACTTTTGAGGCTCTGTCAATTATAAGTGTTCAGAATTTAAAAATCTACATTTATTACCGGTACTCGTAACTATTAACTTTTGGATCTAAATTTCATTGTTTAAATCCTCATCAGAGTCTTAGAAGATTTTATCACTATTTTTAGTAATATTTATTTTTAAATTATTTAGGATATTTTTAATATTTTTGACACTTATGGATCATAATTAGTGCATAAAAGTATTTTATTTTATTAATTTTAATTTTTATTAAGATATTTCCTTTTATTCATCCCTCAATGATTAAAAAAGTTTTCTTTTTTTTAATAAATCCGATGAATTTCTCTTTTCTTTTTTAGCATTCTCTCTTTTGAATTTTTCCTTGAATCTTCTCTCTCATCAGTTCGTAGGTTAAAGGATATGATTGTTGTGGTTACTAAAACTGTCATCCTGTGATAAAAAGGTGAATATACTCACCCCCAGCGTACTAGTACTGCCATCCTGCAAGGGCCTTGGATGTATGATCTTTGTTAGCATATTAATTATTATTTTTAATTATATAAAAAGGCATTTTAAGTTTTACGCACAAATCACGCTAAGATTAATGGATGAAATGGACAGGGGCAAACGGCGTGCATGCGTGATCAGGGCATGAAGGCGCCCCTACACGCACAGATCATGCCAAATTTTATGTGCAACGTGAATAACCTTTTTATGCGGTCATGGGTATGGTGCCATTGGCGATAATTCCATCCATGATTAACATGTTGTATTGCTTACGTTACAGTTTGTTTATTTTTTATTTTTTATTAAAAAAAAAACTTTTTTCCATCATATTGTGCATTGTAGATTATTTAATTTTTTTTTCATTTGGAATCCTATTATATATTTTTTAATCTAAAATGTAAATATATATTTTTATAAAAAAATCATATGGTGACCTCGGGCGCGGTACACAGATAGTCATTTATAGAGAGTTAAATCAAGAAGTCAAGCAGACCACCACATGGGGAGAGTATTTCCGCATGCTTCACCGGAAATCAATCCTTGCATATTTCTGCAAATCTATCATTGACGATTAACTAGGCTATGCCGTGGGGCAAAATGTACATATATTAGTATATATGATGCGGGGCGTCACCTTTGCTTGATACCCAACCATATCTTTTCCTATAGGTTCGAATCTGATAGTCTTCACGAATATTCAGTGGTGTCACTACAAGAAAGAGATAAAATACTGACCGACTTAACGACCGAACTTTTATTCGGTCGCTACATTAGCCACCGAATAAATTACGGTCCCTATTTTGCAACCGAATTAAAATCGGTTGCAATTTAGCGACTGAATAAAATTTCGGTCGCTAATTTACCGACCGAATTAAATTTCGGTAGCTAAATTAGCGACCGAATATAATTCAGTCGTTAAAATTACAAGCTAGAATTATTTTTTGGGTTAAGTTTAGCGACCGGATTAAATTCGGTCTCTAAATTGCTGCCAAGTTTAGCGGTGAAATTTATTTCCCGGTTATGTTTAGCGACCGAAATTAATTTGGTCGTTAAATTATCAGGTGAAATTTATTTCCTGGTTACGTTTAGAGACCGAAATTAATTCGGTCGTTAAATTATCAGGTTAAATTTATTTCCTATTTGCGTTTAGCGACCGAATAAAATTTCGGTCGGATTTCTCCTTTTTTTCGGCCGACTCCCTCCCCTCACGATTTCTCTTCGTCTGCGATTTCTCTTCCCCTTCCTCTCGATCTCTTCCCCTCCCAACCTTGCGATCTCTTGCCTGATACCTTCCCAGACCTCGCCAAGCTCTTCTCTCTGGCGGCGGCGACAATCCGGCAGCGGCAACAATCTCTTCCTCTGGCCAATCCCTCGAATCCG
The DNA here is from genome assembly GCA_037177295.1 of Kaempferia parviflora. NCBI lineage: Eukaryota > Viridiplantae > Streptophyta > Magnoliopsida > Zingiberales > Zingiberaceae > Kaempferia > Kaempferia parviflora. Next base: position 804,627 of record JBAMIE010000087.1, read on the forward strand.
GCTCCGACGATCTCTTCCGGCAGGTAATATTCTCTTTTCCCCTGTCTTTTGCTCATGATTATGCAGTTTCCGGCTCTGCTCAGGCCGCGAGGTTGGCCGGCCTAAACATGGTCGGCCTGAACATATATGGCTGGCTTGAAAAGCTATGATAGCTTTTCTTGGAGCTTAACTGCACTAAAAGCTGGTTAGGTTAAGCAAATAGCTTATTTATCTCCATT
>JBAMIE010000087.1:850045-863587 GCA_037177295.1 Kaempferia parviflora
TAGATTTTTTGGTTTGGTTTGATTCTCTACCAATTTTTTTTTTTTTTTTTGAGTTCTGATTAATTGATGCATTTTCAAGTTTTGTTTTGGTCTCAGTTAGATTATTGGAAAACGATTATTCATCATGGAGTTTTAATTTAAACAGCCTAAGGTTTCTAAATTTTTTTGTGAAAATACACTATATGTTAATTTAATACTTATTATTTGGAATAAAAATTTTGGCTTATAAACATTTGTAATTTCATATTAAAATTTAAAAAAAAGGACAATGTTTAATCGCAAATTTGGTTCAACTGAACTAATCCAATACTTTTGGTTCAGTTGCAATGGAGTCTACATTCTAATTCAGTTTGATTCTTCAATGTTAGAAAAATTAACAAAAGAAAATCTTAGTTTGATTCAACTGGAACCAAATGGAAATCCCTATGTACTTGTGCTAAACTAATTGCTATTATTATGGTAAAAAATGTTTTAATAACTTGAGGAACAAATCATGCCAATCTTTTTTTTTATAAGAAAAATATCATATCATCGATCAAGAGTACATAAAATGGTATGTCTGACACAACATCGATCATAGTACACCCCTAAAGACTGTATACATGTATACTCACACTCCTTAAAATCCTCTTAACATTTAATTGCTCATCCTCAAAAATACATTTATTTCTCTTGTCCTTCTCATGCCAGTAAAGTCACAGATTCTAGACTTATCTCCTGCATTAGAAAAATCTCTTCCAACAGTGTCCCAAGATTACTTAAAAAACCGCAGCGCATAGCCATCTGAACCAGGGCATGCTGATCTCCTTTGTCAAAGAGCACCTCCTTTATCTCCTCAGTTGTGGGAAACCTGATTAGCTGGTCACGCTGCGCCGTTTGAATAACCTGACCAAACTGCAAGCAAGATGTTGGGGATTCAGTGCTGCCCACCTTGTCAAGTTGGTTCTGAAAATAATTAGTAAATCCTCGAACAACCTCCCCAAATGATTCAGTAAGCTTACCATCCTCCCTCTCCACCGCTGTGATTTCATTGTGTTTGTTATTCCTTTTACAAGCACATGAAAAAAAGAGGAGTTACGATCCACCTGTTTGAAATATCCTAGCTGCACTTTGCAGTCAGAAACTGTGTTCAGCAGCATTTAAACGAGATGCAACTTGTTGAATTTCTTTGTAATTGACATCCATAGTGCCACAGGAAAGTCTAGCTTCTTGGGCCTCCTGCAATCTTAGTCGTGCAACTGCTACTCGTGCTGAAATGTGCTGAAAATGCACAGCATTCAGAGTTCTCAAATCTGATTTCAGAAATTCAGAACTGCACAATTCTGTACTGCATTGTTCCTTGGCCAATCTGCTGCTTGTAGGCTGTCCACTTGGTTTTAACCAGCTCTGAGGTCTTGTGCTGGCCCACATATTAAAAAACTTGAAAGGCTAAGAATTTGAACATTGCTGTTCAGAATGGAGACGGTGCAGGCCGAATGATCTGACAGAGGTGTGAAGCTAGCAAAATTCTGTAACTCAGCCTCCAGCCAGCGCTTATTCACTAAAGTTCGATCAAGTTGACTGCACGTGTGACCGTTGGACCATGTGTATCTGCAAGCTGTATGGGTTAAGTCCTCCAGTTGTAACTGCAACAAAGTTCTGAAATTCAGTAAGACTATTCTGTGAGAGAGGGAGTCCTCCAAACTTGTCCACCATTGATAGATAAGCATTGAAATCTCCTAGGACAACCTAAGGCAAAGCCATATCATCTAATAGACGTTGTAAGCTTTCCCATAATGGTCTCCTTCCAATAGTAGTCAATCTGCCATACACAGAAGTGACAGCTATGAATCTGTGTGCCACTTTGCAAGTCACTTTACAATGTATAAACTGATCATGCCATTCTTGCACTCAAGTTCGACCCATCCCATATCAACAATATCCTACTTTTCTAGTTGTTCCATCTGGAATTGCTGAAACCGCCTCAATTTCAGTTTCTGATAACTCCGTGCTGATAATTTAGTTTCCAGCACTCCTAACACTGCCAATTTGTTGTAACAGAGGAAGTTCTCCACTCCCTTTTGTTTGAGGCCTCGTATATTCCAGCTAGTGATCTTCATTCCTGATGCCGGGCTGCTTGTGCCCTTTCACCTTGTACCCCCTACTCAGTTTAGTATCAGAAATAAGACTTTCCCGCAGTGACAATTCTGGTACTGTTGTATCTGCTGCTGCTGTTTGTTTCCCCTTGCTGGCCATCTATATTTGCTTGCCTGGAGGTTCAGAGGTTTGTCAGTGATTTTTTACAATCTTAAAAGGTGGTCACTCATACCCCTTTTGCCAACTGTAAAATTCTCAGCAATTGGCAAAATTTTCTTGTGGCTTGATTCTACAATACGGTTTAAAAGGATGAAATAGATATTTGCAGCTGGCAACAAATAATCCACATGTAGTCAACTAACATTTCATGTCATTGCAGCCTCATGCTTATGCTAAAATAGAAAAATAGTGATTGTCATGCCCTAGAAGCAGCCTTACCCCATATGAGGAGGCCATCTCACTTAGGACAATTCCATAACATAGAACCAGATATATACTCACTAACAACAAATTTCTTCACGGATCAATGGGAACAAATAAATAAACTCAACAAGAAATTACAAATCAATCCATACTTAGAAATGAAGGTACAGTAGTACTGAAACATACTATGAGAATATGACACAGTGCATGAATATCGATAAAAGTATATCCAGATAACATAATACACAGAAAAATAATATAAGAAAAACAATAGAGCTAATAATCCAGAAAGCCTAGAGGAAATATCTCTCAACAAACTCTAGCAACTCGACTCGACCTCTCTAATATGAAAGAACGGATATTTGATACACATTATAGTGATGATGACTCTCGTGATGGTTTTTTATTAACATCAATAATATCATTGACTGTCATGATGTTTTCTATCACCAGAAATGTACTATTTAACATAAGTAGTGTGCGGTATTCTAGGAGATTTGCTTTAAACTAGACCACACTCCAAGATGTGAACTTTATGTCTTGCCTTTGTTCTTTTTAAAATGAGGACTCCTATTTTTGAACAAACAAACTTTGTGAAGCTAATAATCCATTAGGTGAACATTTTCATGTTTGATTATGTACTCTCTCTGATCATATCCAAATGACTTGCTCGTTCAAATACAAGTTGTTCTTCATATCTGCTTAGATATTTCAGTATACCTATGGGAAAGAGTGTTCCAATTGAAACTATGATTAGCTGAGGAAATATGATTAAATTATTCTAATTTCTCCTTATCTCTCATACCTATATTTGAACGTGATGAAATGTTATTCTAATTATTACCTGAAATGTTTCCTTACATGTTCTATTTGCAGATGTAAGCTCTTTTGCAAATGTCTCAGATCAACTTAGACCCTCATCCCCAACATCAACAGATGGTTGGGGAGAAGTTGATAGCGAGCTTCTCCATGAGGACCATGATAGTGACAAAGAAGGATGGGATGACATTGACCCACTTGAGGAAGAAAAATCTCCTTCACTAGGAAGCATACAGGCTGCTCAGCAACGACCAGTAGTGCATCAAAAAGCTCAGAGTACGCATTGTTTACATTGTCCCTTTTTTCGTTAAATTTTGAGGGGGGAAATCCCATCCGGCTTTCGGTTGCTATTTCTATGACTTTCATGTGTGATTTTCATGCTTAGTTATGTCAACACTCAATGAGTTGATTTTCTGTCAATTTCAAAGTGACCATGATTCACATGGCTTGCAAGATGATTCAGCTCTTGCCACATATTCTTCTTTCAATGTTGATGCTTGATTAGATCTTTTACAATCATGTCTCAGTCATGGTCAGTAAGGACCAAGATGGGACCTGGACATCTCTTTTTTATTATGTAAAATGATTTTTCATCTCAATTAGGCTGTGTTTGCTGTGAAGGCAGTAAGAAAAGAGATTCAAGGAGAGAGAAGTGAAGGTAAAGGAAAAGATGGACTAAAAAAATTTATCAATCATTTGGCAAATGTTAACCGATCAAATTGCTAAATTATTTTGCCAGCCAGTCATAAATCAGTTTGTAAATGTCTAAACGATTGCATTTTCATCTTCTCTTCTTTGGGTTGAAGACGAATTTAAGGGGAAAATTTTCTTTCTTTCTATGCTCTTTTTCCCCCTTCCAACACAGAATAATGATCTGTTGCATTTTTTCTCTTTTTCCTTTCCCACTTCTCTCAAAGGTGAAAACGATCCTTTGCTAACTGATTTTGCCAACCAGTCATAACTCTATAAATGTTGAAAGGTTGTCTTTTTATCGTCTTCTCTTCTTTGGGTTGAACACAATTTTAATGGAAGAATTTTTATTCTTTCTATGCTTTTGTTTTCCTTCCAACTATAACAAAGATTAGAGGTCTGTTCCTTCTTTTTCTTTTTTCCTTCCTACTTTTCTCTCTAATTAAAAAGATTGTCAAACTCCTTATCATTCAATGATGGTGACTGGAGTGTAGTGGATTCAAGCCATCTGGCTTGGTGACAAAATCAGCTCAGAGAAATGATCGTTGAAATAATATGGCTAAATCTGTATATCTAATGAGATACTGTGATTATTATTCTATTCTTTTCCATCTCTGTCTTTGACTTCACTTTCAATTTTTTTTTGCGATTGTTTCAGATGACAAGTGGGATGCCTTTGTATATATATATATTTTTTCAGGTTCTGGTTCCCTACGACCCAAAGTTACAATTAAATCTTCAAAAGAAGCAGATGATGATCAATGGGACGCCGTTGCAGTTACAGAACCAAGGACTGCATCGAACTCTCTAAATACAAAACCAGCTGCACAACAGGACGACGATTTGTGGGGTTCCATAGCAGCGGCACCACCCAAATCAACTTCAAAACCTCTAAATAAGGAGACAACAGCTTCTTTAGATGACAATGATCCGTGGGCGGCTATTGCTGCTCCACCTCCGTCTACCAAAGCAAAACCTTTGTCTCTGGGCAGAGGTAGAGGCACAAAACCAGCTACAACAAAATTAGGTGCCCAGAGAATTGATCGGAGCTCGTCGGGGTCATAGAATTCTCATGGTATAGATTATTGGCTTAACTTTTGCACCAGTCATCTGGCTCCATTTTAGGGCCTGCTTTCCTACAAGGTTGTAATATTCTTTTGCTAATAGAAGCATATGGTTTTTCGCCGTATGCTTCATATTCATGCTCTCTTCTGAAAATGGCGTGGTTACATTTTTGTTTTCTAATTGAGATCTTATGAAGTTCATGATTTGTAATCAGGGATGCTCTGCGTTTGTGTTAAAGGTTTCAATAAATGCTGTTCGATATCTATCACACGCTTGCAACTTTCTAGTGTTGATATTTTCATTATTATCATGTTGTTTCATATCGTATGAAACTATTAAAGTCTATTTGATTGGATAGTAGAGTGATCCATACTGTTACATGTTCTTTCAAACTTCTCACTAATCACAAAGTTGAGTTTACTTTCTAGCAGTATTTTGTCACTCAAAGCTTGAACACATCTCGCAATCTTCAGTTTACTGGTAAGTTTAAAACACCATCATGTTGTGACTTGGCCGTGCATTTGCTGCTACCTTAATCATTATAATTTGGTATATGGTGCAGAAGTGTTACCTCGATGTTTCATGACAGCTGATATGTAGTGTTGGCATTCTTCTCAGCGCGCTCGGACCTCTTTTCTTTCCTTTGGAGCTGTGGATGTGTCGGGTCTTCGGCCGATTGAGCGTGAAAGTTCTGTTAATCAACAAGTGTGGCATCGGCGTGGCCGGTACGTGTCACCCCTCCAACAGTTAAGTCAGCGCCGGGTTGGAAGATGAGAGCTCGCGCGGATGCGTGAGAAAGAAGAACCATTAATTCAAGAGAGAGAATCATACTTTCACCTATCATCGTCGAATCTTATAGCCGATGGAAGGAAATACCTACCTAGCCTGGAGGGTAAGCCACACCAAACGCTGTACATGCCATGCAGTCCGCCACACAAGCGAGGGGTCGATAGATAGTTAGCCTGGCAAAGAGAGGTCAAGTGTCAGAGGGGACAGTCGTACACCTGACATGGTCAGGCCGTTGGTCAGGTGTCCAACTTGGCTTTGATTGTCCTGTTGTAGGCGGTTGCATGCCATAAGGTACGGCGGCTACACGATCAAGAATTGTCAAAGATTGAGATCGGAGAGAGTTGGTTTTCCACAGGCAGAGTCCACGAGGGGATATCTGTTGATTTTTGTTTTAAAAATTTAAACAATTTTTTTTTTATGTTGGTTATATATATGTTTGTGTTTAGTCTCATATTGGTAAGTTAAAAGAGTTGAAAGACCTTATATATGAGGTCTTTTTAATATTGCTTAGAAATGTTAAGGGGATCTACACGTATGCGCGGGCTGAGTCCAAACTAAGTGGTTTTGGGAAGCTTGAGCCAGAAATCCATAAATTAGGCGTGACACACCGATAAGGGGGTGTAAATCCTTAGCTCGTGAGCCTTGCACTGGCAGACAGCCCGCTTTAGTTTTGTCCAAATTTTATTTTGGTTTGGTTTTGCAGGTCCGAGGTGACCTCGGGTATAAGCCCCCAAGTTGACCTCAGGTCTAAGCGCCCGAGGTGGACTCGATTACTCCTCACACGAAGCAGCGCGACGTCTCAACACGAAGCGACGCTACCTCTGCATCTTTGGATCTATAAAAGTGTCGTGGATGTATGTTTCTACATAGAGAATCTGTCTCTTCTTCTTCTTCTTTTTCGTCTCGCTCGTTTTTCCCTGCTCTGGTTTTTTCGGCAAGCTCTTGGCAATTTTTTGTTTTGCGTGTCCTGGGACTTATTATATTTAGCGATCTGAGGTTGAGTCCGTGCGACGGTGTTTGTCTTGGAGTGCACCTACCAACACCGTGAGTGGTTGTCGAATCTTGAAGGGATTTTGCAGGCGAGCCTTGCACCGTAGGGCGACAATAAATTCTCTAAAGACAATCGGCACACCGACGCTTCAACCAGATACAACTTTCTGAACTCTAACTTCTTATTCATCTGTCTTCTATCCTGATGCTTACCTCGGTGCATATTATATTATATTTACAACAATATCTACTCTACACAGGTGACAAAGAAATGGCTAATCCGAACGGACTATCTCCAGATACATCATGTAGTCTGGTGTTTAAATTCTTACGAGAGGGACTGATGACTAGTATATGAGATGTTGTCATCAATATAGTCGGGTGTTTAATTAGATGCATGGATACCGAATACTCAATACTCTATCTTCTATACACAAACTGTAGGAGACCAAGTTTCCGGTGGTTGTTAATTGTCCAGGGAGAAGTTATTTCAAACAACTTTTTATGTTCAGTAGGATTCTAAAAGATAGAGGTGGCAAGTGGGTGCGGCCAAGCATAGCCAAACTCTGGGTTAGTCGCGGCTTTCCTGGCTTGAGCTACGAATGGGCTTAGGTGGCCCGACACATGTAACTAACATGGGGTCATGCCTGGCACGACAAGCCAGCCTGGTTGGACACAACTAATGCCGATATCCCTTCTCTTCGATATTCTTTTATATGGTGACTGATGGTCTGTGAAATATATATATTTAACTTCGCAAGATACTTTTGATCTCACTATTACCAAAATGACTAAAATATTTTATAAAAGAGTTTAAAAAATTATATAAATAATCATATTTTACCATTAGAAATACAGAAAAAAGATTATTAACTTATAAGATGGAAAATATTTCCATTAATATAAACCTTTTAGATAAAATTCAAAAACTAATTAAATACATGAGAACTTGTCCAAAATAGATTATATTATACTATTGTAAAAATATATCAATTGTGTTGGTTAACACTCATCCAAACACAAAATGTTCTTTTAATTCTGCTAATCTTTCTAATCTCCATGGATCATCTTTGCCACTAATATCAAATAATTCTTTAATTTTTTTTACTTCTATTTTTAATTATTCCATATTAGTTTGAATTAAACATGGGATCATCCGGATGAGTATTCGATTAAAATCGACTTGAACCAAATAGAACCAAATTAATTGAAATAGAATTAACCAAAATTTTTCAAATAAACTGGACCGACCAAATTTTCTAATAAAAATGAACAAATCGAACCAATAAAATATCGTTTAATTTGGTCGAAAATTGAATTAACTAAATTTTTTAGAATAATGAGATATTTAATCTAAATCGGAATCAAAACTGAATTTTTTTTAACAATAATGGAATAATAATGGAATCATGAAAGATTTTCAACAGAATAAGGAATTTTAAAATTGAAACCGAATTGAATTAATTAAAAAAATTAATTTTTTTAGAAAAAAATTGAAAAATAAAAATAACTGGACGTATTTTTATTCGGTTTAATTGAATTTTTACTCACCCTTACTATGCACAATAATAGCGTCAGTTGAATAGAACATTAAAGCGATACAAATTATCTAACTCTAGCAACCTTCAATACCCGAAACCAAAGTATAGTACAATGTCAAAGATATCATATAACAAAGAAGTAAAACATCGATGGGAAGAAAGAATTTTCATAATAAATCAGAAAAGAAATTAATTAATGTTTCACTTTTGTCTTAATGTTATATGGAAGGAAATATTGAACTATACCTCGAACATATAAATAAAAGATAGAATTGCAAAATAAAGACGTTGAAATGGATGTGCAGAAGATGAATAGGATAAGAAATGAAAATATTAATAAAAAAATTGGAATTGCACCTGTTAAGAGAAAACTCATAGAAACACGTTTAAAATTGTACAAGTATATACTTAGATAACCAATAAATACTCCAATTATGTGATCTGAAACTATGCGCACATCAAACAAGGAAGAAGAAGAAGATAAAAAAAACTTGGTTAGTAATAACAAAATAAAATTTATTTAAATATAAATGATGATATAATAGAGAAGATAGAATCCGATGGTGTAAAAAGATTCATATAGCCAGCCCCTAATGAGATAAAACTTGATTGCTAAGATAAATAAAAATTTGATTAGCAATAATAAAATAAAATTTAAATATAAATGATGATATAATACAGATAATAAAGTACAATGGAATAAAAAGATTCATATAATTAACCTCATCTAATAAGATTAGACTTATTGTTATTGTTGTATTAACTTCACTCATGTATCATCCCAACTCACATACTTTAAACTTTCTAAACGGATGAACGTGGGCAAGATTTATAAACAATAAGAAATGATCATCATAATAATAAATTTATGAGATTAAGAGTAAGAAATCGATTGTCGTTGCAGATTTAAATGACTTGTAGATTCATAGCAATCAACAATCGCAACATATGACTTGTAGATGTAATCCATAAATTACATCTAATTTTTCTCCAAGAGCCATAAATTATAGACTAAACTAGCAGATTAGAACATTCTCATGCTTGCATATGAACCACTCTTGTACCTATTGTTTCTTAAATACTAAGTACCCTTCACTAAGTATCTATTTTTTCAATTAGCTGTCTAAGAAGATGTATAGCTTCTATTGTCGACCTTCCAGGCATGAAGCCAAATTGATTTTCGGTCATCATAGTCTCCTTCCTCAATCTTTTTTTCTATTACTTTTTCCCAAAGTTTCATAGTATGACTCATTAGTTTAATACCCCTATAGTTTACACAATTATTAGGTGAAATTCTTATTTGATATTTGTATCTAGATAGAGAATAGAGAAATGTGACGGATATACTAGAACACACGTAGATATATTTGATTGCGTCCATTCGTGCCTTGATATATTACACCAATGTCACGTTAAATTCGATGAACATGATTAATTAATTAGAGAACTTATATTATTCTGGATAATTGAATCTTATCCACAAAATAAATCTATCCATCCAAATTATTTTTTCAAGAATTATTTATAATGACTGTTGAAAAAAAACAATGAAAATGTTATATATTTTATCGATTCGGTTTTTTTTTTTCATAATTTATTAGGTAACGTGATTTGTTTCCATTCCATGCTACGTATGGAAATGAATTAGCGGTGCATGTGCCTACCATTAATAATTGCAACAAAATACAATTATTAATTGTACATTGAGATTGAATACAATTAATTCTTCTGTGCCGTAGCCGAAACGTTTGAAAAGGATTCGGACATAGAGTACTCTTGCTTGAAAATGTAAAGGTCGAACTGATTGATCGTCTCTTGCGTGTGGTTGCACGTTCTCGTCGTTCTCTCTTTTGATTTGCAGTTCAACGTCGGATTGGACAGACGGCCAGCCTCGTCTGAAGTAAGGAAGGAATTAATTGAATGCAGTTATGGCCGATCGACGATCACAAACTAATCCTCTTATCTCGTTATCTTTTTTCTTCTAATTGAATTCCTCAATTAAAGATAATTAATAATCAAGCAAACGGTGCGTGACAGTGATCGCCTGGTTCACGCGGCGGTTCCTCCACCACAAGCTTGTTGACCCGGGGAGCTAGCTCACGCGCATGCCGCTGGGTACCGCAAAGCACAAAGCTAATCAACAAGCAGTCAATCAGTGCCTCCTCGTGTGGCAAGGTGAATCGCTCATTCTTAACATCTCTGTTGACTGGTCTTAGAGCCAACACGGAGGAGGTAAACTACAGATGACTACTAAATGGTCAAAATATGAAGGAGATATATACTCGGACGTACCACTCAAGCAATCAGTGCCTCCTCGTTCTACAAGCTGCAGGGCCGACGAAAAGGCAGCGCAATGATCTCGATTTCTCACCATCAGTCGCCAGAATGCTCAGTCTCACCCACTCCACATCGATATCGATGATAAGGGAACCTACAGCAGTACTGTGATTCAACTATTCTCTTCCTTATCTTTGTATTTTCCTTTTCCTCCTCCTTCAGAAGTTTGAAGATCAGCTAGCTAGCTGATTTTGGGGATTCAGTTCGCTCCTTGAAGTGAATTCGGCAATTCGGCAATGCCAGTCCCTCTCGCTCCTTATCCCTCTCCACTTCCTACCGCACCACTCTCAGGTGCTCAGAGCCAACTTGTTTGTTCCGGCTGCCGAAATCTGCTTCTCTATCCAGTAGGAGCAACATCAGTATGTTGTGCTGTTTGCAGTGCAGTGACAACCACCGTTCCACCTCTCGGTAACTTTAATTTCCTTTAGCAAATCTCTTACCGATCACTTTGAATTGAATTTAGTTTAGAGGGTTTCTATTCAGGAACAGAAATGGCACAGCTGATTTGTGGAGGCTGCCACACTCTGTTGATGTATGTAAGGGGAGCCAGCAGTGTCCAGTGCTCTTGTTGTCACACAGTCAATCTGGCTCTGGAAGGTAATTAAGCAATGGTTGTTCTTGTTGTCACACAGTTAGAACAAAATAAAATTGTTAGCTCATGTGAATTGCTGATGTATGTCTGCCATTTTTTGAGCAATATCATAGCAAAACATGCTTGGTGACAGCAAATCAGGTGGCTCATGTGAGTTGTGGGAACTGCCATATGCTGCTCATGTATCAGTATGGAGCAAGATCAGTGAAATGTGCAGTCTGCAACTTTGTCACTTCAATTGGTGTTAGTATCTAATTGATCGCCCCTATAGTTAAATAAAATTGTTATTATACAAATGCTCTGAATAGTTATTTTTCTTGACAGGCTTCGCCAAGCACTGAGCAAAAGGCCTAACTAGTAATTAAGAGATCCTCAATTGAGAGAGAGAGAGAGAGATGTTTGTATAATTCCCTGCAAAAAATGCCGAGTGTCAATCTTCTTTCCAGCGGTTGTATAGAGCTTCATCTTTGGCGATCGAATCGAACTCTCCAAGATATCCCTTAAAATAAGAAGATTTAGTGTTGTCTATTTGGTGAAGAATTATTGTATGAATAAAGATGCCAACTAGAGCTGGATGCCTGGATGGATGTTGTCTATAGCTTTAATGCTAAGTGCTCGTGATTGGTCTCTACTCGAAAATCTTGCCACTCAATTTAGATCAGGCAGTGCTCTCACCTCTCACTTTCTGTGAGTGGGGTCCACTTGAAAGGCTCTAGGCCCCACTAACTTATTGTGAGAGGTGAGAGCACCTATTTTGTTTTTATTCTTAAAATGATATTAAAAAAAATTATTATCAAAATAATACTATATCCTATCTTAATTTATTTTTATTTTTTTATTGTAAGTGTTATATAATCATATGGCAAAAGGTGAATACGTTCACCACCAGTGTCCCTGTCAACTCGTCCAAGGATCAACACGTAGGAGGTAAATCACAGGTGGCTACTAGCCATAAGTGTAAATGGTCAAGACATGGGGGAGGTATATACTCGGGCGCGCTAAGATTTGACATCTAAACCTCATGTGACAAACTCTCATATCTTAACCATCGCACCGCCCCAAGGGGACAATTGTTATATAATCATAGTAGCTATGATGTGTAGCTGTAATAACTAGATAGTTGTAATAGTATAATCGATATAACATATGATAATTAACGCCTATCAAAAGAAATTATCTACGACGTTTTACCGAACCGTGTAGGTAAAGTCTCAAAATTAGCAAATCACGTAGGTAAGTTTCAAAATGACGAAATCACATACCCATTTCTGATTTTATTCTTATCAGTCGACTGATTTTTTTTTATCAGTCAAATCGATTCTGTTTTGTTAAGAATCGCCCGAATTCGAACAAATCAGTTCGACAGATTTTTTTTCCTTTTTAAAATTGATCGATTGATGGATCAAATGATCTCAGATTGACATGAAACTAGATCCTATGTGTTCTTCTACCTCTCCTGATTATATCTAAGCTCTCAAATATTAATTTGACCAAATATATTGAGAATAATAAATTTTTGAAAATGAATGGGTTTGAAAATTTTAATTTATGTTCAAACATTCATTGTTCTCAATATATTGGGTTAAATTGATATTTAAGAGCGTGGACATAATCAAGAGATGTAGACGAACACATAAAATCTAGTTTCATGTCAATCTGAGATCGTTTGGTCCATCATCTGGTTTTGGGCAAAAACGGTTGATAGACAAAATGATCTCGGATTAATATGAAACTTGTTCTTATGTGTTTGTCTACATCTTTTTATTATAGACATGCCCTCAAATATAAATTTAATAACATATATTGAGAACAATAATTTTTTTAACATGAATATGTTTGAAAAATTCAATTTATGTTCAAACATTCATTGTTCTCAATATATTGAGTCAAATTGATGTTTGATGACATATACATAATCATGAGAGGTAAAAACGAACACATAAAATCTAGTTTCATGTCAATCTGAGATCATTTGGTCCATCATCCGATTTTGAAAAAAATAGACCAAATAACCTCGGATTGACATGAAACTAGTTCCTATGTGTTTGTTTATATCTCTTGATTATAGACATATCCTCAAACATCAATTTAATAACATATATTGCGAACAATGATTTTTTTTTTAACATGAATATGTTTGAAAAATTTACTTCATGTTCAAACATTCATTGCTCTTAATATATTGAATCAAATTGATGTTTGAGGATATAAACATAATCA
>JBAMIE010000087.1:883662-893904 GCA_037177295.1 Kaempferia parviflora
TACTCTCAAAATCCAGAAAAATCATATTATAATTATGACACTATTTCTGGAAATTTTGGTGCGTTACAATGTCTAGGTTGGTAGGGTGAGGCTGAGTGAGAGAGAAATGTACTCGGGAAGGGAAACCCTAGGTTTAGGATTTTCCTAGTTGTCCGGTACTGCAGCAGTACCGTAGCGACACTGTAGCGCTACAGCAACAATGTAGCGACATTGTAGAAGTGCTGTAGCAGTTGACTGCTAAACTATAGCAGTCGACTGATATACTGTAGCAGTCGACTGTGAGTTAACAGAATATTTCTGTTCACTTAGCCCATGAAGGGCAGTCGATTGGGTAGTCAACTGGTGTGTGGAGCAGTTGACTGACCAGTCGACTGGTAAGTGAGCCGTTGGAGTGTAACAGTTACATTTCCATATAGGACCAGTCAACTAGTGGCGAGGGTTTTCTACCTGAGGTATATTTAAGAGAGCTCGGGAAGTTTGAGCATGGTTGACGAAATAGACTTGGGCAAAGTCTATTAGTAGTCTACCAAGCTTAAGTGCGTGCGTGTGCATCCGAGAGGTCTCGAAAGAGTTGTAGCGAGGTTTGTCCACCCACAAAGAGCTACGCGAGCTAGCCGGAAGTTGTCCGGGGAGTCATCCACTAATGGATAGGGATCGTCCACCTTACGGATTACCGTGGAGTAGGAGTGTATCTCCGAACTACATTAAATCGGTTTATCGCTTCTTTCTTTGTGTTTAGTTTTTGTTTTTCGCTTGTGCATTAACATTTGTAGGAAGAAGCGTTTGGTTTAGGGTGCTGGCGTATTCACTCCCTCTAGCCGGCGGCAAAGGTCCCAACACTTGACTCTTTGAGCTCCCCCTAGAGCTCTCAACTTTAGTCACCTCTGTTAGTGACTCCTCTATTATTGCTAGGCCACAATGATCCACCTTGGATGATTGGCCTACAAATCTAACCTTCTTCACCTTAGGCACCTTACCCTTACTATAATAATATGTCACCCTTGCATATGTCTTCTCATTGACCTTGGATGACTCTCCCTTGCCCTTGGTTACTCCCCCTTTGCCATTAACAAATATTATTCTAGCATTTAATTTCCCCTTGGTTTTGGAGGAACTAGATCAGTATCCCAAACCCGATCTATAATTGTTAGATTTTTGGCTATCAAAAACCATACCCAACCCTATAGATCCAACATTGAATCTTTCTAGGATTTTCTCTAATTTATCAAGCTTTGCCTTCAAAACTTGATTTTCCTTTTCTAGGTTTCTAACCCTAGAATCAATATGTCCACCATGGACATTCCTAGATCTACTCTTCTTAGGCATATGTCTCCTCTTTTTGAGATTAATGTCTTGGTTCTCCACTACTTTCCTCTCCTTAGGCAAAGTAGATTTATTTTTCCTAGGTCTAACATGCATAGGTACCTTATGGTTAATTACACAATTTACCCTACTTCTATCATGATACCTAAAGCCAAAATTATGCATGGGTAAATAATTAATATTATTTCTAGTATGCATGAGAAAATAAAAATTTGAATTACACTTGAAATTAGGGTATACCTCCCTTACCCTTGAAACTCCCCCTTGACTTGAGCTTCTTTTCTTCTCCCATTTCTTCAAATGCGCAAGCTTCTCGATTTTCCTCTTCTTCAGGTACATGGTATGGTAATGGCCTTTCTCCCCACATGTGAAGCACACAATATGCATTCTTCTTCTTTTGGTTTCTTCATTCCTACAACCCATATTAATGTTCAAATTAACTTGAATGAGTTTAGGAGTTACCTTCTTCTTACCCATTGGATACCTGCTCTTGTAGTGTCCCTTCTCATTGCACCTTTGAATTGACTTCGGTGGAGACGCTAGCAAGGTTGACCTCTAAGACTTCCTCTTCATCCATCTTGGCTTCTTCTTCAACCTTTGATGACATTTTCTCATCCACACTTTTGGATGACATTTCTTCATCTTCCTTCTCCTCGGAAGTGGAACACGTGTCAACTTCTGGTTGCTCCTACTCCACTTGAGCTACTTCATCATTTTCTTTGGTTTTTTTTTTTTTCATCTTGTGTAAGCATAGGTTCTTCACCTAGAATCATCTTCACCTTTCTCCACAAATTGTGAGCGTTCTCGTACTCACCTACACGACTTATCACATTATTAGGCAAAATATCAATCAAAACTGATATTACCTTCTCATTTGCCTTTGACCGTGAGGCTTGCTCCTCGGTCAAATGCCGGGGACGAAGTTTCTTCCCTTTCTTGTCTCTGGGAACTTTAAAAGGTTCTTCAACCACCATCATGGTGTCCCAATCCGTGTTGAAAAAAACTTTCATTTTCACCATCCAAAAGGTGATATCCCATAAGCTCCCCCCCTTCAAACTTTGGTGGGATGATTAAACCGTCCATCCTTACTTCCTCGGCGGTTAGTCCGAAGGAGAACGTTTTCACTTTGATACCACTTATAGGGGATCGTAGGGCGGCTAGAAGGGGGTTGAATAGTGTAACCTCAAATCGTTCTTCTACCTACAATGTTAGCGCAAGCGAAATACTAAAACTAATAACAAAAGGAAGAAGACATGCTTACACGTTCACGTAACGTGGTTCAGAAATAACTTGCTCCTACTCCATGCTTGTCCGTAAGGTGGACGATCCCTGTGATCTTTCAGTGGATCAAGCCCCGGCAACCTCCAGCTAGTATGAACTCCTTCTTGGTGGAGTAAACCTCACACAACCTTGATCAATACACCACACTCCGATCACAACTCAAGGTAGACTACTAGCAGGGTTTTCTACTCTTGGTTCATCAACCAAGGCTAGCCATCCCAAGCTCCATTATATAGAGCTTGAGGACATTAGTCTTGCTGATCATTTAGCCGTTACCAATCGATTGGTTCATGTGCTAGTGAACTGGTGGTTGGTCAACGTCTTTTTACCAGTTGACTAGTGTCTCAGCCATTCTGGCACAAAAATATTTTGTCCCTTGCAGCCTTGACCTCTTCCTTCAAGCTTCATTCCTTTGGCTCTCGTCCCTTGGATGCATTCAAGCCCGCAACTTGTCTCAATGTCATCCTTCGTGTATGCCTCGAAGTGCACTTTCCTCAGCTTGTCCTTGATGCTTTATCCATAGCCCCTCGGATGCTCCATCCTTCACTGAACCCGAAGCCATCAAGCTGAGTCATCATCCTTGCCAAGAGCCGCACTCCTGAACATCACTTGCTAAGTCACACTAGGACTTACATTGCCAAGGCTATACACTTGGACTTACACCACAAAGACTTCACTCGATCTTTCACCATGTTATGCCTGTATCATCCACACTCACAAGCACTTATCAAATATAACAATAACCTAACTTAAACCTTTACTCAAATATCAAAACTTAGGGTCACACCAATTGCTTCCACAAATGTTACCCACGTGAATTGTCAGAGCGCATGAAATGGTATGGTTATACAAGATATGACATATGTGTCATACCATATAGCGTAGATACGACAATGTGACATTTTATTTGCCATGACATAACATCCAATTAATGAAGAGATAATACAATCCCAATAGTATTATAAAAGGAGTCCACGATCATGGGCCAAGGTAACAAAGAAACACATATATACAAATCTCAGCAGACTCTCTTTATCTATTATTGTTCATCTTCCTCCCTCGCCAAAGCCTAACTTGAATATCTGAGTAACTGAGCCAGGACACCCTGACCTTCCTTCTAACACTCCTTTTTCCTTTGTCTATTTTTCCAGCTCGGCGAGCCTTCTAAGTGATCAACTCCCCTTGCTATCCAACAATTTGGTTAATATCAAAGACAACTCATCAGTGGTTCACTTGTCGCAAATCAGTATATAATAACTTCATAATAAAATATAGGAAACATATACGACTATTTGTTTATAAATTTAGAGCATTTTAAAAGAATTTTAACCACACGGATATAATCTTGAATGAGCTTTCCAATCTCATTGTTTGTCTTTGAACTTGAGCAATTATAATAGAGAGTCTAGAGAAAATTGTCTGAAATTTGGTACAATAAATAATGTCATTTGAGTTGACCACGTAAAAGTGCTTAGCTAACTAAGTTTAAAAAATTATAAACATTGAACATGGACAATCAAATGGCGGTTGACCTAAAAGAAAGTCCTCATTTACCTTAATAACAAGGTTTACTCAACTAATCAAAAATAGAGATAGATCTTAAATAGGACAGTCCTGAGCTTTAACTTAACCAAAAAAATATTACTTATGTAAGTTTTTTACTTAACTCACTAATGTCCATATCTTTCACATCTAAAGTCCAGCCCATCTCTTTAATAAGTTGTTGTCAAGTCCCTCAATTCTAATTCTTGGATTAGTCCTTAATCATATATCTTTGATATATTAAACTTGGTTATTGTTTTTTTGGGATAATAAGTAGATGACTTTTGTTATCATTGTGAGAGCTAGGGGGGTGAATAGCTCACTTCGCTTCTTCAAAGTTGGCTGGCAGCAGAAACTTGATGTAAAATACAATGCTAACACCTTTAATTTACTTGATATCCACCTTATTGAGGCGACTAATCCAAGGGTTCACTCTAAGCTGTAGTTCCACTACAAACTTTTCCTTCTCTGACCAAAACCAAAAGTGGAGAAACCTTCTACAACAATCTTACAATACAATGCAAGAATGAAATGAAGTAAGAAGAGATTACAAAGATTTCTTGAATAGATGTAAGCTTCTTCTTCTTTAAATCTTGCACCAGAGATGAAAGTTGAGCTCAAACACTTCTCAACAATCAGATAGCACAAAAAACTTGGCTTGGAATGAGATCTCTACACCTTCAAATGTTTCTTCTTCCTTTTATATGAATACTTGATTCAAAGCCATTATTTCAGAAATTAGTCAATTGATGCACACGATTAGATGACTAACATGGTCTCCAACCTATTGAACAACCACTGACAAGTATGAAATCTATCTTATTTTATCTCTAATTTGAAATCCAATTAATTGATTTTCAACATCAATTGACTGATCACTTCAGTCGAACCGAGCACGCGAGTCTCACTTGTTTCTATCCTATTCAATTCAGCATCAGTCGATTGATGTCCAACATAATCGACTGATCACGTCAGTCAAACCGAGCACACAAGTCCCACTTCAATTGACTGATTAGTTCAATTGTCCCTGGGTCATTTGACCATATTGACTGAGTTTGAATTAGGTCAAGCTTGTGTCTTAGTTTTGATGTTTGATAGGATATGGGGAGATTGTTGGAGCAATCATCCATGGGTCAAGTTGACCCGTTTGACTAAGCTTGTATTTCAATATTTGACAATAGATGGAGATTGCGTGTGCAATTGTCTATCCTAGAGATTGTCGAACAAAAGTCAAGTTGGTTAAGATTGACCGGATAATTGACTAGAAAAGTCCTAACTGAAGGTTAGGCAAGGACAAGTCCAATGGAAAGGTTGGTAGAAGAGGAAAATCCAAGTGGATTAGTGTTGACTAGACACTTGATATGAAAAGTCCTGGTGAGTGAAGCCAGACAGTTGAAAGTTTTGGTGAGTGAAGTCGGGTAATGAAAAGTCCTGGTGAGTGAAGTCAGGTGAAAAGCTCTAGTAAGTGAAGCTAGCCAGACTAGAAATCCTGGTGAGTGAAGCCAGGTAGTGGAAATCTAAGTGGGTCAAAGGTTGACCTGATACCTGGTGTTTGGAAGTTCAAGTGGGTCAAAGGATTGATCGAACATTTTGCAATAAGTCTTAGCAGGTCAAGGTTGACCAGATGCTAGGCACGAGGAAGTCCCAACTGGTCACAGTTGACCAGATGTTAGGCAAGATGGTCTAAACTTTAGTTTCAGCAAGTTTAGACCGGGCCAATCGATCAGCTGATCGATTGGGCGACGTTGTCATGAGAAAACAAGGGAGATGGATCGATCAGTTGATCGATCTAGCCCTCCTCGATCGATCAGTTGATCGATCAGGGAGATGAGCTCACAAAAGGCACATATTGTGCCTGGATCGATCAGCTGATCGATCCAAGCTGTCGCGATAAGGCACAGAATGTGCCTGGATCGATCAGCTGATCGATCTAGATATGATCGTTGTGACTCGCAGGTTTAAAAGTGAGGCTGTTGCGGCACGACGAGAGCTCTCCTCTCCTCCACCTTCTTCTCCGACAGCTCACGACAAGTTCTTGAAGGGCTCTTAGAGAAAAGTGTTGCTGCACTTCACTACAAGCAATTTGGGATTCAGCCACACTCAATAGACAATGGTTTTTCAAAAAACTACTATCTTTTTCTATTTAACAACGGTTTTATTGAAAACTTTTATTGTTGACAATTTTTTTTTAAAAGACAACGGTTTTAAAAAAAATTGTTGTCTTAAGTATGTTAAAGACAACAGTTTTTTAAAACTGTTGTTTATGAGTTTATTTTTTGGCGATACGACAACGGTTTAATCAATTGTTGTCTATTAACATTCGTTAAATGGTAATAGACAACGGTTTTTAAAAAATCATTGTCTATGTGCACTTTTTTGGAGCTACAACAACGTTTTTTGGAGGCTACTATAATGATTTTGAAAAACGTTGTCTATGTGCACTTTTTGAGCTACGACAATGGATTTTTGGAGGCTATGACAATGGTTTGAAAACTGTTGTTTCTGTGAGCTTTTTGGAGCTACGACAACTAGTTTTTAGGGCTACAACAATGGTTTTAAAAATCGTTGTCTATGTGCACTTTTTTATTTACAACTGTGTTTTTCTTTCCCTCTCTCCTCAAAATATTTTTGCCACCCTATTTTCGTCTTCCCGAATCCTGAGACCTTTTTCTTTCCCTCTCCCGTACGATCTGTTCATTTGACGCTGGTGATGGAAGGGCCTGGGCATCACCGCCAAGATCGTAGTCGTCGCCCAACCACGCGCATTCCCCTACTCTCACGCTCTGGCCTTCGCTGCCCCACTTCGTGTTCCTCTAACAAGAGGCAATGGAGGGAGATCTGGATGAGGCAAACGAGAAGGAAGGCATCGAGGCGGAGATATCTCATGCGATGAGAGCGCACGTGAGTGACTTCAAGGAGCGAGCCGAGTGAGATGACACAATCCCTTTCTCTTTTTCATTTATTTTCCCCATGGCTCCTCTCGTGCTGCCTTGCGATATGGAAACATCGCCGAAATGTCTGTTTTTATAAAGCTGTGCCTATAGATTTATAAAATATAATGCCTAAAGTACTTAAAAAGGCATATGATCAACTATTCATGATGGATTGATGCTTGTATTTTTTTCACATTCTTTTCCCACTTTTGTGGCTTGTATTATCCTCTTCATTTTGTCAATCTGAGGATGCATTTCTAGTTGGTGTATTTAGTTGGACTAGCATAAGACTGTTGTTTCATGTCTGAGCAGCTTCTTTTGCTAAATTAAGATTAAGGCAGTTAGAACGAGATATTGAATTTTAGTTTTTAGGATCCATAGATAGCATATCATGAACTAACTATCTAACAGAATTATATGTAAACAACATTTGTGTTGTGTTAAAGGTTTTTATTCTCCCGTATAATTTGTTGTGGGTAGGTGGTAACAAAGATCTAGAATATGTGAATACAAATTTCAGTCTATTATTGCAGGTTGCTTTAAGGATTTACTATCTGCACTAAGATAATTATTTTTCCGCACCACTGATCAACCAGCTAGATCTTTTGTAACTGTACCAAAATAAAATGCAATTTCTTTTTAAAAATTTTAGAAATTTAATAACAGAGTATTGCAGGATATTTTGCTTGAATTTTTTCTTGTTTTGGGGCTGAGTATCTTTGATTTTGATTTTGATTTTGAATCCCACAAGGCCACAAAGAAATGCTTTGCATAACTCTCATTTGAAATTGTGTAAGCCTATTTTGGGTCCAAGATTATGTCTCTAGATGGAAATAGAGGGAGATTCTTTAGAACATAACCATGCAATGATTAACAATATTTTGCCTTTTGTTTAATTTGAATAATATCTGCAACTACCAAAATAAAGGATGATTTTCTAGAACACAATTTAAAAAATGGAAGACAAGTGTGCTTATATGTTCTACTTGGAGGTTAGTTCATTTAAAATTTTATTATCTCTGTAACATCTAGGATTTATCATGTTTTATTTCTTTTATATAAATTAATTGCACAAACCATAAATTCTTATGTTTGTCTTTCTTTCTCGGCTTTGTTTACTTTTTCTCATAACTTATCTAAAATATTGCACTATTTTGCTTCGATTTGGTTGGAGCTAGTGATTTTATGGTGTTAGTGACGAGAACTTACCCAAAACCTCGGGAGCAACTTCTACTCAGTCACCCAAAAAAGAAAAAATCACTATCTAAAGAGAATCAACCACCATTGGACTAAAGAGAATCAGTCACCCAAAGGATGGTTCTGGTTTCAATAAACAAATAGAAGGTTCTCCAACAACCGCAAAACAAGGAAGCTTTGGATCATCGGATAGTACATGATCAAGATTCTGAAAATGATGATGTGGATGAAGAGAAAATAAGGAAAGCAATTAAAAGTAGAGTTGACTTCTTTAGAGGGCATTGTATGTAAGTAAAATAAAGACATTCTCAACCGTTGGAAATAATTTGTTAGAAAAAGCTATAATATGCCTTTTTATGGTATGTATATAAGATGAGCCTATTTTTTAGGTAACCCATTGTAAAATTAATTTGATGCTTTTATTATCCTTCTGTAATGACCAAGCAGATGATGCTGTTTTGGTATGACTTGTTCAGGTCTATTTCTTTAGCAGAAGTTCGTTGAACATTGGAAGAAGATCTTAAGCTTAAGAAGAAAGCTTTGGATGCCTACAAATGTTTTATAACGAATGAGTTGGATAAGGTTAGTTGAACTTGTTTGGTTAACTATTTGTTAACTTCGAGTTAAACTTTTTTTATCAGTTTTAATTGAACTTTTACATAAAATTTTCTTTGCCAGGTATTACAGAGGAAAAATCTTTTCTATGATTTTCGATTGTTCTCTAAAAGTTTCTATTCCTCTATCTTGAGCAAATTCCATCATGCCAATCTTTTTATCGATTTTAAAATTATCAATCAGTTTAAATATGTTTCTCCTTGAGGAAATGGAAGTGACAAATATCATATATTAAAATTCGTGGTTGAGTTTAACACTTGCTAGGATCATTGTTGGATTATAAAGTGATTGTTTTGAACACTTTGCTAGAATTCCTTTGAGGCTCCAGTGCTAGCAGGACAAAAAGGAAATTGATTTTGTTATAAAATTTCTAAGAGTTGTATTAATATCTCTTTAGGATAATAAATCCTTAAAGGAAGTTCTAAAGCTGTTAACTATCTTATTTTGATCTGTATGAAAATTTTGGTAGAATTTTGAGTTAATTTGTTTCATTTCCTAGTATATAATTTATCTTTTTCCTAACTTAGTTAAGCCCTTTTAGGCATAGAATTATTTCTTACCTTGATTGATTTTAGTTTATTTCCATTTTGAGTACGTAGTGCTTAAGTGGACACTAGCACTCCTTATAGGCTTGGCTATTGGATTAGTCGGATTCTTCAGCAACCTTGCTATCGAGAAGATTGTTGGATTCAAGTTTTTACTCTCGAGCAATTTTATGCTCAAGCATAGGTAATTTTCTACCTGTTGATTCTGTAAAGTAGTTTCAGTGATCATTTATGTGGTCAAGTGCAGGAATCATGCCACATTTGTTGTCTATGGTGGCTGTAACTTAGATCTGGCAGCAGCGACTGCTGCTATATAGACTTATGTTGCTCTTGTAGCAGCTGGGTCTAGCATACTTGAGGTGAAAGATTATTTAAATGGGGTCGATGCTCACTCCATCTTGGCTCCCAACACCCTGTTTGTAAAGGTTTTGAAGAAAATTTAAATGACTATTGTTAGATCAGTGATGGATTGTGCATATAGGCTAATAATTTTTTATTTTTCAAATCTGCATATCTTTGGTTCCATAGGTGGAGTTGCTGCTGGACTTATGGTGGGTAAGGAGAGCCCTATAGTTTATATTAATAATTTCTTAAGCAGTTTGTTTGAGTATTCAGAAACTTACACACTGCTAATCTTTGTTCTTATTTTTGGTGCACCAACTACACTGATGCCACCTTATTTATGGTCAATACACCTTAGTGACTTGGTCATGGAGATGATAAACATCTCGTTGGTTATTTTATTTTCTTTTGTGATGCTCATTTGTTTCGAGCTTGCTGATATGCCACTTTGCCCAACTTTTCGT
>JBAMIE010000087.1:937032-956394 GCA_037177295.1 Kaempferia parviflora
AACATCCGGACCCAACTTCCGTTCTTCCTCGAGCGATCTTCCTTCCCGACTTCTCGTCCCTCGGAACGCCGCACACGTCCTTCTCGTCCGCCGGTGTACTCTTCCGCAGTCTCTGCATCCCTCGGATACACCGAGCCTGTCGACTCTCTCCCGCGCAATCCTTCTCGTCCGCTGCATCTTTCGCTCTACTTCATGTGATCTTAACCTTCTACACACTTAGTCACAAGGTTAGATCAATACATAACCTAACATAACTAAGTTGGTCACATCAAAATTATATAGGGACCAACAGATAAAAGTTGATTACATGATAGGGATTAAGATAAGGATGAGTATAATAAAGGATGAAGACAGAAAATATAAAATTTAACCTAAATCTCATCTTTTGTCCTCCCTATCCACACAAAACCGTGACCAAAAGAGTGGTTACTATCAGGGCCATTTTGATATTTTTAAACTCATGAGGAAATGTTTTAAAAATGTTTGGAAGCATAGGTAAGTTATCAATAGGGTTGTAAATAAATCAAGCTGAGTTAAATTTTAAGATATATAAGTTTATTTGATAAGATAATCGACTTGAGTCAATCACAATTTAAAATGAACTAAGCTTTTGAAATAATTGTTTAAGCTTGACTTGACTTATTTTTGATGAGCTTGAACTTGGTTCGTTTAGATGTTATCGAGCTTTTAATTAAAGCTTGTTTGAGCTTAATTGTTATCAAGTTCTCAATTTAAACTTATTTGTTTGTTTAAAATTTTTATTTATTTGATTGATTATTAAACTTGATAATTTAAATTTAGTTATTTATTTATTTTTAAATTTTTTTTATTTAGTATTTTAATAAGAGTTTTATTAATAAAAATATTTTACAAATATTATTTATAAATATTATTCATAAATATTATTTACGAATATTGTTTAAGAACTTTAACAAGACTAATAGATATGTATTATATCGAACTTATTCACAAATTCTCGTTCATTTACCGTCGTAGATATCGAGAGTACCTTCGGGGCCCACGTCAGACCCACGCAGCTTCTTCCTATTCAAAGCGGGGTGACGTTGGCAGCTCAAGCTGCTCTGTTTCTTCACGCCCGTAAAGATCCAAATCGACGACCGATCCTGCGACCATGTAGGCTTCCACCGGATCGAAGACGAAATTGGAAGGCTAATAGAAGTCTACAGGCGCATCGAAGGATCTCGGAGTTCGTAAGCCTTCCTAAATCCGGTGCTTGTTTATTTCCCTTCGATTTTTCTTTTCGATCCTTCCATTTCATTGGAAATCTTACTACTTCTTCGCAAGGTAATACTTTTAGTGTGATTGAAATCCTTGTGCAAACGTTTGCTAATTTGATTTTGGTTAAAGTGGAGAATTCGTCGTCGTCAGATTGCGGTTTCTAAACTAGGGAAAAAGAAATTTGTTTTTTGGATAAGATCAAACAAATGACTCAGCTTTGTCTTTATCGTGGCCTCTTTCTAAGCTAGGATCATCTGTTTTGGAAGCAAAATAATTAGGGATATGGTTATCGGTATCCTAGGGTTTTAGCTGGCATGGCAGTCATTGGGGATCTCTTGCAATGTGAATATTCAGTTTTATTCTTCCTATCTTTTTACTTGAATTTTGAAGCTTTAGAATTCATTGTAGGTCGTAGGACAATCGTTTAGGGTCATTTTTCATGGAGCGTGTTCTTCAAGCCTCCGTTTACGTCCTCTTTGTTGATTTCCATTTCATATTTTTTACCAAGCGCGTTTTTATAGGCCGCAGAATCCTGGTCCGTCTTTTTCACTGATTCTCTACTCTTGATTATTATAATTGTTATATTCAATTGCTTGCATCTCTATCGATTGCAGTTTGTGGTACCGAAGTGCAACAGCTCGTTGTGGTAATTTGTGGAGCTTATTTTTCCATAGTTAATTTAATTTCTGACTTTTGTCTTGCTGCTGATATTTTTCCCTTTGCCGAATGAAGGCAATACTGAGTTTCTGGTTTATATTTCTTTGTGTGTGTGTGTGTATATTCCACTCAGTTTAATCCTTCAGCAGTTCACCATTGTATAAACCCACCTTCCTCCTCCACATCAAATATTATAACTCCAGCGCAATATTTGCTTCGTTGGATATACCTCCATATTCTATTAATATCAAAGTTTGTTTTTGAGAAGCAAGCCTCTGGTCGAGCAGTCTGATCTTTTTTAGCCTGTTTCTTTACACTGCGTTTGCTTGGTTATGGTTCAAGACATTTGAATGGTTGTGTGCTTATTTTATTTTTTTCTTATTGTTCAAAGTTCAACCATTGTCTTAGATGGAGTTTAACCCTCTCACACTAGTATACATACCTTTGTAGTATCTTCAGTCTTATCCTAATGCTTATCTTTGTTTTTTTTTTAGCTTAATAAGGAGAATGGGTGTGGAAAAACAAAGGAAATTCCTCACAGTTGCACCTTTCAAGTGTGTTTGGTGCGAGGAGCTGAGGTTTAGGGAAGCAGGGCGTGGTTGCATAGCCTTTGAAGCATTTGCTCAAAATGATGTCACCTTGGTTTTCAGGGCACAAGCAGGGAGTCAACATTATCATTACAAAATGGATAATAATCCTAACTATACCATCATTTTGGGAAGCCATAGAAATCGAAGGTTAAAGATCGAAGCAAGGGGAAAGACTGTTGTTGATGTTGCTGGAGTAGGTTTGTGTTCCTCTTCAGCATTCCAGAGTTATTGGATCAGCATATATGATGGCTTGATTAGTATTGGCAAGGGGAAATATCCTTTTCAAAACCATATCTTTGAATGGCTTGATTCAGAACCTAAATTTAATGTTCAGTATATTGGTCTTAGTAGCTGGGATAAGCATGTGGGTTATAGAAATATCAGTATACTGCCCATGCAATCACATAACAATGCCATTTGGAACCACATTGACTACAAAGTTTATGAAGGGGAGGATGATGAGTGTGATGTGATGGAGGAATTGAATCACAGCTTAGAAAAGCAGGGACTGGTTAATTTTCTAGAGAACTGGGATTTATCTGATCTAATGTTTGTTGTTGGTCCAGAAAGAAAGGTTGTTCCTGCACATAAGGTCATTCTATGTGCTACTGGAGTCTTCTCAGAATTAACTGGTGAAAATGTTATAGAACTACCTTTAACATCATATCCTGTTCTCCATGCCTTTCTGGAGTTCATCTATGCTGGACAGACACAGGTCAGTCACACAGGATATTTAGGAAATATATTTTGTATTTTTTTTTTCCTTTTGATAACATTCTTTGTAGTGTTAAATTTGTTCCCCCCCAATTTACCTAGATTTCAGAATGTGAACTTGCCCCTCTATGGAATTTAAGTGTCCAATTTAAAGTTTCAGAATTAGATAAACAATGTGAAGCAATTATGAAGGGTTTGGAGATAAGCAATAAGAGTTTGGATTCTGGCAATACTGTGAAAATCACAAATCTGAGCTCCCACATTCAACAATTCAGCACCTTTCCTCATGAAGTTCCTCTTGATGTTGGAAAGCTAAAACATTTCCTTGATACTGGTGAGCACAGTGATGTAAACCTACATATTGAAGGTCATGGCCTTGTTGCTCAGTCACACAAACTCGTGCTTAGTCTATGGAGTTCGCCATTTGCAAAGGTATGTTTGTACTTTTGACCATTCTCGACTGATAGTTACAACTTACAACAATTATCCACAGTGAGGTATCCTGTATTCATTCAGCCAATTGAGTATTAACTTATTGGTTACATATTTATAGCATTTGAACCAATCACTTCAATATAAATTAACTGTTTTTGTGGCAGATGTTCACTAATGGAATGGTTGAAACCAGTTCATCAGATATATATTTGAAGGATGTTTCTGCTGAAGCATTTTTAGTCATGCTTCAGTTTATGTACACTGGGATACTTGACATGGACATATTAGAGACGAGTCCCATTCTAATTCTGCTGCTACTTCTTGCCGACCAATTTGGTGTTACTGTTCTTCAGCAAGAATGCTGCAAACGTGTCATAGAATGTCTTTCAGAGGTAGTTTACCCTTTCTTATGTAGTTGTACATTTATTTTGTATATTTATTTTTCCCTTTCAAGTTAGTTTTCAAATGAAGGCAAAAAGAGAGCAGAATATGAAACAATTTGGTGGTTTATTTGAAAATTAAAAACAATGTGGTAGTTCTAATGTTTCAGACCAATGAAGTTCGTTAATTCAGTTATTGTTTGGAAACTGGGAGATTGAAGATTATATTTGGCCAATAAATATCTCTTGTGCTCTTTTGGAACTAATTTACATATATGCAATCCTAGCAATGTCTAGAACTAGCTATACTAGACATGTCTTATTGGCAATGGTATCAGTGAAGCAATAGTAGTAAGTGCCAGAATCTCTAAAAGATTATTGGACATATTTGATAGTATATGACTGAAGGACATGGTGTCCAGTCATCATGAAAAGCGAAATTTATGGATTTAGTAAAATTGTACCATGGGGTTTCCCTACTCTATTGTTAAGTTAGTAGTTCAGCAAGCATATTTTAGTTGAAGAGTAATGCTATAGTGATCGTCCTTTTCGGCATCATCATCATAAGCATCCTAGATTTACATCATGCACCTGTTTGATTCATGTCACATAGCCCAAGGATCTTGGTGGTTTGGGATATCACCGATGAGGTCAATTCTATTAGCTCACTGCAGAAAATGCAAGATCTTAATCATCTTGTATGCATATTATTGTGCAGGGTCGGTGTCATACAACTGGAACAAGCTTCCTTCAAGACCTATTTCTGTTTTGCAAATTTATTGGACAAGGCCTCAGAAGATTTTGGAAAATTTGCTAGATAATTGTTGAGACTAACCAATCAAAGTTTGTTGCAGGATATAGTTTGTACCGTTCTGCAAGCAGTTTCATCAGTCCAATCATATAAACTGCTTGAAGAAACATGCAAGAGGAACTTTGCAATGCACTTTGATTACTGTACTACTGCGAGCACTGATTTTGTCTTGTTTGATGAGGCAACCTTTAGGGATATTCTTCAGGTATGTTATGTTTCATTATAGATTAACATGTGTCTGAAGTTCATAACCTGTTGTCTACTTTAGGTTGCATTCCTTTTTATGTTTTATATTGGATGTCGCCATAAGTTCTCTAATATAAGAGCTTCATTTCTCAATGGTAAAGCAATCCTTTGTCAACACAATCTCCCAAGTGATTATCCTGATCATGAACATCATGCCTTTCTATCTACTAATGTAGAGCATCTAGCCATTCTAGTAATATCAACTTCTCCATCGTTTTGATCTCTAGAGCAATTTATTATGAATGACATTCAGTGTAGGTTTGACCTAAACTTTGCTTATGATTAGATTTAGCCAAATCTTTGTTAAGATCATTAAACTAAGATATCTAGAGCGATAGTTTCCTGAAACAACCTGAGCGCTGTGAATTTGAACATTGTCGGGCCCTTCCATTTGTATTGTAAGTTATGGATACATCTTCAGTTGTATATCTTACATCGAATCAGTTGCATTGTTTTGACAGTGGTTAAAAGAGATTCAATGTAGTGCAATCTGAATAGCTAGTGATGGTAAAAATGATTTGGTTTTTTAATACCTAGGAATTCTTTACTTGGAGAGAGATTATAGAAAGGGATCCTTATCATTTTTTTTTGTGATAATCTTTTCAGCATGCCGATATGACTGTAACTTCAGAAGACAAGGTTCTGGATGCTATACTACTTTGGTGCACACAAGCCTGTGAAGTATGCGGCTGGGCTACAGTTGATGAACTAATGAGTTCTTCCACACCTGAACAATGTTTTGGAGACAGGCTTCATTCACTTGAGTCTCTGCTACCATTTGTGCGTTTCCCATTGATGTCGTTGCTTTTACTTGAGAAGGTACGCTCCACCAAGTCGTGAAGAATAAATTTGAATAGTTGTTCTTGTGAGCTACGGGGCTATTTAATTTCAACGGTACACTATAATGTTCGCAGCTGGCAGATAGTGGTCTTAGCAAGCACATTCCCATATTTCATCAGCTGGTGAGTTATTCGTGTGAGTCCACCAGAATTTATTCCATGGTTTTAATTCTCGAAGAAGTTTAATGTCTTTATGATTCAAAAGGTGAATGAAGCGATCACAGGAGTGAAGATACCAGAACTCAGTCACAGGTGAGTTATCTCATCTAGACCTTGTACTCGAAGTGCAACTCCTCTAGTAATTAAATTTATATGGTTTTTGTATCAGTGTGAGATTTCAGCACAGACGATCAAGCTACAAAGAGCTCCAATACATATGCGATGGCGACAGAAATGGTGTAATATATTTTACTGGGACGTCATACGGGAAGCACCCATGGGTAAATCCTGTTTTAGCTAAGGTGAGCTTCAAACTCAAGGGTATGCTACCCATATCCTTGTTATATGTGTATGTCGCCATGGCTCACTTTTTTATTTAATGTCCCAGAAAGTTACTGTAACAGCCAGCAGCCCTGCTTCTAGGTACACAGACCCAAAGGCATTGGTATCGAGGGCATATCAGGTAACTTATAGTCACACAAGGCAATCCTTCAAAGTTGGATCTGCAGTAACTAAGTTGTACACTGGTATTCCATAGGCCACATCGTTTGCTGGACCTCGGATTGAAGGCGGTCAAAGTTCCTCATGGTGGATGGTAGATATCGGTGAAAATCATCAGGTACTCATGTTCAATGATCATGCTCCTTTTTCGTAACTCGTAAAGTATACTTTTGTACTAAGTGAATACCTATCTTTTGTAGTCTTAATGTTTTTATATTTTGAACTATGTTACATGTGTTGAAACATATATAGAGGTAAACACTATAATCTCTGTAAACAGAGAGTCTATTCCATCATGAACCCTTTTAAACATTTTTAAGCGCATCATAGGGAGAAGGAACTAGTGTGAGAACTTGTTAATGTGGCTCCATTGGCATGTTTGATTGATGTCACCATCTTGTTTATGCTCCGACTTGTTTCAATGTCAATGCAAAAGTTATTCACATGAAAAATTCGAACTTACGATTATTGTTCGACTCATTGTCTCCCCCCTCTGCCTTCACAGCTGATGTGCAATTATTATAGTGTGAGGCAAGATGGCTCCTCGACGTACATGAGGTCCTGGGCTTTTCAGGTAAACCGTTTTCTTCCACTACCTCTAACTCGATACCTTCGTTAGGGTACCTGCAAAGGCGAAATCACTGACTAAATGTTTCACCAGGGATCCATGGATGGTGAAAACTGGACTAATCTAAGAATTCACGACGACGATCAAACAATTTGCCGATCTGGCCAGTTTGCATCATGGCCAATAACTGGTTCCATGGCGCTGCTCCCATTTAGGTTCTTTCGAGTCATTTTAAGGGGCCCTTCATCAGGTGATGCAAACGTTTGGAACCTCTGCATCTGCTTCATTGAGTTGTATGGCTATTTCATCTGAAGAGAGCAGATTTGGATCATCATGTCATATGAATTATGTATGAAGGGGACAGATGGTTTTGATGGATGGATGGATGAATAATCTAATTTTCTCTGTTTGATCAATACTAGCACTGTTTGTGCATAACATTCATTATTCACTAGGTTGTGATATGTAAATAGTTCTTACAAGGTCAATAAGCTACTATTAAATAATTATGTTAAAAATAGTGTAGGCTGGGGATGAATAGTAGTTATATTAATTAGAAATTTTGAAATCCAAGTTAGGCAGAATTCAGTTGTAAATGAAGTAAACTTTCATAGCAGATTTGATATATAATTTAGTAAAAGTATATCGTAATGAATAAATTTAAATAATTTATTGAATTAATCTTACATGAATAAATTTAAATAATTTATTAAATTAAATGAGTAAATTTAAATATATCTGTGTTAATATTCATGAACAAATATTGTAAACAATGTTCGTGAATAAAATTTGTGAATCATATTTATCAATAAATTCTAATTAACATGATAAATAAATAAATTTTAAAAATGAATAAACAAACTTTTATTATAAGTTCAATAATAAATTAAATGAATTTCTATTATTAAATTTAATAACGAACTAAATAAATTTTAAAATGTAAAAATTTTAAACAATTAAATAAGTTTAAATTGAAAGCTTGATAATATTTAAACTAATTAAACATTCAAACTTATGCTTAAACCAAGCTTAAGTTATAAAAATGAAATCCAGCCAAGCTTAAATAACTATTTTAATAACTTGGTTCATTTTTAAACTCAAAAATCGGCTAAACTCAACTTGACTTGTTTTAGGCCTGTGTAATATGTAGTGAGATTCGAAAATTAACTCAATGCGTAAGCTGTTTTAAATGGTAAGGCGAAGATGTATTTTTAAGTTTATAAGGAAGCTTTGCGGAAGTATACTTTTATAAACTTTTAAAAAGAAAAATCTAATTTAAAAGTAGTTTCGAAACAAATAAAGCTATAAGAAACTAAAATTTTTATATGCATTTTAAATTCTATAGAAATTAAAGGCCGTAATAAATTAAATAAATACAAATTTAAAAATTAATTAACCCTAAGTAATTCTTTGGGAGTTGTGGTCTTAGTGACGTGTTGTGATGTTTCGATTCTCTTGTTGTTGCTAAGCGATTAAAAATTCGTATCAATTCATCTTGGTTCTTAGGAATAGATTTTATTATGATTCGAAACCCTACTGTTCAACGATTTTTATAAAAATTTAAAAATATGGAAAAAAAAAAGACACCTATCCATTAATAAAAAAAAAACAAATAAATTAAAACCCACGGTTTGTAGTTCATTCTATATCAAAATATTGTCCCCAAAATATAATCCAAACGGTGGATGTATAACATTTTTAAGATAATGATCAGAAGTTAATTTTTAAAAATAGACAACCAACATAGTTATCCTAACATACGCCTTCCACCTGTATACCTCCATTTAACTCCTTTCATATTTATAAAACTTCCACTAAGATAGCTGATTTAATTTTTCTCTATATTCTACTTGATCTTCTAAAAATTATATTCATTTTGCAATTTTCACTCTGCTTAGTTTGCACATGATATCAATAATTTTTTTAATCTAATATTAATATTAATATTATTATTATTATTATATTTTAATGTGACTAGGTATATATATATTATATTATATCTTTTAATCAATTTTATATGTTCATTTTATTATTAAATAAATTATATATTTTTTTATACATTATTATTAAATATATTATACAAGTGAAATGATCTTTATAAACTCAATAAATTAGGTATTGAATAGATAAATAAAATAAAATGAAGTCAACAAGTTAAATGACATTGGCATATTTAACGATTTAAAAGTGAAATAGTTTCACATTATAAAATTTAAGATAAATAAATTGAAAAATAAATTTCAATAAAAAGATGAAGTAGCCCACATTGAAAATTAAAAAAAAAGTTGATTTAAATTGAATCAGACCATTAATATTATAAAATTATGTTCATCAAAAAAAAAAAAAATTCTATTGATCAAAGAAAAATGAAAACATTTTGAACGAAAATGACTCCCTTTAAAAAGAATAGAAGTTATTTTCTTCAAAGCTTTTTTCCTTGTCGATAAAAGTTCTGCACTATCTACCCTCCTCCACATTCATTCACTTTCATTCTCGAGCCCTTCGATATCATGAACTAACGAGATAGCCCAACCTACATTGCTTGCCTGACCTAACCTACTCGACCAATTACATTGACTTGCTTAGACCACTCAACGTGCCAACACTGTCAAATGACTCGACCTACTCTTCCTGCCTGAGCTGACCAATTTACTCGAACCATCTAAAGTGCCAACCTCGTTAGATAGTCCAACATACCATACTCACTCAGACTGACCAACCTGTATAAACCACCCAACGCCAACTTTTATAGACAGCTCGACTTGCCAAGTTCAATCGAGTCGCTTGGTTCGCCTGACTCAATTGAAACACCCATCTCACTTAGCTTGGACCGTCCAACTTGGCCTACTTAGTTCGCCTGACTCAATTGAAACACCCATCTCACTTAGCTTGGACCGTCCAACTTGGCCTACTTAGTTCGCCCAAACCAACCAAAACTTCTGGTTAGCTTGATCAGCCCTATATGATCATCTGACCTAGCCTGTATACATCACTAATACCACCAAAAAGAACCTGCATTCTTTGACTGACCAATCAATTGGACTGGTGCCCGCTCTTCTTGACCTAGAGAAAGGAAAGATGTTTTCCTTGCATCAGAAAAATATTCATATTAACAAATACTGCAACAATAATCAAGTATCCTACTGGATGAAATTAATTTACAAGTATTTTACATTAATGAACCTAAGTTTAGTCACTCATTTTATTGATTCAATCGAGAACGAACATTTCTCCAACTCATACTAGATAGAGTAAGAGGAAGCATGTATTATTTTGTTTCTTTTTACCTAAAACAAATTAACATTTGTAAAATAAAAAAAAGGGAATGTACAGTAAGCATTAAACCCTAAAGAAAATGACAAGGTAAGACAATATAGTTAAATGGAAATCAAATTGAAAGAATGTCAAACAATGTGCTACGGGCATATTACTCTTCTTGGCTTTCCTACTAAAGATTATGTATAGAAGAGCTTGTCGTCATGAGGTTCACCGGATATGCATGTTAGACTCTATGGAAACCCTGAGAAGTTTGAGAAGCACATCTCAACTTGCACCTACTTAGAATGTACTTGCATTTGGATTCATGATCTTTGCAAACCAGATTATTATAACTCCACAACTTTGGCATTTCATAACACAGGCAAGACAACTAATTTCATGTCACTTGAATTGATAGATAATAAAATTATAAACAGCTCAAACTAAATTATTCTAACTTCAATTGAAAAAAGAGAGAGAAAAAGGAGAGCAATTATGGCACAAGATCCATGTAAGTGATCCAATAGCTAATCCAGAACATCAGGGGCATATGGCCTGCTTCTGACAATATAATTTAAAAACAATAAGACTTAAAGAAGTTCATTTGATTACCATATGAGATGCCCTACATAATCTTGTTGCAATAACCTGGTTATAACATATAGTTAACTTTTATTCAAATTGAGTTTATACATTGCTACTCCATTACCAGAGATAACAAAATCATCCTGTATTGTTCAATTCTATTGTTTACTAAACGAAACTTTATAAAATCAAAATTTTCATTTTGACAGACGGCATAGCAGAACTGATTATTACTTTTCTGCGAAAGCAAGCATTCATATCCTACTTTTAGAAACAGAGAATAAGAGAAGAAAGAAACAAGTAATATCCCACAAAAACAGCGAATTGAAATCTTCCATATAGAGAAAATATGATTCTCAACAATCATATCAACCAAACTCCTCACCTTTATCAATTAGGAGGGATGGTGCTGGAACAAAATTTTGGTTTTGAAAGATTTTTTGTTTTTTTGTAATAGAGCTACAAAACTTACATCTCGGCATTCCAGAAGGGATTGGTTGTCTGCAGTTACCTTTGACTGGTATACATTTACAACAGAGGTGGTCCAAACTTCAATCGATCCACCTGATCTATCATCTTATCAAGTTCTCTGGCAAAGCCCAAACTTAAAGCTTAACCACTAGGAAGCTGTGAGAAAACGAGACACATGTTTCAAGCTACAAAACTAACATAGCATAACAAATGAAAACACTTCAATAACTGAAGCATCTAATCAATTGGTGTATGGTCTCTCAAGGTCAAATGTATACCCCTGAGTGCCAATATCAGTATCGGCATCAAAAATTCAGAAAAATTAAGTTTATTTGATCTGTGGGATAGGTGAGGTCAAAACAAAAAATAAAAAATTATCAGAAGAAATTGAAAAAACAAAATAAGAATATTTACTCAATAAGACAACAAACAAGTATAAAATTTACGCATCTATATTTAATTAAGTACAAATATATAAAAATATTATTTAAGCTATTGATTAATTATTAATCAACCATTCGTAAGTAATTAACTTTCAAATTATAAATAATAATTAAAGTTATAACTTAAATTAACTGTTAATCTATTGTTTTATTAATTATATTAACATAATTAAATATTACCTAACTTAATAGATAATTAACAACATCATTGATTAATAATTATTTACTAATTATCTAAATTAAATTAAATAGCAGATTAAAAAGTGGGAGATGAATCTGTCACACGTATTCTGAATCGCCTCAAGGAGCTCTCTTCCTCTCAAATGCTTGCTTGAAATTTCAGGTAAAACTCTAGATCTATCATTCCATCACTTCTTAAAGGGGTGTTCGAGAATCGAGATATCTTGAAACAAGATCAACATCTGTTGATCGAAATCGGCCAATGTTGCCAACCATGGTATACCCATCACTAATAAATAAGAATCAATCATTAAAAGGGGGAAATGGAAATGCTCATACAACATCATTCTTACATTATATTGAACTTTATTGAATTTACTTGCCTAGTTATGGATTCTATCAGCAATCCATATTAACTTCTCTTCTCATTTTATGTGAAGTAAAATTCTTCCACCAGTAGAATCTGAATTATGTAGAATTTTTAGTTACAGATTCAAACTTTTTTCAGTCAACCTTTATCATTCATGCCTTCAACCTAGTTATCGATTCACATTTGTGCATATCATCTTAATCAATTTTTTTTTCTCATTTTACCACCAAGTAGGGGAACCGCCTAAATGCTTTCAAATAATAAAATGCTTTATTTCATCTATCCTACTAACTCCACATATCCATGTCATCTCTACAGTTGATTTTCTCTCTGCTGTTTCTATATTGCCCCAGATTTTGACCCATAAATGCTCAGTTGGTCATTCAACAACCTTATACAACTTTCCATTGTAGCCTATATGTCATTTTTTTATTATGCAAGATGAATTTTTGGTGATATGTCCAGCTATTCTACCATCCATTTAGGAAGACGAGGACAAATTGGTCCTGTTTGCTAGAACTCAGGATGGTGATGGTGATATATCTTCCTCTTGAAAAATGAGACCCCCTTCAAATCTTGATGATGTAGGGAGGAGGTTTTTCTGTCTTTGAATAACAAGAGGTGGAGAACTCAATTATTCATATTGGTATCAGTATCAGAATTAGATTATCAAAGTATCAAAGATTTCAAAGTATCAGATTGGTAAGATCAACAAAACCCGAATAGTTAGGAAAATTCATAAATCAAAGAGAGAAAGTTATAATACATCATCATCAAAGAGAGAAGAATACTATGTGTTATTACACATTGAATTAAATAGAATGTACAAATAATATTATATTTATTAATATAATTTAATAATATTATAATTAAATAGATAATACAAATAATACTAAATTAATAAAAATCATGTTCTTAATTTAATAATACCAGATTTAGAGTATATTTTTTTCAATAAAAATCCTTATCTAATATTCCATTCTAAGTCGGCTGACCCCACCTAGTGGGATAAAACTTGGTTGTTGTTGTATTTAATATTCCATTCTAAAGTGTTTAGATGGATCCTTGATTACATTTGGATAATTTTAGTTGAAGGAAAGGGAGTTTTAGGATTATTATTTGTTTAGAGAGATTAATGTGTTCTCTCTCAATCAATAATATCCTCTTTTGAACAAA
Organism: Kaempferia parviflora; assembly: GCA_037177295.1. NCBI lineage: Eukaryota > Viridiplantae > Streptophyta > Magnoliopsida > Zingiberales > Zingiberaceae > Kaempferia > Kaempferia parviflora. The sequence goes on from JBAMIE010000087.1 coordinate 950,655, forward strand.
TGTGGGTAAGAGAAAGATGGGTGAGGAATCAGTTCTAGTAACTAGTAAGTGATGTGATTGAGTGATCCTAGAGCTCATGACAAATCTCTAGCTTTAGAGCAAGAAGAGATGAGTGAGGGATCAGTTCTTGTAAGTGATGGCAAGGGTGAATTAATGACACTCGAGCTCATGGTAAATCTCTAGCTGTGGCAAGACTAAGCAATTTCTATAAGCAATAAAAAATTTCTCTTACCAATTCGAGTCATCTAGAAATTAAACTGGGATAAGAAAGAAGGCTTTTCAATGACATCCCAATTTGACAAAATTTCAACTTGATTGCATCCATTCTGTATCTCAATTTGAAGGAATTTCAATTAATTCCATTAATTTTCTAATGGAGTCTAACTAATTCCAGCTAGCACCAAAAATTGTGAAGAATCAAAATTATAGTTGATAATTGAAAATTCCCATTGTTTATGGTCAATCTGAGTAATTCCCATCAATCTAAACGTTATTATTTAAGACTCCTAGCCTCCTAGACTATATGAAATGTGGATTTCGTTCAACTATAGTTAGGTAAGAATGAGAATTCCAAAAAATTTGAAATCACAAGACGATTTGAGGAAAATATAAGGTTGATAAACTTTGGGGTAACTTGATAAATCAAACGTAGAATGGAATCCACATCATGTTGAAACATTCAAACTTTCAATGGGCATAACGTGTCTGGTGCATTAGTATTACAAAAAACAAAATAGTTATGCAGAGCGCTTTACAAACCTTGCCAAAGCAAATTCCAACCCAAGATAAGCACCATGCAGGCATGTAGTACATTGAAGTCAGCTTTGTATGTGTTTCCTTCTAAGTCAAAAAAAGAGCTTCCAAGAATTCATCAATATATGCAAGACATGGCCAATGATCAGTTCTTATTCGTACCAAGGTGGACGAATGACGTACTTCCATCTGGAAAAGGAGATGAAACCTGGGTGGTAGAAATATCATAATATAGAAAATACCAATTTCTTTTTTACTGATAGATGAACGGTGCTCTGCAATATCCTCATCCTCAACATATGGGAGCTGAAGAGGTACATTTTCAGAATATGGCACCAGAGCAGTAATATCATTGGCAACAGAACACACAGAATCATTTTCACAGATGATATCTTTAATGATCCCATTACCCCTCACTATATTTACTAGTGGGTCACCAACAACACCCACAACATATGGAGCTAAGTGTTGCTCAATATTCAAGACCAAAGAATCCAGATGGGTTTCCAGAAGTTTCACAGACCGTGTGCCATGAATTGCAGCCGCCCCTTTTCCTCCACTAAGAGGAAAGATCTCCCGTCCTGTATTTTCAGAATTACCACAGGCTTCCCACAATGCATGAAACAGATTATACATATACTTGGGCATTTCACACTCTTCGATATCAGGCGGTATGCTAACTTTAAGAAACATGTCTTCAATGCCAACTGGAATACTTTGGAGCCTGCCTGAGATAATTTGCCCGTTTTCTGCATTTGCCTTTACAGTAACATCAATAAGACCTGGCGTTGGCTCTCTGGGTTCCAGTTCTACTACTACTGAAGCATGGTAAATTGGTAGCTCCTCAGAATTTCTACTCACGGGTACAATATCTAGTTTATTTCTCAAAGGTTCGCCAAGAAGAAATGGTATGCGACAAGGTGGAATTGAACCGTATGATGATGAAGAAAATGTGACAGTAGTTGCATACATAGCAGGCAAGGTATCCACATCTTCTGAATTAAATGTTGATGAAGCATCTCCCCAAATACGGTTAAATGCTTCAGAATCAAATCTTAATATGCAAGGTATTCTAACCGTGAATGCAGGCATGTGCCGGTAGTCAGGAATGCATGAGAAGTACTTCCTTAGGACTCCTAAAATCTCAGCAACCTTTGAATCCATCACTCTGAACGGCTCCTTGCTCATACTGATTGTCTCAAAGTTTTTTTCATTCTCCATATCTGCTTGGTGAGAAGGCAAAACACTGATATCATTATTAATACCAACAGTTTTATTTGTTTCAGCATTATCCTCGACACTTGGTTTTAGCAATACTAATGACCATGACTGTTTGACAAGTGGTGGAATTGCCCTTTCAAGGAAAATATAAGACGAAATGCCACCTGGACTCTTAAGGTCCTCTGAGTGACTAGAAGAAGTGTGAAAAAATGAGCTAGAATGAGGAGATGCAGGCACAACTGAGGGCTGTTCACCAAGATGCATCATCGGCCTCAGCTTCTTCCCAGGGATAGAGACAAGCATCCGCAGGTAGATCCTGAAAGTGAAAAGAATGCATACACACAGAGCGTATTAATGACAAGGAGTATGAATATACATATGGCATTAACTAGAATAACTGGTACATAAAACTCAGAAGCTATACCTTCATTACCTTGCATTGTCACGAACTTCCAAATCTGGGAAGAATTGGCAGATAAATGCTAGAAGGCGTGACAAAGGAATAAAAACTCTTGAGCTGTGGTGATGTTTAAGCATTATTCTGCAAATGCCCAGTACTTTAGTCCCCTGAGACCACAAACTCAAGGCAGAATCTGGACCATGTTTTTTCATTAGAGCGGCAATATGACGGGTGAGCACTTCTAACAAACCACGAGGTGGTATAGTATTATTCTCAGCTATCTTCTCAAAAATGGGGAAGTAAGAAGTCAATTGATAGTCGACCACAAGTTTCGGAAGCAGATGCTCATCGAGTTTGTGGAGCAAACATTCCCCTATGGATTGGTGAGCCTTACATCCCACCAGCCGATCAACAAATGCGACAACGACAGGAACCAGGCCTCGATGCTCCATTGCCAAACTTACCAATTTACTCTGCAGTTGGTCAAGTATACAAATCAGAGCTTGGATATAAGAAAGGTCCAGGTTGGGAAAGAGAGCAAGCAATCTATTTCCAAAGAAAGGAAACTATCTCACCTGAAGAGTACTGAAAATGGTAGAATCAACGAGATAATCATGCCCACATTCCTCTGAACAATCACCTCGATGTGGAGCAACTCCAATCAAAAATTTGTGAAGCATACGAAAGGTGACTGAAGTCTCAGTGCTCCATGGAGGAAGCCACTGAAAAGCAGAGACACATACCAAACCATCCTGGAAAAACTTTAATATTAGAGCCCCTCGGCCTTCCTCCTCCCCTTTCTTCCTCATTTCTAGTTCATCCAAGTTTGCTGCGATGCGAGCTAAAGCATCAAGCTTCTTAGCTTTCAGAGACAAGGCATCAAAAACTGCAGGGTATAATCTAGGTGCTAGAGGAGCAATAGAGTCTTTTAGCTGGCCAAGCTGAGGTGACCCAAGCAACCAGTGGAGCCCAAGAAGACGAAACGGGAGGGGCTGGTAGGCTTCCCTAGCCATAAGGGCGAGGCGGAGAGCAATGTTGCGCTCGTCCTCCCTGGAAAAGGAATCTGGGAAGCCGGAGTAGAGCATGAGAACAACATGGCAGAGGATTGGATGATAGGAGTAAATCAGGCCAGAGAACTGCACCTTCAGGAGTGCCCCCAAAGTCGGCACGTACTCCTCCAGAGTGCTTGCGATACTGGTCAAGATAGAGACCAGCTCCATCGTGGCGGAAGGCGTGAGAGCCTGCGGTCGCTCCCAGAGGAATGCGAGGACTCGCTTGATCTCCCTCAAATTCACCTCCGAGGGCTCACGGTCGCGATCGGCGGCAGGATCGGAGAAGAGGAAGCCGGGGACGTTAAAGGGCACGAGGGGAACAGCAGTGGAGAGGATGGAAATCGGAGAAGAGAGAAGTCCGGGGCTTAGCACGAGGTCCCGGACGACGGCGGCGACTAAGAGGAGGTAGCTCTGCGCGACATGCGTACGCTCGGCCTGGGCGAGGGCCCAAAGATGCCCAGCAACGTCTTTGAGGAGGCAGGGAAAAGTGGATTCGAGTTCTCGGAGGCACTCGCAAGCGGTGGCGCGGGACTGACGGTCATGGCCGTGGTTGGGGCGGTTTGCGACGGCGAGGAGGATCTCGACTAAGGGCTCAAGAAGAGCAGATGAACCGGGATCAAGCGGGGATTCGAGGGTTGAGATGGCAGCGGAAACGGTGGTGACCATAAACTGATCGCGCAGGGCGGCGGCGGACGGGTCAGCAGAGGAGAGGAGGGAACGTAGGGCGTCAATAAGAGGGGGCAGTGCTTGGGATGGCGGAGGGGCGTCGGATGGGGAGGAGAGGAAGTCGTCGATGAAGAAAAGGAGAAGGGGCTTGAGGTGAGAAGGGAAATCGCGGCGGAGGAGGGAGTAGAGAGCGAGATCGACGAGAGGGATATGAAGCCACCTGGAGCGTCGGGAGGCAGAGCCGGATCCGAAGTCGTCGAAGAGAGACTCCCACTCCTGTGGAGAGAGGTTGGGCGACGGTAGCTGCTTCATCGATGGCTGCTTATCCATTATAATAGCCTTCACTAATAAACCCTAAACCTGCTGCAACTATGAAGTGAATCTAGCCGAGAAGGGGGAGGAGGCGGTGGCGGCGGTGGCGGCGGCGGCCATGGAAGAAGGGACGAGAGGAGAGGACAGGGGCACTTGGAGAGGACAGGGGCACTTGCGAGTTGCGCCAGGCGAGCAAGGGAAAGGGAGAGCTGTTGGAAATGGAAAGGGATAAGAAATTAGATGTGGATTTATTACGGATCCAAACCCGAACCGTCCGCGTCCGACCATATGTTTTGAGCCGGTGGATTGGTTGGGCCGGTGTAGGTTTAATCTGGTTAGTTGTGTTCAACAAGACCAAATGTCCAACCCAACCGAGTTGCCTATGTCTGGGACCCGTGCTGATCGGCCTGTTTAAATCCACCTTTATACAATTTCAATTCGATTCATTTAATTGAATTCATTTTAACAACGAGGCCTCACTCGCAAGACTGTCCCAACTTGTGGCATCCACAAAGAGAGATTTACAAAAAGAATATATATTTTTTTAATTTCCCCCCTTAAATATCTGCTTTTGAAGGGACATATTTAAAAATATTAGATCGAATTTTGGCATGTCCGAGTATATACCTTTCTCATGTCTTGATCATTTATACTTATGGCTAGTAGCCACCTGTGATTTACCTCCTCTGTATTAGTTCTGGGACGGATCAACGGGAATACTGGGATGAACGATTCACCTTTTTATCACATATTTAAAGATATTAGAAATTATCATGCACAAACTAGGTTATTAGAAATCATCGTTGGTGCCCAATGATTTCTCTTTGGTGGCCTGCATTTGGGCCCACCAAAAGGCGGCCAGCAATAACTTTCAAATTTTGTTATTTTTTAAGGTAGAATTTATAAATATTTAGTTTGTAAATATTTAATTATGAAATTTAAAAAATTTAATAAGTAGAATATTTAATTAATGATGTGGATATGGGTCATAAATATTTTGAAAAAATATTAGATGTTACTATGGATGTTACCGTTTTAAAACTATAATGTAATGTAATATGGATTATAAGGCTAATAACATATAATCCGATTAAATTCCAAGTTCAATTTTAACTAAAATTTAAATATTAAATATATCCCTAGTTCATTTCCTGCACCAATCGGTCACCGCCGCTGTCGGCCTTTGCCCGTCGCCCGCCACCCGTCGCCAATGCCGCCCACCGGAGTCGCCGACTGCAACTGCCAGTAAAAGTTGCAAGATATTTTTGTCATTTTATAATAATACAAATTACATTCCTTATAAAAAATAATGGATATCAAACAAAATAATATGATC
>JBAMIE010000087.1:968170-986220 GCA_037177295.1 Kaempferia parviflora
CATATCAATTTGACCAAATATATTGAGAACACTGCTTTTTTGAATATAAATTAATTTTTTGGACACATTCATGTTTAAAAAAATGACTGCTCTCAATATATTTGGTCAAATTAATATTTAATAATATTTTTAAAATTAAGAAAATTAGAAAAACACATAGGAACTGGTTTTGTGTCATTCTGAGATTTTGGGTTCATTAGTTAGTTTTGACCGAAATCAGCTGATGGACCTAGAGATCTCAAAATGATATGAAATTAATTTTATGTGTTCGTCTAATTCTCTTGATTGTAAAAATACTATTAAATATTAATTTGATCTAATATATTTAAAGCGATGATTTTTTGAATACGAATAGGTCAAAACTAACTAAAAAATAAAATCGATTCGACTAGTTAAAAAATCAATCGATTGGAACAATAACAAGGGTAAACTTAAAAGTGAGTACATGATGTAGTGATTTATAAACTTACTATATGATTTGATAATTTCGAGTTTTTACCTACACAGTTCATAAAAAGTTGTATAATATTTCTACAAAAGTTAGTTCTCAATCCAGACAAACACAGTCATTATAATAATTATAATTGAGACTCCAAACAACTGATAAATTAACTAAGCAATCGATTCAGATTTGATGGCTAGCGTTTTTTTTGGCCATTATCTAATTATTTGGGCAATCAATTGACTAATTAATTTTGAAATATAGTTGGTTGGTGCCTAAGAAAGAAAGCCAAAAGGTGATTATTGATCTAATTGAAATTGTAATGATTAAATTACCTAATCTCTGTTTAATCCAGAGTACTAATGTTGGTAGTCAGCTGATTAAAATGTCGCTTTCTTATACATTTTGAGAAGTTTAGCCATATGCTTACTGTGGACGATTGTCTCTAGGAGACGTCTTTCATGTACCATTAAGGGTGCGTCTCATGCAAATAATCATCCACGTAAGATGTCGGATGTGCAGGTTAAAAATTTCATATATATATATAGAGAGAGAGAGAGAGATTAGTATGCAGACCTTGTTCGTGCATACTCCTGGGTGACCTTCACAGGTCGGGGTGCTCCTATTCATTTTTGGGATCCGATGACCTAGACCTGTGAGGCTCGCTTATATATATATACATTAAAATGTGAAAATATATATCACAATTATATCTTAATAGTCCACGTCGGTGGTGTCTTTATGTTGACAAAGAAGCTCGTTGTAGTCTACATGGATCCAAATTCTAAAATCCAAATAATTATAACCTAATCCTACAAATTGACTCAATACAAATGTGGTTCCACTCTAATTATTGACTCATGCAGCAATTAAGAGCAACGTAGCCGAAAGAAAGATCGACCAACAAATTCATTAAAAAAATAAAGTTTTAAAAAAATTTCATTGTCGCAAAAAAAAACAATTAATATAAAAAAATCACCTAATAAACTATATTTGAAATAATATTTGCGAAGGCATCATATACAGGCAAAGGGTAATTAATGTAATTATGTGCCACGTGGAGTCCCTCTGCCGCTTTCAGATGTATGACATGGACGACATGAGTTGATATGTTCACCCTGATTAGCTTAAAAATCTACCCCGTTTCTGTGTGTTAACTACTTCCTACTTTCTCAGAACGGAGAAGTTTAGTTAGGTGATAAAAGAGTAACGATATCACGTGAATGCGCATGTAATTTCTGTCCGTCTTCTTCTATTTCTCTTTAATTCTGCTGTTGCTTCCTTTTGATCTGGATTTAATCCTCTGGAGATTGCTTGTTATTAGGGTTTGTTCTTGGTGATTGATCGCCTCTCCCGTCGATTCAACGGCCGGCGGGATTGAAATCGTCGCCGGTAGCTGTATCTCCAATCGCCTGGCGCTTTCCCCCTTTTGCTTTCTTGATTGCCGACCGTGATCGAGGGCGGAAAAGGGCAATTCCGGCCATGGCGGAGTTCCGACACAGGGAGGCCGATTTGGAGTTCCGGTGCGGACTCGAAGAGCTTGTGCGCGGCCACTTCGATGGTTGCATGGGCACCGGGCTCTCCTCCTGCGCGGCGGGGGGCGGCGAGGAGGAGGAGGAAGAGGGAAATACGATCGAGGCCGAGCAGCTCGCCGCCCGAAGGCGCCGCAGGTCCGATCTTGACGGCGACGACCTCGCTGAGTCCTCGTCCGCAGCACGCCGACACTCGAGGGTGTTCAGCCGGTGGGTCGCGCGCCAGGCTGAGGAAATGATTACCACCATGGAGCGGCGGAACCGCGAGTCGGAGCTGATGGCGCTGGCAGGTCGCCACACTGTGTCCATGCTCGATCCTTCCTTTCTCAGGGAGTCCCGTAGGTCGCCGTCGGCTGTCACCGCGGTGGAGCGTCCGGTTGTTTCTCGTGCGTCGTCGATGCTGCAGATGTGGCGGGAGCTCGAGGACATGACGGCTGCTGCGAGGGCGGAGCGTAGGAGCACCGCGGCAGTGTCTGCACTTCGTGATCGGCTTCCTTTGGAAGGCCAGAATGAGCTGGATGGCAACTCGGTTACAGCAAGCGAGAGTGAGTATACTGGATACGCACAGTGGGCTCACGGACATACAGACTCCTCTTCTAGACGGGGTGCAGTGGATGAGGATGATCGGGGATCAAGTCGAGAACAATCTCCTGACCTTGATGACGCGGTAAGGGAGAGGGTGCGACAGATAGTACGCGGTTGGATGACGGAGAGTGAGATTGCAGAATCAGCATCTAGGATTGCCCGCAGTAATGAAACGCCGATGGCGCATGGGCTAGGGGAACTTGAAAGGGAGAGAGTGAGATTGGTGAGAGAGTGGGTGCAGATGACGAGTCAGCAACCGAGAGATACCCGTGCTAGTCGGAGGGAGGAAAGGCAGAGGGAAAGAAATGAGTCTGTAACTGATGGCCATCCTGAGCTTGCAAGAAGGGAATTGCTGGGGTTGCGGGGCAGACAAGCTCGACTTGAGTTGATCACGAGGATGGCATCAGAAAGGCAGAATGAGCTCCGGGCATTATCAGAGCATCATGCAGTCTCAGGGTTTGCTCACCGCAATCGCATTCAAGTAATTTGATCATGTTATACATCTTCTTTACAAATTGCATAGCATCATTTGGGCGGGTAAGGAGCTGACTTTTAACAGGAACCATTCCTAAAGGGCAACCAATTAAACAAAAGAAACAAAAGGCAACCAAGCCAGATGACAGTAGAATATTCTGACTTTGTTTCTGCTGTAAGAGAAATATTGAACTGCCAAAATTTTGCAAATCATAAAAGTAAATTGCATGTTATTAGCATGTCAGTTGTTTGGTACATATTGGAAAGCTAAGATCTCTTATGCAAAAAGTATTTTATGTTGTAGGATAATTTAACATTATCTTTGTTTTGTTTAGGCAACATTTTATCCAGTTCTTAATTTCGTTTTGTTTGTCAAGCTGTTAGTTTGGGACCTTAGGGCTGTTTTATTTCTTTTAAAGTTAATATGGTCTTTGCATGTAATAGAGGTTTGTTTAACTCAAAAGATAAAGTTCTTGTTTTCTGCTTCAATTTTGTGATTAATAAAGCACTACTTAAGTTAATGTTTCTGTAGATGCTGCAAATCTGCAATGAGCCCAAATTGTTCTTAAATTCAGAGGCAAATTGAGGGTGTAGTTATCAATCAAACTGATTGACTAATGAGGAAAACGAACTTGGAAGTCGGAACATTCATATATAAATATGAAGGCTTCTTACATGCATTGAAATTACTATAGTTGAGGTATCTATTCACCTTCTGTGCGTTGACTTTAATTCATAGCCTTAGTTTGGTTTTTTTCAACATAAATTATTGGTTATTGAGGTTGATTTTTGTGCTCATTAACCTAACTGGCCTTGGTTCTTCTAAATATCAATATCCTCTCAGCATTTCTTATTTTATTCCTAAATTCTCTGATACGAATTATTCTCTTCGAGCATATTTACAGTTTTTTTATGCTATTTGGAAATTCATGGAGTCATTTATGTGGCTGTCTAAAATCTAAACTTCTCTGATTTCACAGGTATTGCTGAGGGGACGATTTTTAAGAAATGGTGTAATGACAGATGACCAAGAGAGGTCACCATCAATTGCAGAAAGAGAATTAGGTCAGTTGAGGCAACATCATCATGTATCTGGTCTAAGGTAACACCATCTACTTGTTGAATCATACTTATCCACAATATAGTTATCAACTTCTGATGATTTTATTTTGTATCGTGTAGTTCTTATAGTTGTAGTTAATTTTAGCTATCTTCAAAACCTTGTCTTTTTTTTTATTATTGTTGTGCGAATGAAAATTAGAAGCATTGGTTGTATTTTATTTTGCAACTTGAGTATGGTGTGTTATTGTAATCATATGTTGTTTGTCTTTCTGAATACCGGAGCTCTATCGTGTCATAATATCCATTATGCTGTTCAAACTAGAAGGCAATGCCTTCTTCTTGCATATTCAGTCACCTCCAATTACAGTAAATATGAGCAGATCAAAGTTGTAGTCTAAATTTTTTGATCCACTTCCAATTAACCAAATTACTGCATAGCCATGAACTCTGTATAACCTTTGTATCTCTCCCTTGTATTACTTGAGAGCATTTGGTTTTGAAGTTCTTTCTCATTATATTTGTGATTCCCTATACAATCTGCTACATGCATTTCATATTCATAGATGCTCAATTAATTTTATACTCTACATTGTTGCATGAGTTTTTGTAGGTTAATACTTTGTTGGGACATACATGATGTGGGATGCCATTGTTCTTTCTCATATTATCATGTTGTTTTGATATTATGTCTCATGTGAACAGAGAGGGTATTTACTTTCAATTGGAGAATTATGTTCATGATGAAGCAACAAGCCAGCCTGATTCTTCAGCTAATGAAAGCTTTTCTGTGACGGATCAATTTCTAGCCAGTACTGTAACATATTTATCTAGCATCAATACTGAGGAGGCAGCTCAATCTAGTGAGGATATTAACATTAACCAAACAGCAGAGAGAGAAGAGATGCTTGGGTTGGAGAGTGGTCATCATGTTGAAACTCATGATTTGCAGGAAACTCCTGCCGATGTAGCTGAGCAACAAGAAGATACTGGTCACAATAGAGTTGGCTGGGAATCAAATACTGTTGTTACTATAGTTGATTGGTCTGAAGAAACCAGGGGAATCCGTGAGGATTTCAATGCAAACTGGCAGGAAAACATGGATCAGGATTGGCCATTGGAAACCACTGGGTATGATATCGGAGAAGATAGTCCTCTACATGAAGTTCATGAAGAATGGCATGAGGATGAACCTCCTGATACTGCCCAAAACTGGCAGGATGAACAGGAAGATCCTGCAACAAATCAAAGGTCTAGTCCTATTAGAAGAGTCAACAGATTTATCCCTCCTGATGATGAACGTGTATACAGTATGGAGCTTAGGGAACTCCTTAGTAGGTATGACTGATTATTTTCACTTCTAGTATTTTTTCATTATTGGTTATTGTACTTTCATTATCCTTGTACTGAATTATTTTGTTGCAGGAGGAGTGTTTCTAACCTTCTTCACAGTGGATTTCGTGAAAATTTAGACCAATTAATACAATCCTATGTTCAACGACAAGGCACAACTCCATTTGATTGGGATATAGGCAGGCCATTGCCTACCATTACACCAGAAGAAGATGGGGCTGAGAGAAGAGATGGTCAAACTCGGGCTACTATGAGGTCTAATGTGTTTCCACCTCCAGGTTTGCCATCAAGACCACCGCTTTGGCACTCCGGGACTCATATGAACAATTGGGCTAGGCGAAACATGCATCGCTCAGAAATTGTGCGGCATCTTCCTTCTATAGTTGTACAATAAAGTATCTAATTTTTACAGTCAGCATAGACAACCATGAAACTAGTGCTTTATGATGGTACTTGATTTCTAAAATCCATTATTATCATCTGCTCTCTCATTTTTTGGTGGTTTGAACTCTGGCATTTGTTGGTTTCATCATTATACCTTCAATCTATTATGTCCTTTATCTTTCCACTATTTTTAAATTTTTTATTGGTAATACTTCTTCTCCTGGTTATTTAGTAAATACAACATTTTGCCGTAATTCCTGGATGGGCATTATTGATGTCATTTTAACAGTGAAATTAAGAGTATTAATAATGTTTTGTATATCACTTTTTGATATATGGCTTTTACATCCAAGTTAAACATAATGGTTTATGTGCAGGAATGGGATGCTCTCAGTGACTTAAAGGCAGAAATTGTTAGGATGCAACAGGGAATGAATAATATGCAAAGAATGTTGGAAGCTTGCATGGAAATGCAAGTGGAGTTACAACGTGCAGTTAGACAGGAAGTCTCTGCAGCTTTGAATCGGTCTTATGGCAAAGGTCAGTGTTGCTTCTTCTTAATTATTTCATCATTGAATTATTGTGAAGGTATGTTGTCTTGGAGCCCCTGTCAAAACTGTTGGACTTTAATGTATTTGTACTGAGCATTTGTCCAAACTATAGTTGTCAAAATTGATATCAGGGTTGGATAGTCAAAAAACTTAAATATCAGTTGTATCATATTGGTAGGATCAGTGAAATGGGAATCAGTGGAAAAAGAAAAAGAATGAGAAGGATATAGAAAAATAATTTCATATATGGGATTATAATAGATGATCTAAAATCTTTAAAAAACAATGTCTATGATATATATCCAATTATGAAAAATACAATATACAAATAATGCCACATTATATATTTAGTGTTATAAGGTTTAGTCAGGTGCCTAAATAGCTTTTCATTGAAGGGCAATTTCATAATCCTTGTTGACCGAGAGAGATTATTGTGTCCTCTCCCAATCCATAATTACCTCTCTCGAGGGATAGATGGATAAAACATAAAGTCTAAATAGGGACAATGAATTTTAGAGGGAAACAATTCTTTCTTGTTTGCTAAGAATCAAGTTCGAATTAAAGTGAAGGTGTCAAAGTTTTCAAAGTTATCTCAATTTGATCAGATATTAACTTTCACTCAATATTTAAATTAAATTTCAATGAATTTCATCAATTTTATATTACTATTGATTTTTTTTTTGGTCTAAATTTCTCTATAATCTTTACAAAATTTTGATTTCTCAGAAAAAAAATTATTGCAAATAACCAATGTTGATCCAACTCAGACAATTTGGATTGATATAGGATGATTGTCAACCATGGTCTAAACCTCTTTACTGAAAGATTGGCATGCCCTTTTCACTGTATGGCGTTTTGTTCCTATGATAGATTGGCATAGGGGAGAGGAGGGTAAGATTCACAAAATTAGGAGTTCCCTAATTTTGGACCTATCTGACGCTGATGTTTGAGGCAGAAATCCACCTAACTTTATTTATATTTTGTTCCTTTTTTTGGTTTATTTTCTTAGTATGCGTCTACAACTAGAGCTTAACCCAAACCAATTATCTCAAGCTAGACCTCAAAGTGTTTAAGAATTACCTAATCCAAGTTTGTACATTGGATAAATTTTCAGTTGTTTTTCTTTGATAATATCCGAGGACAAATCTTCATCTTTCTTATTATGCCACATAAAAATAACGTTCTTCTCTGTGCCTCTCTTTGAATCTAACATTAGTCTGTGGCATGATGCAGGCTGCAGTGAGGAAGCACTTATTGATGGATTCAAATGGAATCAAGTTGGAAAAGGGATCTGCTGTGTCTGTTGCGATAACCATATCAACTCTCTTCTTTACAGGTCTGAATCTCTTCCTCTAGACAGAAATATAACCACAACATGCTCTCATTTTCCCTTTGAACAGATGTGGCCATATGTGCACTTGCTCAAAGTGTGCTCATGAGTTAGTCAGAGCTGGAAGTAAGTGCCCCTTGTGTCGCGCACCTATCGTCGAGGTCATCAGGGCCTACTCGATCAACTAGCATAAGAGTTTTGCTGTGCCAAAGGGGAGTAAGCTTCTGCTTCCAGAATTTTGTGAATTGTAAATGCTCCATTAATTCTGGTTCCTTGGTGTTTCTTTCTTCGTTTTGTTTCTCCACGATGCCTTGGAGCTGCAGAACCGTTGCGAGTGGACTTCACAAAATTTGCACCTATTGTGTAAGCTCAAACGATGAAAATTGAGGTATACATCTCCTATACTATTCTTTTGTTATGGGCTCAATTCTTCCATATACCTTTAAAACCATGTTAAAATTTAGGGCTGTAAAGGAACTACATATTCGTGAACAAGTTTGATGTTCGGTTAGGTAAGAGTTTGTTTATGTTTGTTCAATATATATAAGATTAATTAAATAAACAAGTTTGAACAGTCCGTTAAACTAAACAAACAAGTTTTAATACATATATATTCAGCTTGTTAATGTTCGTGAATAATATTCACTAACCATGTTTATTAATAAAACTCTTATTAACATGTTAAATAAATAAAAATAAAATAAAATAAACAAATAAGTTTAAATGATAAGCTTAATAACCAATCAAACAAGTAAAAGTTTTAAACAATCTTGAATTGAGAACTTGATAATATCTAAACAAATTAAGCTCGAACCAAGCTAAAGCCAAGCTTGAATTGAGAGTTCAATAACATCTAAATAAATTAAGTTCAAATCAAATGTTAAACAAGCTTAAGCTCATCAAAACTAAATTAAGTCAAGCTTGAATAATCATTTCAAAGGCTTGGCTCATTTTCGGCTTGGCTCGGCTCGGCTCAGTTATTGTATCAAACAAGTTTAAATACCTCAAAGCTCAGCCTGACTCAACTTGTTTAGAGTCATATTAAAATTGGACCTGCAAGTAGGGGTGGAACAAAAATTTTGATATGCACTAAAATATATTAAATTAGTTCAAAATTTTGATATATTGAACATTTTAGTAAGGTATCAATATGTAATTTAAAAGTTTATTTGATATATTGTACATATATCAAAATTTAAATGTAAAATGTATAAAATTTATACCATATAAAAAATTAGTATATTAAAAGTTTAGTATATCAAAAATTTAATACGGTATCGTATTATTTTTTATATATATCAAAGTTTTAGTATAGTATCATTGAACTGGATCAATTTCTAAAAATAAAAATATCATGAAAATATTAGGAAATAATAATAAAAAGGAAATTAATGAATATTTAGGTAACCAAACAAGAGGAGTAGGAGCTATAGATGAGTCGTATAGTTAGAGACGGGTCAACTAAAAACTCTTCTCCACCGGACCACCCCCACCTTCTTCTATCTTCTTCTCTACCACACCGCCCACTTTCCTTCACATCCTTCCGCTTCCTCACGCCCATACTGCTCCGCTACATGTCTGCCTCGCCGGAGTTCAACCACCCGCCACTGTCGCCGGGCTTGTCGTTTCCCCCCATCCCACTACCAGCGATCATGGTGTCGCCGCTGCCTTCTAACAACGTCGAGGAAGAGTGCCGCACGCCAACTTCGGAAGAGAGTAGGTTACCGCGGGTCATCGACAGCTGCCCGCCGCCGGCGCCGAGGAAGAAGATGAGGTGTGCGGCGCCACGCAAGAGGCGGCTGTCGACGAAGCTGATCGCGGTAGGAGCTGAGGAGATGGAGCAGCTGTTCGGATGGGAAAGAAGCTTCAGCTTTGATCACAAATGATATATATTATATCTATAAGTTTCTTGTCGATTTCGTAGGTTCATCGGAAGATGAAGAACAAGATGATTTGCAACATCTAATTAATCGTTTAATTTACCAAATCGCAAAATTTATAAACAATAAATTCTGATTTAGTTTGTAGCGAGGGTTGGAAGAATTAAGATGAGGACAGACAGCATTACTCTCCCAGTAGAGGCAACTATTCCTGATGCCTAACAACTTGACCCCTTAAATTTTAAAAATCAGTTTTTTTTTTCATTGGTTACTTGTCCCAAATTTATTAGTGGGATATCTACTATCTTCAAATTCTCAAATTCGAAATCTCAGAAAATTTTATTATTTTTTTAATAAATTATATTTTTAGAGTATTTTAGATATTTTATTTTTTAAATATTTATGTGTCTATAATGGTATCATATTTATTAATTTTAATTGTCAAGAGATTTTTGTTTTTTTTTTAAATCTCTTTTATGTTTCTGGATTGAAATTGAAGTCCATGTTAAATTTTTTTTCTTAATTATAGGATTTAGGATCTAGAATATATAAACATATATATAAATGCTTATAAATTTTCCCTTAATTATTAATAATTTCTTTATATAAATATGATGAATTTCTTCTCCTAATTATTTTTAGGTTCTCTTTTTGAAATTGTCTAATCTCCTCTCACATGATCACTATCCAATTCGATATCAATTCTTATTCTATTCATAGAGGACCCCAAGCTTCAAGATTGTCTTACAGAGGTGGTATTTAGTGTCCTTCCTACTATTTGAGTAGGATATTATAAAGGATTCTTTATTTTTATTATTATCAAAAAGAAATTTTGTTGAAAAAAATATTTAAAAAGTATCTATCTTAATTTTTTCCTAAAAATATTACTACGATAATTTTATTTTAAAATATTTCTGTTTGATAAGGATCTCACATAGCTGAATGTTATTGTCGCTCAAAGGATTTGTCATTTAGTGATCATCCACCGACTGAGGTGAGGACGTATCACTTGGTCAGGAAATGTCATCTGAGTATGGCGGTACGTGTGGCCAAAATGTTTTCTTTTTTTTTCTTTATCTATATTTTACCATAGGTCGGATGATAGTGAACCGTTTAGGATAAGTAATATACAATTTAACAAACACTTTTTGAGAAAGGGAAAACATTTTGCTTCAGAATTTCAACAAAGAAAATCATTATAAACTAACCCTCTAAGATTTAGATTCTCTGGTTGAGTATCTATCATTCAATCTAACTGCAATGTGCTTTGTCAGAAAAGCGACATAAATTTACTAACAAAAATCGATACAAATTGCCGCAAAAGTATATCTGATGTGGTGGGAACGACAATGGCAGATCCATAACTTGAATCAGGACTCGGTCAACGCATATCTAGATCAGCCCAATTCAAGACAGCTCAAGTCGAGCCCAAGGTGAGTTAGTCTGACTCATGACAAAACTCAAGCCAACCAGCTAGCGTCAATTGAGCTCTAGGCGAGAGCTGATCGGAGGCGTAGACATGAGGAGAATGTGACACAAGTATCTCAAAAAATATAGAACCGCCACGTTAGCGGTCCCCCCACGACTGTCCCACGTCATTGGAAGGAGGTTCAGCAGGAACTCAGTTGGCAAAGACATAGGTGAAAATCGTCCTCAGAGGCTGCGAAAACCTTCCTTGACGAGAATCGACTCCGAACCATTTCGATCACACTCTCAAGTCTCTACCAACTAGGTTAGCCCTGGGACCACACAAGCATATCCTCAAGACATGGGAGGATGTGACTGGAGCTTAAAAATGATCCGAGGACATGTAGGACGAGTGCAAGATATGTGGAAGAGATTTTTACACATTGTATTTATTATTATTATTATTATTATTATTATTATTATTTTTTTTTGACTATTCCTTTTTATCACCACGATCTGACTTAAATATTAGAGGGATTTCATCAAGCCCACCTTAACCTCCTTCAAATCTTTTCTTAATATTCTCAACATTTGAAGACCGCCTCATCATCGAAGACTCACACCAGAATCACATGTCTTTGTCGGAGTCAGGTCGATTCTCGTTGAGATACTTAGGATGCATTTGATTCAAGTTATCATATATAATTTTAGTTATGTGATTATCAAGTAATCATATAACTAAGGTTATAGGGAATAAAACATAATATAATATTGTTTGGTTAAATCTTAAGTAACCGTAGATATTTTTACAACTAAATTAATTTAATATTTAGTTATTTTTTTAAAATAAAATAAAAATAAATTATTAATATTGATATATATATAATATTATAATTATATTAAATATTAATATTATCAATATTATATTATATTAATATAAATATTATTAATAGGTATGTATTAATAATATTAGAGTCAAGAACGGATTTGATTATGTCTAAAAGGTAAATTGAGATTTGATAAATATGTAATGTTATGTATATCTTAAAGGGTAAATATTAAAGGATAATTTTGATTAAAAAATTTTATTAATCCCGGAGTCAAGAAAATCTCACTTTTTCATAATTTTCCAATTCTGAGTTGCATACCCAAATTGCTGACATCTTAGGCATACACGTCGTGACTTTGAAATCGTCGATTATCTAAACAAAATAAAATTTTTATTGATAACTTTAGATAGAAAATCAAGATTATCAACATTAACCCCTAATCAAATGCACCCTTAGAATTTTTTTATCAACCACTATCAATCTGCTCTGCGCCCGACTCACCTCACCGAAGAACTTGGCTAAGACACATCGAATAGCCTTCCCCATCCCTGATTTTAGTTGGATCAATATTAATAATTAGATAAATTTACAGACTATGTATAAGTATAAACTACAAAATTTCTAAATGATTCAGGGGCATAATGCGGGCATATAAGATTTGTGTGCTTACGTTGCGTTTTGAATTCTATCCGAGAGGGATACTCACGTTGATCGAGTCACTGTGACCATCTTCACTTTTGCCTCCTCTTCCATGGCTCCATCCTCTCTTCTCCTTCCCATTCAATTCCTCCTCCTTTGCTCCGCTTTCCACGTCACCATACTCGCCGCTTCCGGGACCGCCAACGGGTCTGAGGAGTGGGGATACGTCCAAGTCCGGCCAAGTATTCAATCTCCCTTCGCCACTCTTCTTCTTTCTCCACCCTGTCGACCGAGGAGCACCTCAATTGCTGCTGTTTTGTTTGATGCAGGGGCGCACATGTTCTGGTGGCTCTACCGGAGTGCCCAGAGGACTGACGCCGGCCCGACGGCATGGCCGACCGTGCTCTGGCTCCAGGGCGGACCTGTAAGTTCGTCCGTTTCTTCGCAGGATCGACTCCGAGATCTCTGACTCTTATGAAAGGTTCTATTTTTTCCGCTCCAGGGCTCCTCCGGCGTCGCCATGGGGAACTTCCTAGAAGTCGGGCCGCTGGACGCGAATCTCAAGCCTCGGAAATCGACATGGCTGCAAAAAGCTGACCTCCTTTTTGTGGTGATTCATTTGACTCTCAAAATTGCAGAAAAGCTTCGAACTTTTTGATTCCCTGCAGATTTCTTTAATCATAATTGGAGTTTGATCATCTTGATAAAGGAAAAAAATATTTGGATTTTTAGGACAATCCCGTGGGTACAGGGTTCAGCTTCGTGGAGGACGAGAGCCTTCTTGTGAAGAGCGACGTGGCGGCGGCCGCGGATTTGACGACTCTTCTCAAGAAGCTCTACAATGGCAACGAAACATGGCAGAAGAGCCCGCTCTTTATTGTGGCAGAGTCTTATGGAGGGAAGTTTGCTGCGACTGTTGGTTTAGCTATCCATAAAGCCATTAAAGCAGGAGAATTGAAGCTCAAGTTTGGAGGTACCTTTGTTTCCTCTATCCCTCAATTCCTTGTCTTTGCAGCTAAAGAAACAAGTTGAAGTTGGTAGTTGCTGCTAGGTGTTGCTTTGGGAGATAGCTGGATTTCACCAGAAGATTTTGTGGTAAGCAACTATGAATTCCACTGAATTAGAGAAACACTTCATGCAAATTACTGTACTGCAGTTCTCTTGGGGGCCTCTGTTGAAGGATGTCTCAAGGCTCGATGAAAAATCTGCAGAGGAATCAAACAAGTGATGTGCTTTTTCGCAATTATATGCAATCATTAATTTACTTCTACCAAACTATATATTAAGCATGGTTGATCACGTTGTTAATTTCAGAATAGCTGAAGAAATTAAGCAGCAGATAGCAAATGGGCAATACAATGATTCAACATACACATGGGGAAGGCTTGAAGACTTCATTAGTTCTAAAAGCAATGATGTCGTACGTAATTGCAAGCCCATAAACAACAAAGGGACAGTTAAATGCTTTTTTTATAGCTCAAGCTAAGGCTGCACATTTGCAGGATTTTTACAATTTCTTGTTGGACTCTGCAAGCGATCCTTTGTCACTGGCAACAACTACAGAAGTGGGAAGGAAGCAAGTAATGAAGACGTATACAACATACCTGAGCTCTAAGGCTTCTGCAGATGTTGACATTTCGAGCCTCATGAACGGTCCAATCAGGAACAAGCTCAAGATAATTCCAAGAAATGTGAGGTATATATTTTATTTCCTCTTCAATCAAAGAAGAAACAACTAGTTCATAGCATTTAGCTTGAAAAGATTGGGTGTGAGTTGCTGCATTTGCATTTTGCAGCTGGGGAGAGCAGTCTGACCTTGTCTTTAATTATCTTTCCAATGACTTCATGAAGCCAAGAATCAAAGAGGTGAACCATTAACAATAGAGTTCAATAAAAAATAGATTATTATAATAAAATTAAGTTCTATAGATAAAGTTGCATGTTCTGATCATGTTCCTTTTCGATGATCTAATCTTACAGGTTGATGAGCTCCTTTCCCTGGAAGTCAATGTCACCGTCTATAACGGACAGGTATGAAATTGATATCTCACCATCTAGGAAGGATCCAAAGCCACTTTGACCACTCATTCTAGATTTCCCACATGCTGAGAAAGTTCCTTTGAGATACTCATATCCTTAAGGGTCCAAAGGAGCAGTAGATTGGATTGTTCATCTATTTAAGCAGTCCATAAGCTGGTAAATAAAGCTCTTTATTCATGTAAATAAGCTGCTTCAGAGATGCCAAGAACAAAACAACTCATTTGATACGCAATAAGTTACAAAGTTTTGTAATAGACAAAATAGTAAAATGTTGGAGTGAGATTCACTTTTACTTCGACAGACTGGATTGGTTTTCTTCTTTGTTCAGTAGATGTCTCTACATAGTACATTAAATCTGAGACAACAAATTGATTTAATTTGTGAATAACAAATAATGCAAAAGAAGTGAAGAACACAATATATATTTGCCAACATAACAATATCTACTTGCTAATGTATTACTAATAATGAAAAATCTAGCTATCTTTAAGTTCATCAATGAATTATGAAACTTAATGGGTTGAAAACCCTTGTTAATTTGAAACAAAAAAAAAAAACACTAAATAATATCTTATCCTACTATAGGAGATGTATGATTGACCTTGATGTGGAGAAAGTTGTTGACAGACAGTACTGATGTAATAATGCAAGTGGACCCACAAACTGAACTTTGTTCATGGAAATTAATTAATAACTTTTAGGGAAAGGACATGAGCAATAGCTTAGTGGCGTCTCATATGGGAGGCAAAACTTGAACCGTCCTATTAAAGTTGCTTTTTACATGTCAAAGTGTATTGAGGTAATTCTAACGAAAAATAATTTTTGGCTTAGATGCTTAGTTTAGGTTGTGGTTCCTGGAAAGTGCTTCCATGTCTAAACAAGGGCAATTGTCCTCCCTCAAATTGTAGTTTCACTTTATAATTTGCTCCTTAATCTTTAATATATTGCTATATTGCACTCACAAATTTGCATTAGGCTTCATCATATTTTCCTAAAGATTTCAAGAAGAGCAAAATGATAACACCATCAAAGTTTCTGAATGGAAACTAATGGTGTCCTTTTTGTATGCTCAGACTCCTCTCTAAAAACCTTCGATGTTGGAGTCCAGATCCCCTAGTACACGAAATTGTGGACCAGGGGATGGTCCACACATAAATTGCGGCCGGATTGAGGTCGCAATTCGGAGATGATTGTTTGCAGTCCATTGACAGGTTCAACCTCCGAGCGACCTCCGGCCGCCCGCCCGCCCTGATCCAAACTGCAACCTAGGTGGGCGGGTGAACCGCAAACAATTGCGGCCAGATTGTGATCTCAATCCGGCCTCAATTTGGGTGTGGACCATCCCCAAGTCCACAAAATTATGGACCTGGTCTCCCGATGTTGTGACCGTCTCCGATTTGGCCAAAGTACGGTGGCAAGTAAGGAACGTCAAGGTTGGTCGGCTCTACCAGCACGACCACTCCAACGCTCAAGTTAGAACTGGATCCAAACAGTCAAGGAAATAAAGAGAAAGAAAGAGAAACATCAAAATGCTAGAGTTCCGCAGAGAAGAGTCGCCTCCGTGCACGAGAAGAAAATCATCATCCTTTTCACTTACCTCCGTCTATCCTTGTATAACCAACAAAAGGAAATCTCCACGTAGAACCTGACATTGTCGAGTCGTTGGGGGGCCAAGGGTAACAGCCGTTAAACTGTTCACTACTGGTTGTTGGCAGACAGATTGTTGGAGGTGGTTGGGCTGTTAAGAGTTGTCGGACGTTGAAGCCAAGTTTCTGAGTTTCCCACGTCCGAATGGGAAATTGCGGGATGAATACCGAGCGCTCAGGGGAAAGAACTCCGAATGACTTTGGTGGGTATTGCAACATTGCGGTTACTGTAGTTTCCTTAATATGTAGCATTGCGGTTACTGTAGCTTCCCAGGTTCTGTAGCATCCCGAGCACAATGGGAAACCATAGGACGAAGGCCGAGTGCTCTAGAAAGGGAGCTGGCAGGTTGGGAAGAGAGGTCGGTGCTGGGGGAAAACTCTGAGTACCATAAGAAACATTTCTACAAATTTTACAGGGGCAAAACTGCAAGCTGACATAACTTTAAATCGATCTACAATAGAATATGTAATGTGAAGATAGAAACTACAATAGAAATGTTACACTGTAGCATTTTTCCCCTGGAAAAATAAGTAATGTGTTTTGTTTCTGTTCGTAGGTTGATTTAATTTGTGCAACCAAGGGCACTGAAGCATGGATTCAGAAGCTGAAGTGAGAAACATAAAAATTTTGAATTTCAATTATCATTTCCTTTATTATTATTTTCAACTTGGAAATGTTTTTCTTTGGTGAATGAGAATTTCCTAGTTTTTTGTTTCTAGATGGGAAGGATTAAAGAGTTTCAACAACATAGAGCGAACGCCTTTATATTGTTCTAGTGAGGAAGAAGAGGTCACCAGGGGCTTCCTAAAATCTTATAAGAACTTTCATTTCTACTGGATTCTTGGAGCAGGACATTTTGTAAGTATTCTTTCTTGCTGGTATTTTACAGTTAAATTGACTAGAAGTTATCTTTTTTTCAAAAAACAATCTTCTTTATATTCACCTGATATATGATTTCTCTCTCATAGGACAAGGAAAAATCAGCCTTGATAGAGAGAAATCTGACAGACTCTAAATGCAAATCAGATGGAAATGGAAAATGACAATGATAGGATAGATTGTAATTAGTTAGATAAATTATGATAGATTTGATAAATTAAAAGGCTAGTATAGACTTGCTAAGACTATAAAGATTAAGAATCTTTTAGTGATTGGCAAGGATTGCCGAAACTCGTGGAGAGTCACCAAGGTTAGAGGAGAAGATGATAGTGATTATAGGAAAACTATTGGGGTGTTTATGGCTATCTGAGGATTGCCAATTGGAAATGCTGATTTAAGAGAAGAGATCAATCAATCCTAAAATGTTTATCTTTTAACAAAATTAACTTTTGATATTTGAGTAAATAATGGTAGGGTATGTGGATTCCAACATTGTCTCATATCGGCACGGTTGCAGTTCAAAGGAATTGCAAAATTTCATCTCTTGACTGTCTAATTCTAATTGTTGGTCATAGGAAGAAGAACGAACAATGAATTTGAGGCTATATTGAGAGAAATTGGTGTTCTAGTGATATATTAACGGGCAACCGAACAGGGAAGCACTGGATGAGGAAATGACCGAAGGTCAAGCTATTGTTCACTTATGGATGAAGAAGGTGAGATCGAAGGAAGAATGAGGTAAAGAAATTCTTATTTTCAATGCCGCAAGAGAGGATTCAGGGGAAGTTAAGCCTTGTTGTCATCGAGCTAGCTTCAACTTCATGTAGGGGATATGTTTTGGTGTGAAATAATAATTTATCGAAACTATCCAACATCAGTTATTATTTAATCAATCAACATAATTGATTAGAGTACATCTTAAACCTTGGATAGGGGTCCTGTTTAGTTTAGTATGATTCTGGTCAAAGATCGAAAACTAAACACAACTCTCGATTTTAAACTTTAGTCTGGGTATTCT
>JBAMIE010000087.1:1002010-1012891 GCA_037177295.1 Kaempferia parviflora
TTTATTCACTTGAGCAACATCCAGTAACCAAAATGAAGTTTAAGGAATCACCATAAGAACTTCAAGTACTAATCAAGCAGGAGCAGGCGACTGCACCAAGCGCCTGCTCTCAGGAGCAGGCGACTGATATCGACTGCGGCAGGCGCCTGATGCATCCGACCAATCTTTCTATGGATTTTCATTTGCACCGTTTCTAACTGACCAGGCGACTGGTACAGGCACCAGTCGTCTAGTCCAGTGTGTATCTCACTTTACACTCTTTCACTCGACTCTCTCGAGCTCCCTTTGCATCCTTGACCTCTTGCCTTCAAGCTATCTTCCTTTGGCTCTCATCCCTCGGATGCATACGAGCCCGAGGCTCGTCTTCTCTTGCCATCCTTCGCGTTTGCCTTGAAGTCTGCTTCCCACGGCCCTTGTCCTCGCTGCCTCATCGTCCAAAGTCCTTCGGATGTGTCATCCTTCTCCAGACTCAGGTTGTCAAGCAAAGTCTCCATCATGCCAGAGCTCCACTCCATGGACTTTATGTGTCAAGCCTAATTGGACTTACGTGGTCAAGCCTCCATATTGACCCACTCAGTTAGGTCAACATCTTGAGATAATCAACTCAAGCTTAACAGATAAGTAATCCATGTCCTTCTAACAGATTGTGGATAATAGATCCAACAATTTTAAAATAGATTCATCCCCTCCGACGATATTAAGAAGTCATGCTAAATATCTATTTTTCAGGATAAAATGGCAACATCACGGACACAACCTAACATAAGTTGTCGTAGTGAACTAAACATATACATGAACATTATCATGAATATCTGTCGAGTAAAGAATGCACAGTAAAGAAAATAGAAGAAGAAACAAGATACCCAAGGTGGAATGATCTCTTCGTACATTGACATTGCTCAGGATCAACCCTCCTTGTAAAGAGAATCATCCTTTCTTGAGCAATAAAAAACACGTTGCTTAAGCAACAAGCCAACTTTTCTTGGGTAACAGTCAACCGCTTGAGCAAGAAGTCAACCATGCGTGGCAAACCACTAGCTAAGCCACGTGTATTTGAGTATGCAAAAGGGAATAGTGTCAAACTCTAGCTGATCGACCTGGACACATGTGTCCCGATTGGTTCGCTACGATTAGTATCGTTCACATCAGAATCATTTGGGCAATCTGAACTTTAAATGTACACCCCTCGTAATCTAAATATCAACCTTAGGTTACTCAACTCTCAACGGGGAACTAATGTCTTATTCATATCGAAGTCTATTTCTGTCCATCCTTTTGTTCATTCATATTTTTCCAACACCCTCTTAATGACTGAATAAACAAAGGAAAAGCAACTATAGAGTTCTTCATGTTCAGGTTCTCTGTTACACTGGCTTCCACAAGATCTGTGTATCATCCACATGTTGCAGGATGATAGACTTTTAAGAACTCCATTTGTATAGGTAGAGATAGCGTTTTGTGCAGTGTATCAGAGATAATGATAATTAACTGATGCAGGATTAACATAAATTTTAAAGATTAAAATTTTTGACTGACTCGGAATCAGGTCACGTATATGAAATTTAAAATTTTACAATTTTTACCGGCGTACTCGTAACCGTCAAATTTCATACTTAAATTTCACCGTCTAGGCTCTTAACCGAACTTTTAAAGATTTTATTATTTTTTTTATTAATTTCTAATTTTATAGTATTTATGGTAATTTTTGTATTTCTAATATTTATGGGTCATAATTTATCTATATCATCGTCCTATTATATTAATTTTAATTTTTTTTAATTGATTTCTTTTCTAGATAGATCTCTTTTCTTTTTCTACATGATTAAATTGAGTCTATATATTAGAATTTCTTTTTTTTTATTATAGGGGTTATTAATAAAATGTCTTCTAATCTCATCAGTTTTTCTTATTTTGTTGGCTCTCTCTCTCTGCTTGGGTTCTCTCTTCTTTTCGGTAACAGTTGGGTCTAGCCATGTTGCAGGAATTTAGAAGCATTAGTTATCCAACTTGGCAGTTATGTTTACTAAGATTCAATGTAATAAATTAACTACAAAAACATGGAGAATTAGACCCCAAAAAAAAAAAAAAACAGACATAATCCTGTTGAGAGATGGATAAGTTTCAGAAAACTGAAAAGGGTGGACCATAAGCATGGACAGAAACATTATTGGGTGTTGTTGAGAGGAGGCTTTCAGCTTCAACAAAACTCCTAGCTGTCATTTGCATGAAAGGGAGTATAATTTATCATCATTGTTTCGGCATTTCAGATCTGCTACTGTGTACTTTAATTAATTGGAAGATTAAACGAGACAAATACTAACCTCACTTCATTTATTACTATATAAACTTGTTCCTTAATGTGCAAGAGTTCTTGTGATTTACCTCCAGCTGACGGTTAATAGGGACGCTGAGGACGAGTGAATCACCTTTTACCATATATGGATTCTTATGATTTAACTTGTTTTCTTTCTATAAGGGCTAATAATTAATGCAGGGTGCATCTTAAAAAGTATAAAGGGAAAAAATTCAAAATAACATCTTTTTTTCATTGGAATTGTAAAAACAACATCCCTATTCATGTTATTATCGAAACAATGTTCTATCCTATACCTTAGAACATTTTTATTTCTAAAAATACTCTTATTTTTAGCGTTGCTATAGTAGCTACGAGATCATATCTATTATAACATGGATAGTTTATTTCTTATCAATACTAATAAATATATATTATAACAGCTATGTTCATAGCTGTTATAAGATGGACGCTTCAGCTATGATAAATATGATCAATATTAATCATAATTGCTATAAAATAGACAATTTATTTTTTTGTTAACACCTACGAAATCATAGCTTTTATACAATTATAACAGTCATTTTTAATCAACACCGATTAACATTATGTTATAGTAGTTACACTTGTAAAATCATAGTTGTTACAATATAAACAATTTATTTTTAGTCACTACTAATCAATATTATATTTTACCAACTACACGATCGTAGCCGTTACAACTATGTAATTATTACCGGGTCATAGCTGGTACAATTGTGTAATAACTATGATTTCATAATTGATATAATATCATCGAAAATAAGGGTATGTTTAGAAATTAAAAAAAAAGTTAACTTAGGATGAGATGTTATTTTGATAATAAATGTAAAAAGAACCCCTTTTACGATTTAAAAAAAAAGCTCATTTGATTTTTAAAAATCCTCCTTCAAATTGTATCTATGAGATAAAGAGTAAAATTTATTAGGAGTGTTAAAAATGAATCCGACTTCACTACTCGATCCGAGTCGATCAGAAAAATATTAAGTTAGGATTGGGGATTTTCAAGTTCATATTAGGAATTTTTAGGCTGTGTTAGGATTGGATTGGGCTCAGGTTGACCTGAATTTAGAATTTTTTTATAAATAAAATTTTATTTTGAAACTTAAGATATTTTATATACATAATAGTAGAAGGTTAGTATAATAATAATAATGAACTATTGAGATAAAAATAAAGAATTATAGGAAAAATAGTAAAAAAAAAATCTTTTTAAATCGGGTCGGTCGGGTTATTCGGGTTGGTCAGATTATTTAGATTTGTGTTCGAATTAAAGGTTTTCAGATTGTTTTCGATTCGATTCGATTTGGGTTATGGTTAGAATTTTTTAATATTTATACTTCAATCCGACATGTACCCACCCAATCCATCCGAATTGACATACTTGAAAAGCACTTTAAATTGAGTTTCAACTTTCTTCCTTGTGAAATTTGACATTTTATAAAGTTCTTAGGGCTTCCATGAATCACAATTTGACGCATGAAGTAGGTGGACATGTTGCCTAGAATACAAATCTTGAAGAGGGGATCTCATATGATTTTCTATGGATGCAAAGAATTTGATTCCGACTATGAATAGTGAAGAGGTTCATCTAATAGCGAAGATGATTAAGATGGGCCCGATGGATCTTATAAGAAATTGTAGGTCCGGTATAAAATTTGTATTCTAATGATTAGTGATGCCGTAGAGATTCCACTTCATTTCATTTGAGAAGGTTGATGAAGCTTTTAAAATGGCTAAATAAGTTTTTGTTTTGACGTGGTCAACTTTGTGAGAAATAAAACACACCAGAGGACTTATCGGGAGTTGTTTTAGTGAGGCTCTTTTGATTTCTAAGTCATTGTGGTGCTCTAAATAGTAAAATACACGCAGAAAAAGTAACGAAAGAGAGAGAGAGAGTTCGAGAAAGTCCCCTTTTACCAAGTATATATTTTAAATCTGATACCCTGGAGATCATGAGAAAGTGGATAGCACATCGGGCTAACAGAGAGCATATTATGATGCATGTTTCTGTTGAGTATGGTGAGCGATTCGTCTTTGTCACATGTTTCTGTTGAGTATGACTAACTGAGTTCGGAAAGCAACAAGGGTTCAACCTAGCGACTCAACCACTCGATAGCTCAGACTAGCTCTATAGGTTGACAACTCGGGCTAACTTGGCAAGTTGGTAGGTCGGAATAGCTCGACAACTTCGCAGCTCGAACCAACTCAATCAGTTCGGAGCTCGGATCAACTCGATCAAGTATAACTCAAATAATGATGACACAACACGATGACTTGAGTACTAGCTTGAGATATTGTTATGTAGACGCATAAGCTGAGTTGGATATCGACGGTATCAATTAACATTGTTAAATCTATGCCAAAATAAAAATACTCATTTGTGTAATAAAATTATTTTAAATTTGGTAATAAGATAATTATTTGGTTTGTTTACTTTTTCACATTTGATTTGATCGGTCCACTCGACACCTTAAATAATATAACAATATTGATATTTTCAAAATGGTACACGAGGAGAGTACCTTCTTAAATTTTCAAACAATTTTAACGGATGAATTTTATTTAATAAATGATTGACTTAAAAATATTAGATTGATGAGCCATTCTATAAGCATTTTCAAATTTACCGAGTCATTACCCCTGAGATTAGTCCGCACAAATAGGATACCTTATATCAACTAAAGAAAACTGAAATAATAGAAAAGAAAGTATTCTTATTACCAAACATTAGATTTGACGATAACATAAATTCTACATTTCGATTTCTGATTCAATTCGAAAATCTTTCCGTTCACAGAGGAAGAACGGAGCCGCAGGAACTCCGGCCGAATGAGAACAGAGCTCGTCGGAATATGCCGCCGCCCGCGCCATCGTTTTCCGCGCGCAAGCCCTGCTACAGTGTCACGTTAGGCGCGCATCCCTCGAAGAATCCATCGAGAGTGACCTCCGCATCGGCTGCGCCGGCAGCGCTTCATCCTTCTTCCCGGCGCCGATCCACTCGTCTCCCCTGCTCGCGAACAACCCCGCCGCCTTCCTCTGCTCCCCTGCTTCGCCTCCCGTTTCGCGACCGAAGCGGCAAGCCATCGCCGCCGCAGCGAGAGGATCAACAGGCGTTGGCGCGGTCACGCTCGCCCTGCAGAGCGGGCAATTGGCGTTGGATTGGAGCCAGGTGTCGACGCAATCAATGTGGAAGATGTGGAGGCAGGCGGGCAGCAGCCGGATCCTTTCCTGCTCTCGGAACCCGCTGAGGCAGACGGCGCACTCGCCAGGTCCGGCGATGAACTGCCTGTACCTCAGCGTCGGGATCGCGCGAATGGTGGACTCGTCGAGGCCGAGTTGTCTGCCAGCGGCGGAGCCGCCGTGCCGCCGGGCACCCTCTTGCCCGTTGAGGCCGCACTTGGTCACGAAGACGTAGTAGCCGAGGAGGAGGAGGGAGGTGGCGAGGATTCCGACGATGGACACGGCGACGACGGGGAAGCCAGCGACGGAGGAAAAAGGCGACGTCATGAATCAATCCACTTGGAGTAGTTGCTCCAAGTGACTTTGAGTTGAGTTGACCTTTTATATGCCTCCTCTCCAAAGTTTGGAAGAAGGATCAGAAGTCAAATGGGAGAAGATTGAAGAAAGAATGAAAAATGCTAGCTACATGATTGGGAGATTGGAAGATGGAAAACAGATGGAATGCAAAAACAGATTGGGAGATTGAAAGATTAGGATTATGTAGATGCATAGCAGTGATGATGTCTAGGACTGAGCATCGCAAAGGGCTTTGTAGTGGAGGGCAGAGTGGAGACAATGTCGAACCTAATCAATGAGGAAGCAGCGACTGTAGCTTGTTTTGGCTTTGTACGGTTAATACCTGGAATCCATCAATGCAACGGATAATGCCTTGGGGTGGTGCTTGTAGATTTAAAATTGTTATTTAAGTTTAGAATTGCAACAGATTAAATCAAGCTTAAAACAAATTATATATTAGACAATCTTATTACTGAAGATATAGGATTTAAATTGAAATTTTTGCTAGATCACAGTCTAGAAAAATCAACACATCAAGCCACTCACTTTCCAATGTGGGACTAAACTCCGATACAAATGGAAATCCTTTCCATGCATCATTTCTTGTTTCCATTCAAATTTCCAATACTATGTCGTTGAAATGGTTATTCAATGTTTTTTTTTACGAGCTTGAGATGTTTCGAGCTCTTAATTTAAACTTCTTTGTTTATTTGAAACTTTTATATTTTTAAATTTATTTAGTTGATTAGTGAGCTTGATATTATTATCTTGTTTGTTTATTTTGAAAGCTTTTTTGTTTATTTATTATATTAGTAAGAGCTTTTATTGATAAACATAGTTCATAAACTTTGTTCGTGAACATTGTTCATAAATGTTGCTCACGAACCGTGTGCAAAGTCTATTCATGAACATTGACGAGTTAAACACATATGTGTTCAAACTTATTCGTGTAGGTTAACAAGTTATTCAAATTTATTTATTTATTTGACCTTGTGTATATTGAATAAACATAAATAAACTTTTATCAAGTCGAATATCAAACTTGCTCACAAATATTTGGTTCATTTATTGAATTTGCTTTATTTAGATGGTATGGAACTCTTAATTTGAGCTTGTTTGATTATTTAAATCTTTATATTTTTAAGTTTGATTAGTGGGTTAATAAGATTAATATTACAAGTTTATTTTGAGAGTTTTAAAATTTATTTATAAATTTAATAAGAGATTTGTTAATGAATATGATTTTTAAAAAATTATTTATTGTTCACGAACAATCCACAATGTTGGTTCATAAATATTGATAAGCGATACATAGATTTCAAATTTATTCGTTTAGTTTAATAATTATTCAAACTTATTTATTTAGTTAATTTTGTGTACCTAATTCATTTATACCTCTTGTCTTAGTACTCAATCAACTTTGTCTGACCTCCCCCATGCAAAGGGTTGATACGCTAGGGCAACATGCCCCATATTATTTACCCTTCCAAAGTGTGTGGGATTGCCCTAGAAGAGCCACTAAGGTGACTACTTCAGTTTTTCTGCAATTAGTACTCAATCAATTCAACTCTAGAGTTTGAACATCTCAAACCCTAAGCCCTAAATCTAAACCTAAACCATACTCTTTTACCAGACTATTTTTTTTTTAATTTCTATATTTTTTTATAATTTTATATTTGTCTGATCCAACAAATTATAATGGTAATGGGACAAATATCAAAAGGACTTCTCTTTATTTCCAAGTTATCCCACTTTCAATTTTATCAAAAGAGCATCCACCTCAGTGTTTAGTAATGTACAATTATCCAACTATCCTTCAGTACTATATAATATTGTTCCCATTATTATCTCCCAACTAAATCTCACATCTAAATTCTATACTAGTTGGACGCATTATAGCAGTTATGAAACAATAGATGCTGCACATGTTATAAATCGTAGCTGCTACAACGTGAATATTAGGTAAGCAAGCCAAATCCGTATTATATCAGTTATGAACTTTAGCTGCTACAATGTAAATGGTAGGTGTACAGGGTTCAATCCACGTTGTACACTATAAAAATAACTAGGTTTAGTGATTAAATTAGCAACGAAATTAGATTTTTCATCACTAATTAGTGGCAAAAATAGACTTTTCGTTGCTAATTTGGGGATAAAAATTAGGGTTTCGTTCCTAATTTTGATTCATGACTACAACCGTACTCTTCTCCTCTCTCTCTGGAGATTTTCCTCGCGGCCCCGTTCTTTGATTAACCCACCTCCTCTTTGATCTCTCCGACACACAACCTCTTCTCCTCTTCGTTGGTATGCTTCTCTCCCCTCCCCTTCCCGTCGCGAGCTCGTGGTCGCCAGCTTGCCCGTCCACAAGCTTGGACGGTGTCAACCTCACGGCTGCAAGCTTTGTTGGTCGTGAGATTGCAGCCATCAACTTGACTAGTCATGGCGTCGTAGCACCAAGATTGGTCGGTTGCAACCTCACAACAGCGAGCTTATCTGACCATGAACTTGGCCGGCCACGAACATTGCTGTGAGCTCCCCCAACTATGAGCTTGGCGGGTCGTGAGAACTACCATGAGGTTGACGATAGCGAAAGTTCAACGCTTGCCTCAGCCATGCCCGCGAGCCTGGTCAGTCGCGCCCTTAGCTAGCCCTGACCACAAGCTCAACCGCAGCCTCAACTAATCCTAGCCGTGATCTTGGTCGGCCACTAGCTCACGTTATTGTATCTCATGTTGTATTGAAGGTATTATATAATGTAATTGGTTTTAGCCAATTTTAGCTAAGGTTTTATGTTTGTTTTATAATGTTATTTTACAGATATAGTCATATTGGATAATACAATAGTGCACAACGACCACATTGTTTCTAGGATTGTCAGGGATTGATATGTATTGATCTTATTATTAAATTAAATTTATCTAATCTTTTATTTATTATTTTGAATAATGAAAAAAAGTTTCATGTTGTTTACACTCGATAGTCATCGTGTATCTGCGTATATCATAGTAAAATTTAAAGAACGAGCATCCACTTCTGATTCTACATGGAGGTAAGTAGACCAAGATTTGAAAGAGTTTTATTATGCAGATGTTTTGGTAAGTAATTTGAATATTCCTGATATTGTATAATATAATATCTTTTTATAATAATTTTCTTAATATTATTGTTGAAAAAATATACCTGGAAGCCAGGACATGAGGAAGCGTTAAAAATACATGGAATAATTATTGTGATAAATTATACAAGGACTTGTTGTACAAGTGGAGAAAGAAGAAAAAGACCATCCCACATATCGGTTGAGATTTGAGATGCATGGAGGCATAGTTTGGTTGAAACAATGACAACAAAATTCAATGATGGCTCGAAACAATAGAAATAAAGAACTCCCTGGCTCAAGCACCAAATCCACAAAACATACTGGATCACAATCTATTATAGAGCATACAATAAACTTGGTAAGTTTAAAATAAAATTTAAACTATTTTTTTAACTATTAATGAACTTATGTTAATTTATAATAAAATTTGTGTATGCAGGCAGATACATTATAGAGACCTCTCACTTGTTTGGAGGTATCTACCAAGACACACCAATAAAAGGATGACATATTTATCGATCCTCGATTAAAGGCTATAAATGTAAAAATATAAACTTTATTACAACTCACAATTAACAATAACTTGTTTTATTAATGGTATGTTAGATACTAATAATTTTTTTGGTTTTACATAGGATGAAATGACTAATCGAGTTGAATAGGTGTCTCAGCCTGCTATAGAGAGAGAGGAGTTACAGACTTTATCCACCGATGTTGTAAATAAGATTTATTATGATGTTGTCGACGTAAAGAAAAAGAACTCAATCTACGGCCTTGACTCCCAGGCAAAAGTCATTTATGAGTGTGTGATGGCTCCTATGGGTCATCCCAATTCTTCATCATCTACTAAAGTGGAAGCCTTAAGGAAAGAAAATCAAGAATTGAAGGATTAGATGAAGGCAGTAGAAGCGTTGATTGATGATTGAGTCTAGACAGCAGTGGAGCGGCATGTGCAAGAATCCGTCGCTCGCTTTCCATTAATGAGTCATTCTATTTTTCCAACGACACATGTTTTTGACTCCCAGAAGACTTAGGACCCAAACACTATTGATAAGTAGTTCAGTTTGAGGTGTGTTGACTTAGTTCTTTTTAATCACTTATAAAAAAAATGATATTGTTATTTTTGATACTATATGCATCTATAATTATATTTCATCTTTTCAGAAATAATGTAGATAAAGGTTTATTCTATCACTATCAGTTTATATTCAAACTCTCATTAAGATATATATTTTTTATATTTTTCTACAAACTCTCATTTATCACTTATAATCAGTTTATGTATTTTTCTGATAAATAGTTTTAAGTTTGTGCATATCTAGTTTAACTTTAGATTCATATATGAGTAAGATTATTTCAAAATAGAAAATGTAATGTTTAAACCATGTGCTTGTATTTTATAATAATAATCATATTGTACTTGTTGGAGGATCGGATGATAAAATGTGATGATGATGAGTAGTGTACTCATTTTTTTATCATGGTCATGTAGAATTGAACACTATATATTTGGTTTTGTGATGGAAGTATTTAGAATGTTTGTGAACTATGTATGTGTTGGATCTTGTATGGCCGGTTTTCCTCTTGTTCCTAGGATTAGAGCAGCGGAAGATATTCAAACAATTAGAACAATACTAACACAAGAAGACTTACTTGATATCTACCTCTAAGGGGGTGACTAATCCAAGGATCCACACGTCGAGAGCTTTCCAATAAGAACTTCATCTCTTCTCGGTGATCAAACCTCTTACAATCAAGAATCTCTTCCTCTTACAAGTAGAAGTGAATGTAGGAGGAAGAGAGTGACTTTAGAGCACAAATTAGCTTGAGAGCATTTGCCCATTTCATGGGCAAAGCTCCCCTTTAAATAGAGGAGAGAGTGAGCTGAAAAAGCTCACTCACTCTGCATCAGTCGCCTAGTCCCATGACCAGG